>CAJHZI010000435.1:205000-367500 GCA_905160935.1 Enchytraeus crypticus | reverse complement strand
TGTTAAACATGTCACACTGTAATAATTATCAGTTAAGATCCTATTGTTCAAGTTAAATGTCAATTTTCACAAGAAGTCTTTGCTCTCAATGCGTCGAGTATATTTATCAAAAGCATGCACTTCACAACCGACAGTTGTACATTTACTATACTGTTTTCATACAGTTCGTTTATAATCAAAACAGACGAGTTCAACTCTTTAATCTATTTCGAAAAAAACCAAATATTACATTCATATGGTATTATTTCTACATGCAGTCGAAACGTAATTTCACATTTCATCTACAGCTGATGGAGCTCTACAAAATTCTAAAGAAGATTGATGATGGTCCATTCATGGCTCCGCTTTTCGCTATACGACTGATGCTTTAATCCTGGCAATAATTTACAATATATTTTACGGTCGTTTAAGTCGGCCCTTTGAAACACTAAATTCACCTCCATCGTTCATCTTCATTAATTCTTCACTTGCTGACATAAGTTAGCGATTCTTTAAGTCTCTTCTTTAGAAATCATCAATAAAGCTTTGACTTTTATTGCGCTGTTTATTTACAGCATCTTTTCATTTTATTATCAACTTCTCTCTCTCTCACTCTCTCTCTCTCTCTCTCTTATTCCTCCTTCACAATACTGTCAAGTGGCTGGTCCATTGTGTGCAACTCTTCCGTATTTATATATACTCTGCTTTACCTCTTAATATAGACTTCATGTAGAACTTACTGTGTTCGAGCTACTCTAGAATAGACTAACTCAAAAAAACTCTCCCATGAGAGGAAGCCAAAGAGAAATTGAGGAAGACAATTAGAAACTACCTCATAAATCGTATTTTCCAAAGCCAATGTCTAGATGAGGTTTTGGTAAAGTCTAGATATTGTAATAGCGTCAACATCTAGGTCAGTAGAATGTTCTTATTGGACGTCAAGGCAGAGCGTGATTCTAAATAGCCCTATGTGCCTTGAGCTTTTAGTGGACTAGATTATGTTTACTCAAATTATCTGTCTACTACTGTATATATATATATATATATATATATATATATATATATATATATATATATATATATATATATATACATATATATACATGTATATACATTATTATATATATACATATATATATATACACACACACATATATATATATATATATATATATATATATATATATATATATATATATATATATATATTATCCACTGTGAGTCATAAAAAACATGTGCGCAGTATTTCGTCTACAACTTTGACACTTGTGAACCGATTTTGAAAATATTTTCAGAATTATAAAGAAGAAGAAAAGTATTAACCTTAAATCTAGTTTTTGTGACAGTTTCGGTTTAATTTAAACAATAACAGACGACTTTGCAAACATAGTCTGTTTTTGTTGAAATTTAAAAATGATGGTTACTAATGAAGATAAAGCTCTCATAAAAAACTTGTACCTCTTAAAGGGCTATAGCGCACATCGGTTGACTGCCGAATTTCAAAAAAAAACTGGACGCTGGGAGGGCTAGAATGCTTAGTATAGAAATTACGCAGGACTTGGAGCACCGGTAGAAGGAAGGGCAGTGGACGACCGAAGAGCATAAGAACTAAACATTCTGTAGCGATTGATTTACTTAAACTGAATATTTTCAGTCGCGCATATTTTCAAGCACTGCTTCAACGCAAAAATAATAATTAACATAATCACTTAACGTTATATATAACAAGAAGTTAAAAATCGGTTCACTAATACCAAAGTTATGAGCGAGTATATATATATTTATATTTATATATATATTTAATGAGTGTATATACATGTATATACTGTATATATATATATATATATATATATATATATATATATATATATATATGTGTGTGTGTGTGTGTGTGTGTGTGTGTGTGTGTCTTTGCACATGTGTTTTTTATACTCACAGTGTATATACATGTATATACTGTATATATATATATATATATATATATATATATATATATATATATATACAGTATATATATGTATATACATGTATATACACTGTGAGTATAAAAAACACATGTGCAAAAACACACACACACACACACACACACACACATATATATAATATATATATATATAATATATATACAGTATATACATGTATATACACTCATAAATATATATAAATATAAATATATATATACTCGCTCATAACTTTGGTATTAGTGAACCGATTTTTAACTTCTTGTTAAATAACGTTAAGTATTATGTTAATATATATATAATATAATAATATATAGCTATATATATATATATATATATATATATATATATATATATATATATGTGTGTGTGTGTGTGTGTGTGTGTGTGTGTGTGTCTTTGCACATGTGTTTTTTATACTCACAGTGTATATACATGTATATACTGTATATATATATATATATATATATATATATATATATATATATATATACAGTATATATATGTATATACATGTATATACACTGTGAGTATAAAAAACACATGTGCAAAAACACACACACACACACACACACACACATATATATATATATATATATATATATATTACAGTATATACATGTATATACACTCATTAAATAAATATAAATATAAATATATATATACTCGCTCATAACTTTGGTATTAGTGAACCGATTTTTTAACTTCTTGTTATAAATAACGTTAAGTGATTATGTTAATATATATATATATAAATATATAGCTATGTATATATATATATATATATATATATAGCTACATTTTTTTAAATTCTCTGACAACTTCCTTAAAAAGTCTCTCTCTCTCTTAGTGCACTGCCTGCGGGCAGGTCCATGCAACACCTCCATAACAGCCTCTACTCATCGATATCTTACGTCCTCCTCTTCATGTCCACATACGGGTGGATCTTTAAATTATTTATAACATTCCTTGTGATACACCATTATTTTTTGGCATTCTGCTTATGACGAGGTGGGCCCCTATGCCTTCCTTAGATTCGACTAACATTTACTGGGCAGGGGCGTCATTCACTGAGAAAACAATCCTGTTTACCTTTAAAACTCTTCATATTTAAAATTCTAATGGCAATTAAGCTGCAAGCAGAGGGTTGTTTAACAAATTTGATTTACTATATAACAAGTGACAGCCACTTGTCTACCAGTACTGAGTACTTATCTGCTACAAATCTAGTAGTTTCCTGGAGCCAGTGGCTGGATCTCGGTAAGATACTCTGCCGCGGATCAGTATGTGAGGGGTTCAAATCGTGGGCTCTCCCGTCACTGACATCGCTTTCGAGTAATGAGACTGACGTTAACATTAGCTGCAACAGCTTTTTTTGCTTTTTTTAGTACTTAGTACTTATCTACTACATGTAGTATTCAGTACTTGACTGCTAAAGTATAGATATACCGATATCGTATATAATCGGGTGAGAACAACTCCTGGAGCTGATCCCAGGCCTAGTAACATATGGGTGGAATAGATAACAGCATATGGGTGGAATAGATAACAGCATATGGATGTAATAGATAACAGCATATGGGTGGAATAGATAACAGCATATGGATGTAATAGATAACAGCATATGGGTGGAATAGATAACAGCATATGGGTGGAATAGATAACAGCATATGGATGTAATAGATAACAGCATATGGGTGGAATAGATAACAGCATATGGGAGGAATAGATAACAGCATATGGGTGGAATAGATAACAGCATATGGGTGGAATAGATAACAGCATTTGGGTGGACGAGCCACCGGCCCAGCCGGGATAAGTATATCAATCTCCAACACAAGAGTCTTTTTCTTTCCTATGTGTGCATCGCTTCTTTGAAGTTCCTATAGATCTCTTTCTCTCTCTCTCTCTCTCTCTCTCTCTCTCTCTCTCTCTCTCTCTGTCTCTCTCTCTCTCTAGTGTTCTACTAGGCCTAAGTGGCAGGTCCAAGGTACATATTCCTACTACCATGTTTCTTCCCACGCTCATAAAGAGCACTCCATCGATTAACGAGTTAGTCCTTTCACAAAAGAATATACATTATGCACACCTTAATGAAGCCTAAAACTTGGGAATAGTATGGCTTCTGAGGTGGTGCCTCTTTGCCTTCCTCATTTCTTGCCGTCATCTCTTACAGTACGTGAAGTTTACGGTCGGTCTATCTTTCAGTGTCCCGGACACAACACTGTAGGCTACCTACCATATTCCAGAAATCTTTCTTTAGCTGCTGTTATCAAGTACTCTGCTTCCATTCTCCTTATATCGTTTTAGATATCAACGCATATGTACATATAAATTTATTTATACGTTTATTATTGCTAAGAATTTTATACCTTTTATAATCGCTTCTCTAATAACTGCATTTCATGAATAGAGTTAATTTATAATTCATCTTATTTAAACTTAAACTATTCTACTTTTATGTTCCTCTTAACATTTTTTAGAATTCACATTTTCGTGTTCTTTTCTACCGTTCGTTTTCTGCAGTTCGTTTTCTACAGTTCTACAGTTAGGTCTACAGTTCTACAGTTCGTTTTCTACAGTTATTGGTTTTTCTACATTGAATGCAAACACTGCTAATGCAGTCGCTCTGACAGACTACAGTGACTACACTACTAACACTGACCACCTCTCTCGTGTTTGACTCTGATTCTAAGGCAACCTGGCACTCGAGGAGCACACGGGCTCACAGAGAGCGACAGTGAGCATCACGTCACAGCGCATTGCAGACAAGTAAATGACATCACGTCCGTACTGAAGGGATTTTGTATGGATGTGAAAAAGTCAATATAAAAGTAAGTTTTAAATAATAACATAGTATATAATTGTGAATTATAATTTAGATGTTAGCTCCTACATATAGCAAAACTTAAACTCATGTATACTTTAGTCATATTATGAATGAGTTTCGTTGTTCATATTTATATTGTTGTGTTCATAGCTGTATATTATAAAATTTGCCTTAAAGTTTAACAAAATATGCCTTTAAAATCTTAATTAGACTAATTATAATATGTACTAAATGATTCAAACATCTTACACATTAAAAAGTACGTGTAGGCTTTTATGTTTTTGTAGATTTCTAGATTATATATAGAATTGAATTTTGATACTTAGCTTGTCTATCTGAGCACGCTACATCCTATAACAGTAATAAGATACGACTAATAGCATTCGAGCCAGACAATCAACACTGAATGTGGTCTATAATTCACTGTATGGTGGGCGAATAAATTGAAATCCTACGAGATTCTTTCAGAGTCGAGAAACAGCTAAATTCCATTTTCGTTCTCTTTATTTTCATGTTTTCAAAAAATATAAGATACGTTTATATCGCCTGATTTTGTACCAATGTCATATGATCAGAGATGATTTAGCAGAGATTCGAGAACGCAGCCTCTTTGGTATCACTCAAGTAGGCCTATGATAAGATTGGATGGAGCCAGTGGCGAAGTCGGTAAGATACTCGACCGCGGATCAGTATGAGTGGAGTTAAAATCATGGGCTCGCCCGTCACTGACATCACTTTCGAGTGAGGAAACTGACGTTAACCGTAGTGTTTTAGCTTTTACTTCAATATATAGCCTAACAAGTGTAAAAATAGAAACAAGGTCCAGTGAAAACATATGCACGAGTCGTTGACACGAGCTCGAGAATGTTCTTCAACGAATTGTCTTCAGCTCTATCCACGAGACGTGTCGCCTCACGAGACGTGTCGCCTCACGAGACGTGTTGCCTCACGAGACGTGTTGTACTGCCTGAACGATATCAGCGACGGGCCGGCATTCAGAGGGCCCAGGGGAACCGCCCCTGACACCCTCGAGATGGAATTATCAATTGTCATCCTCTTAACACGGATAGTGGGGACATTTTGTATGGAAATAATAAAGGGTCGTCTCTCCGTTTTAAGCAAAGAAAAGTTTAATTACAGAAATCATGGGAAAATTTGGTGCCGGAAGAAAATTTCAGTGCCATTTTGAGAGATTCCCATCTCCGTAGAGCAACTATGTATCTTTCTCTCTCCTATCTCACGCTGCGCAGTTTTCCCACTTCCTCCTATTTTAAAGTTTAGTACCTTTTCCTATACTACCTACTTTTACAATGATGCAACTTGCGTAATTGTTAACGTTGTGTGTGTAGACACCCTGCCTTACTACCAGCTTATATTTTCCCTTTAGATAAAAAAATCTTACTACGCAACTGCGGGAGTTCCTAAAAATATTAAACGTCAGGTTTTGCGAGAGGTCAGATGCCTTCATTCCGAATGATACTCTTCGCTTTAAATTTAATTGTAACGGTAACAAATAATCGACTTAATAAAAGGACTTATTATAGATGATATCAACGTCAGTTTCCTCACTCAAAAGTGACATCAGTGTCGGGCAGCCCATGATTTGCTCTCCGTACAAACTGATCCGCAGTCGGATATATATCTTACCGACATCGCCACGTACAACGCGTTAGATTCAACTATATTGCACACCTATATTGTACATACAGTCTAGTTAAAACTTGAAGAATCGTAGCAGGCGTCGTTAAATAATATTAATAAAATTAAATATAGATTTGAAATTCTTCGCAATCTTTTGTAAAGGCTAAACAGCTATCTAGCGGAAGAAAGAATGCCTTTATTTTCAATGTAAACTTATTCAAGTCAGCAGCTAAGTCAACAGCCAGGTTCAATTAATACATTTTAAAATGAACAACTGCTGCTCATTGACTCGTCTCTACATAACAGACAATAGAGAGAGAGAGAGAGAGAGAGAGAGAGAGAGAGAGAGAGAGAGAGAGAGAGAGAGAGAGGGAAAGTTAGATACAGCGATCGATTAGCTAGTTCACAACTTCACGTACATACATGTACATGTATATATATATATATAGAAACTTTTCTTTCTCAATTTAATAACTGACGTGATGACTCTATCACTGGCTCACAGGTGACTGGCTCACTGGCTCACAGGTGATTGACTTACAGGTGACTAGCTCACAGGTGATTGGCTCACAGGTGATTGGCTCACAGGTGACTGGCTCACAGGTGACTGGCTCACAGGTGATTGGCTCACAGGTGATTGTCTCACAGGTGACTGGCTCACAGGTGATTGGCTCACAGGTGACTGGCTCACAGGTGACTGGCTCACAGGTGATTGGCTCACATGTTAAAGGCTCACAGGTGATTGGCTCACACGTGATTGGCTCACAGGTGACTGGCTCACAGGTGACTGGCTCACAGGTGATTGGCTCACATGTTAAGGGCTCACATGTTAAGGGCTCACAAGTGATTGGCTCACAGGTGACTGGCTCACAGGTGACTGGCTCACAGGTGATTGGCTCACAGGTGATTGACTCACATGTTACGGGTTCACAGGTGATTGGCTCACAAGTGATTGGCTCACAGGTTACTGGCTCACAGGTGACTGGCTCACAGGTGACTGGCTCACAGGTGTCTGGCTCATTGGCTCACAGGAGACTGGCTCACAGGTGACTGGCAGGAAAGAATTAGATTCGATCCAGATAACACTGAATTAAGAGGACGTTTAATGACGCCCCAGGACGCTTAACCAATATGCCACTTAATAAGCTGACTAATATAAGAGCAGAGTTACAGCGAGACTGTACTGATGAGACAAGATACAGGGAAGAGTGAACGCTACGTTGATCTCTGTGGAGATATAAATAAAGAATTATTATCCCTAGCAGACTGCTCAACCGGTCCTTCTATTTGATATTATTCAATTCCAGGCGGTTTTACAGTGTTTCACCGATAAAGATCACGCAGTTTCACAGCTGTACTACAGAGCTTATATCACTAGTAGGCCCAAACATAATTCAGCACAAAAATCAACAGCCAATGTAGCAAAGATTTCAATTAGACGCTTTTCAGAAAGGTTACGCTACGTAACCTGGTAGAAAACGTTACGTAGCGTAACCTTTCCTGCCGGTGTTCCTAAAACTGCAGAGTCAAGCCACACATTCTGATCATAGTTTTGTTTTAGGTTCGATAAGCAGAACAATAAGTAAATCACGAGACGCGTTGATCAGGCCACTGGGCTATATGAACTAATATGTGAAATCTTAATAAAACAAATCATAAGCAATGGGGAAAATGCATGTAGAAAGCCTAGAAGCGTGAGAGGAATGCAGCTCTTTCGTTGTCTTCCTCTCAACTCTGTTAGGTCGTCCATTACGGAATCGAAACTAGATAAATATATCGAGCCTATGACGAACATAACAAGTCACAACTACATCCCATCAACACTGCCAGTGCAGAATTCATCAAGGATTCATCGAGGATTACTTAAGGAAATATGCAGAAGCTTCGACGAGTACATACTGGACGCTTTAGGATTTCCACAATGCCAGATTCCATATTCCTCAAAACTCATATTCCTACCTCAAGCTTTGACATTTTCGGGAACGGACGTTTCATATAATTAATTATTATATTATTAAGCAATAAGGGGAAGTTTTAACTCGTGTAGACTTTTAATAAGAACAGCATGATACGAGCATGATAGATCAGATGATACAAGAAGAGATTTGATATCATCCATGTATATGACTACCAGCATGAAACACAGAGAAACATACTTTCATATCATCACAATCATACAGTAAAAATATAGACAACTAGTTTTCAGTCGACAAAAGATTAATAAATTTGTTTTGTTTAATAGCTAAAATAAATCCATACAGTCATGCGTAATATAAATCAAGATTTCCGTTAATAAATATGGACAGTCACATATGTAGGCCTATATGCAAACCGAAATCATTTAAATAATTCGATTTATCTTTATGACACTGTGTCATCATTTGACTCTAAAACTGACGCAAAACACGTCATCTCTCTATCAAATGGCTAAATAAAACCCTCAATTTTTCTCAGTCTTCTGTCACGCTCAGTAACGAGCACTCGTCTGGTTGTAGGAGTTAGATTTCTGACTGCGGATGTGCGGGATTCAAATCCTGGCCTCGACCTCAAATTATATCACTTTAGAGAGATAATTAGATAAACACCGGGTTTATTAGATTGATAAAATCTGTGAGAGTTCATTCACTGGCACTCTCATGTCCCGCATTCTCCTCACGTTTCAATTAGCCATACAGATAAAATACAAAACACAGTGTTCCTCTTCATTTAGCTTATAAATGTACATCTAGAGCTTCTCCCCCCCTCCCCCCCAAATAACAGCGCCACAAGCATAACACATTAAGTTAGCAAAGAAGAATAGCGATTTTGCGCAAAGGCTATTTTATGAGTGGGAAATGAAAATCGTAAAATCAGTACAAATAAGTACTAGTAAGAGATTGTTTCAGACATAAGCCAGCGAAGGAAAGAAAAGAACATCACTTTCAAATAACTATTATGTAATCAAAATATTTCTGACTAAACGCTACAACTCCACACAGATTAGAGCTCTAAATGCTAGAACTACTAAATGATACAAGAGTTTAAATTTATTCTGAGAGCCATACGCTGCAGCACAGCTGCTACAATACTACAAATCACGCATGCAAAGCACTAAATTACTTCGAAAGTTCCTTTCATCTGTCGCATTGAAATGCGAGTACATATACCGCAATATGCACTGTACGTTTTTCACGAATTTAAAGATTTACATACAGAAAGCGATCGTAAAACAACAAAATAACAATTTCTCTCTTTAATAGCGACACCAAAGAGAATCAAGTGGTGTATTGTAGAGTTGATGAATCTTGTTCAGATAGTAATACTCCTGCGCACACAATAAATCAATCGTTACAATGGTTTCATAAATATTTTATTTCTTTCAATCATTTATTTTAATACTTGATCTCAATGCTCTATCTTGTTTACTTCATTCACATGACACTCATGAACTTAAGTATTCAATCAGTCAAATATTATATCATCATCCTCATTTTCCCTTAAATCCCAGTTTAGCTAGGGTCGGGATGCGAATAGACTTTCTTCAGTCGTCCAGTCAAATATTGCCTAACTACAACAAAACATATTAAACAATTATTCGTAATTTCAATTATTAATTATAATAACTATTTTGTAATTATTCGTAACTTCAATTATATAGTAAAAGAAGTGAGATTAAACTAGAACAAAATAGCATTAATAGCAACAAGCAACAAATGTTACAAAGGGATATCCCAGTGCTCAGGAACTGAGAAGGCAACGAGAAACTACCATAGAAGTCGATGTTACATATAGTGAACGCAGATATCCATTATCACACAAAAATGATAAATAACTTGAGAGAGTCTACGTACTGGAGAAATCTTGATCACATAGCCTCTTGCGGCCCTGATCTCCACTGAAACACAGCAAAGAGCAACATATGAGCAAGCAATGAGCTATGTATCTTAAAATAGAGCAACACATGAGCAAGCAATAAGCTATGTATCTCAGCATAGAGCAACATATGAGCAAACAATAAGCTATGTATCTCAGCATAGAGTAACATATGAGCAAGTAATGAGCTATGTATCTCAGCATAGAGCAACATATGAACAAATAATAAGCTGTGTGAGAGCAACATAGGAGCAAGCAATAAGCTATGTATCTCTCAGCAGAGAGCAACATATGAGCAAGCAATGAGCTACGTATCTTAGCAAAGAGCAACATATGAGCAACCAATAAGCTATGAATCTCAGCATAGAGCAACATATGAGCAAGCAATAAGCTATGAATCTCAGCAGAGCAACATATGAGCAAGCAAGCAATGAGCTACGTATATCAGCATAGAGTAACATAAAAGCAAGCAATGAGCTACGTATCTTAACATAGAGCAACATATGAGCAAACAATAAGCTATGTATCTTAACATAGAGCAACATATGAGCAAACAATAAGCTATGTATCTTACCATACAGCAACATATGAGCAAGCAATAAGCTATGTATCTCAGCATAGAGCAACATATGAGCAAGCAATAAGCTATATATCTCAGCATAGAGCAACATATGAGCAAGCAATAAACTATGTATCTCATCAGAGAGTAACATATGAGCAAACAATTAGCTATGTATCTTACCATGAGCAAGCAATAAGTTACGTATCTCAGCACAGAGCAACATATGAGCAAACAATATGATCTCAGCATAGAGTAACATATGAGCAAGCAATAAGCTATATATCTCAGCAAAGAGCAACATATGAGCAAACAATAAGCTATGTATCTCAGCAAAGAGCAACATAAGAGCAAGCAATAAGCTACGTATCTCAGCACAGAGCAACATATGAGCAAACAATATGATCTCAGCATAGAGTAACATATGAGCAAGCAATAAGCTATATATCTCAGCAAAGAGCAACATATGAGCAAACAATAAGCTATGTATCTCAGTAAAGAGCAACATATGAGCAAACAATAAGCTATATATCTCAGCAAAGAGCAACATATGAGCAAACAATAAGCTATGTATCTCAGCAAAGAGCAACATATGAGCAAACAATAAGCTATGTATCTCAGCACAGAGCAATATATGAGCAAACAGTATGATCTCAGCAAAGAGTAACATATGAGCAACACGTGTAAACAAACATTAAGTTATGTAGCACAGTGTAGCAAAACTTGTGAGCAAACATTAAATTATGTAGTACAGTGTAGCAACACGTGAGAAAACATAAATTTACGCCAACTTTAATTATAACAAAGCACCGGAGGAGAGCATAAATTAGGGTATAATATAAAGGATATCTTTACAAAAAGGAGAGTATAGTAAACTGACATAGTCAGGATATCTTAAAGAAAGGAGAGTATAGTCACTTGACAAAGTCAGGATATCCTTACAGAAAGGAGAGTATAAAAACCTGACAAGAGTCAGGATATCCTTACAGAAAGGAGAGTATAAAAACCTGACAAGAGTCAAGATTTACATACAGAAAGGAGACTATAAAAACCTGATGAAGTCAGGGTGTGTGAGTAGATCTCTCTGCATCTGCTGAACCTCCTGCCTGTAGTGGTCGAGGTCTAAGAGAGAGCACGGGGGAAGAACATCGGGTATGTAGCGCGCAAACAACTGAACTCTTAACTGGGCGTACTCTACAACATCATCATCATCATCATCACCTTCCACTGAATTCCAGTTGGCTAGGGTCGGGATACGAAAATGTAAACGAATGGAAAAGTCTCAAATAGCGGAATGACTGATGGGACTGATGGATGATATGATTTTGGACAGAGTGGATTTGAGACAGTATATTAGTATCCAGACCCTAGTTAAACTAGGATTCAAGGGAAGATGATGATGATGATAGATATATAATAGTTAATAGTTAATAGTTAATGCAGAGTTTATTTGAATAAACATATTATCACACGTGTAGTCTAAAAGCACAACTAGTGACATGCAATCCAGTGACCAACAAAATTTATAAGAGGGCCCTAAACAACCTGAGACAATTATCGCTTTGTATTGTAATTAATGGTAAAAACTATCACACATACAGAACTATTAATCAGTCCAATAGACTTTTGACTGATTTTCTGGATTTTGGAATTTGCACTGTTATTAGGCCTTATTTTTGCTTGCTGGCTTGATTTTGTCTCAGTAGTGCTCGATGTTGTCATTGATGACTATAGCACTCCAATTGTTGTCATTAATATTACTAATTGTTGTTATCATTAACGGAATATAAGACGTGCAGAAAGTAGGACAATGAGACCTGGTTTGAGAGAATAAAGATTTTTAATGAGTGAAGAGAGAACCACCGGTGATACAGCGAATGGGTGAGAGTTTACGTCGTCCAACCTAGCTGTACACACAAACAAATGAGTGCACATCATCCAAACTAGCTGTACACACAAACAAATGACTGTACATCGTCCAACCTAGCTGTACACACAAACAAATGAGTGTACATCGTCCAACCTAGCTGTACACACATCAACTATTGCCGTTGCAAAACGTAACTATTATTTTACAATAGATCATAATCAACATCATTAATTAATTCTCTTAATCTTAGATAGAATTTACAAGTAACATAATAAACTGATAAATACTACACAATTATAAATTATTTCATATTTAACACAGCTTGCATTCATGATATAGATATGATCAAGATGATATGCCTAGTTACTGTATATTCAATGATATGCCTAGTTAATAGATGATATTATAGAGATGATATGCCTAGTAACTGTATATTCAAATGTATGGGCTGAGCTAGCAGAACGATCATATAGGTGTTGTACGAGTTAATAGGTGTAGGCACTGTAGGGTTCAAATCTACTACAACCTTGACACTGACATGCTTACAAAACACGAAACTTAACAATAACTTTGACTTCGTCCACTGCTTGAATCCGTATGAAACCACTGACAACAAGAAGTTAAACTTCGAATAGAATAAAATTATAAAGAGAGAACTTACACAGCAGTGTCATCAGTTGATGATCTGATACATTGTGTAATATGAGAGAGAACTTACACAGCAGTGTCATCAGCTGATGATCTGATACATTGTGTAATATGAGAGAGAACTTACACAGCAGTGTCATCAGCTGGGGGTCTGATACATTGACAATGAACAACTTCTGCAATTCTGTCATCAAATCAGACTTCAGCTTGGGCTCTATGTAAAACCGATTCTGTACATCGACATCAGATATCTAAGAGAGACTAATGGCCAAGAGAGTTAAAGAGAATACAATATTGTTATCAAACAAATCTTGGGCTAATGTAAACATAGACAAAAATGACTTGCAACTCTCAGCTTATGATTACAGCCAGTACTGGTTTTGTTTTAGCACTATATGTTGACATCTCTTGTTTTTTTCTAGTGAGATGCAATCATAGAAATCATTGAGCAATGACGATGTAGAGGTGGTTTCATTGGAGTTATAACAATACGTTTAACGACCGTTTCTGTAGAACAAGTGTTTCGTCTGAGATGGTATTGTGGGGTTTTTAAACATCTCTGAGTAGAAATATGTACATTGGACCAACCAAGTGGTAAAACACTAGAGAAAGAGAGGGAG
Source organism: Enchytraeus crypticus (assembly GCA_905160935.1). Taxonomy (NCBI): domain Eukaryota; kingdom Metazoa; phylum Annelida; class Clitellata; order Enchytraeida; family Enchytraeidae; genus Enchytraeus; species Enchytraeus crypticus. The sequence goes on along the minus strand of CAJHZI010000435.1, from coordinate 353,540 downwards.
AGATAGAGACAGATCTTCAGTAGCTGTAGTGCATGAATATGTGCAAGGTTTAGTTCATGTACTCTTATTAATTTTGAATGTTTCTCAAACGAACAATCTGAACTGAAGTAATTATTAATCTATATTTAAGTAGAAATACAAAAGGCTATTACTATACGCAGTATATATCATACCAAATAGTTAAATACAGGCACAATGCCCTATAGACAGTATATATCATACCATATAGTTAAATACAGGCACAATGCCCTATAGACAGTGTATATCAAACCATATAGTTAAATACAGGCACAATGCCCTGCAGTGCCGTCTTGTACCGCTCAAGTGCTGAGCTAAACTTCTCAATGTACAACTTGGTCGAGTCGACTAACTGTGGGATACAAATATGTGCAAGGTTTTATTTTATTTTCCTATTTTTATATCACCATGAACAATACATCATCATCATCATCATCATCATCTTCCTTTAAATCCCATTTTAACCAGGGTTGGGATACGAATAGACTTTCTCCAGTCCTCTCTGTCCCACACCATATCATCAATCAATCCCCTATTATCATGTCCTTCTTAATTACCACATCCCACTTCAATTGGGGTCTACCTCTCTCTAGCTTAGCATCCAGCTCTTCCCTCCAAACTCTCTTTACAACATCTCATCTGCCTTTCTCACAATATGCCCATACCATCTCAATCTCGACTGAGCCAACCTATCCCCGATCCCCTCAATATTCAAATTCATCCTCAAATATTCATTTTCCATATATTTTATTCATATTTATGTACAATACATGGCACAAAACTACACTCAATAATATCTAATAGCAATTCTTGACGTTCATTAATTACCTAAAAATGTATATATTTATATATATAAAATATATATAAAATATATATATATATATGTATAAATAAAATGTTTAATGTCCGCTTCCTCATACAAGGATGATGTCTTGGACGTCCCTCCATCACAAGTCACTACAAATCGATTCACCCAAAACGACCTGAAAAAACATGTGCTGAAGAGAAAGAAAAAGATCCTAGACGGACATATATGTACAAAATATATAAATATATATATAAATATATATATAAATACATGTATACATATATATATATATATATATATATATAAATATAATATATAATATATATATCTATATATATAGATACTTATATATATATTAAAGTACCTGATCGATAGTGAGTGGAAGCTTATGATGATGCATAAAATGTATTTAAGTTGCAGGCATTAGATATTATAGGACGTTGAAGTTTTATGATTTTATGGTTAGCATATATATAGATATATATATATATTATATATATATCTATATATATATATATATATATATATATATATATATATATATAGATATATATAGATATAATAATATAGATATAGATATAGATATATATATATATATATATATATATATATATATCCCTAAAAAAAAAACACTATGATTTATTTACATAAAGCAAATCGTAATACTCTAAAATGCCTGATTATAATTACACATCGTCGTTTTGTGTTCCGGATGCTGAAGAATACACCAACCGAGAACTGCACGTAACGTAAAAAGCGACAAAGGAATATGTTCCAAACCGACATAAAAAAGTGGATTAGGTTGGTGAGTGCCTATGCTCCAAAACTTGCAAGAAAATTAAAAAAAAGAATGGAAAAGCTTTCTATTCGTATCCTGACCCTAGTTAATCTGGGATTCAAAGGAAGAAGAAGACAATGATGATGATAGTGGTTTATTTACACAGCACAAGGTCAAAGCTGGTAAAGCTAAGGTTAACGTTAGTTTCCTCACTCGAAAGCGATGTCAGTGACGGGCGAGCCCAGGATTTGAACCTGTAGGTCTGAACATGTTTGTACTCTAATTATACTTCTCAACGACAGCCTCAATGAATTTTTAATTCCCTAACAAGCAATTGTATATACCTTCTTAAATTAAGATCAAATTTATGATCAATGTAATTAAAATATACAGATGTACTGATATAGATTTAGGTCTATCGTTCAATAGGCAAAACGTAAATTAAACCCTTAGACAAAATAATGACAATATTATGAATGTTAGAATATAGAATCATACGAGGAGTTGCTGTGAAACATGCTGCAGGTATTGAGTGATCAGCTGCACCAGATCTGCATAGAGTCTCTCGGAGAACTGCTTGCACACACACTTGTACACACAACTGCCACACAACACACCAGCGCCAACGAGACAATAATTTATCTCGAAATTTATTTTAAAACAAATGAATAGTATTCGTTCACTCGATGTAAAACTAGGAGATGCAAATAAAATTTTAAAATCTGCACTACTTTTTAAGAAGCATAGAAATTGTCACCTATCATTAGTTTCTTTTTTATTTGTATTGTTACACATAATATACCACACATGTTAGAATTTTCTTTTTAGTTGCTGACTTTGCAGTTTTAATTACTTTCTCCTTCCTTCCATAGTTAATAGTAAACATTTCCGTTTGATAGTGCATCGATTGCAGTCAGCGCAGATTTAGGAAGAATCTTTCATCGTCCTAGAATTTTTATGTTAAAAGCTAAAAGCTAGTGTTAACGTCAGTTTCCTCACTCAAAAGCGATGTCACTGACGGGCAAGCCCTGGATTTGAACCCTGCACATACTGATCTGCAGTCGAGTATCTTATCGACATCGCCACAGCCACTGGCTGGAGCCAGTGTTCACTAAAAGTGTTCACTCCACTGTTCATTCAAAGCTGCCAGCCATCGGTCTTCCAAGGTGATCACCCATATATCCAAATACTAAATTGAGCCAGAAATTGCTAACTTCATCTATTGACGTGCAATCTTAACCGAGTGTGCTAATGCCACTAAGCCCTGCTCTAAATACAATCTATACAGTGCTCCAAAAATGGCAGATCCAATACTAGGCATTTCCAACTACAGTCTGCCTTTCAAGCCAAAAAACAGTACTCCATTGCCCAACAAGTTAATCACATCACAAAGAATCTGATGATTACATCATTTTAGCTTACATCGTTTTTTTACTTTGTATCTTATTAAAATTTACCTGCCTTTATATTTCCAACTTTCCATATTGCTCATAGTTTCTCGATTAACAAATGATTAAAGTACTAAGAAACAAGTGACAAATAAAAATATGAACCTGTAAACTTGTTCATAAGACAGCGGTACATATTCTCCTGGATTACTAGTTAGAAGCTGACTAACAGCGTGGGATAACTTAGGCCACAACTCCTGCTCATAATCTTCCACCGTCACGTTCATCATTACTGCAAAGAATTTATTCTTCAATATGTTTATATTTAAAAATTAAAGAACAACAAGTGATATTAGCAAAGGCATTTATTTCACTTTGCATAAGCAAATAATTTTTTCTAGATGTTACGGCAGATCATTAGGTTTTGATATATTTCAAACATCTCTTACCGAACAATGTTGAAATATTATTCAAAATTCACATGAATAAGTATCAGAGCTTAGTAAAGAAATCTTTGATACCACAACAGATTTTGAGTAGCCTGTTCACGTGACGCGAGAAGAAGCATCTGCAGGACATTCCAAAGATCATCACACCTTTGGTTGATGTTCATATGGTCAACTCTGAAGTCAATTACTTTGAACAGCTTGTATTCTAGATTTGCTAAAATTTCATCAACGTACCAACCATACTAGCAAATAACAACATTGCATTCATTCTCACTGATACATTTCTAACCGATGCTTGAAATTCAGTATACACTATACAAGTTTCCTTTCACCATCTTTCATGAAACTAGTCAATTCATGCTGCAAGTGTGTATTGCACGGGAAATTTACATGAGTCGCAGCTCCCGAACTTCTAGAAACTATTTCCCATGGCCCTGGACATCGGAATTCCATTTTTCGCTTTTTGCTGATCTGTTTGGATGTAATCTGTTTAAGCTGTTTCACTAGTCTCTCCAACTTGAAATTGGCTTTGACTTTCTTGTAATGCCCCTGGTCTGATACATCCATGCTAACGTCTAAAGTTTCTTTGCCGTTGTTACATCTAAGTGCTTGAGACTTCATATATCTGGCCATCAATGCCATTATCATGTCATAAAGATCACTAGCAACAAGGGGTAACATCGATTCATCCAATACAAGGTTAATAAAGATCAATTTGATGGAGAACAGACAGATAGAATAACATCTTAGCAAACATTAAAATAAGATGTCTACTTTTTCACTCTTTTTGGAACTTCTGACTTAATTATGATTAATGTAATATCCTGGTCACATAATTTTCAAGACAGTTGTAATTTAAAGGACATTTATTATCACATTTAAATTTAATGACAATTCCATATTTTCCAGGACATTCCAGGACATGGGTGATATTCCACGACATTCCTGGACTTTCAAGGGCACGTGGGAACCCTGTGTCAGATTTTAAGCCTGACATTAATCAAATACAGATCCACTAAGGCACAGTGCTTTGAAGAATTTTTTAGAAAAGAATCTCTAATACTTGCTACAAATTGAAACTGCAAACTCACCCATACTTCCAGGTTTGCTATTGCTGGGCTTGACATCAGATCTAGAACTTAGAGAAGCTCGAACCTCTGCGAGAGTGTCACTCATTTCTCCTTCGATCACCTCCATTATCTGTTATGAGCAATCGAAATAAATAAATAATAATCATAATAATAATAATAATAATAAGGTTTAACGTCTGTTTCCTCTTACAAGTATGATGTCAGGGACGTCCCCCATCACATGTTACCACAAATCAATTCACCCCAAATGATCTGAAAAACATATGCTGAAGAGAAAGAAAAAGATCCTAAACAGCGCCAGTCAGGTGAGCAAAAGAACAGTCAGGCAAGATGATAAAGTCTATGGTGGGAAGAGATGTGTTTTCAACCTACAACAGAAAGTGAAAGTAGTAGAACATGAGCGAAGATCAGGAGGCAGAGAGTTCCAAACAGTAGAAACGGAGAAAGAAAATGAATGTCTACCTAATGAAGTGAGAATATTAGGAATTTTTAGCAGTTTGGTGTCAGAAGAACGAAGCTTACGAGAAGGTTGATATTGGATTAGGAGATCTGAAGGGCAAGAAGGTTTACCAAAAAGAAGTGTTTTGAAAGTTAACAGAGCAATTTTATACTTAATTCTTTGAACTACAGGAAGCACTGAAGGTTATTAAGCTAGGAACTAGAGGTGGCCTGAAGCCTCGAGGATCGACAGACAACACGTGCTAGAATATTCTGAACGCATTGCAAACGCATGAGAGAAACCTTAAACCATATAGCAATATAGCGTAAACCATATAGCAATGAATTGCAGTAGTCAAGTTTAGAATGAACTACTGAGTTAGCAAGAATTATGGATGAATTTTTATCAAGAGATGACCGTATCTGTCTGATTTGACGAATCTGGAAGAAAGATGAACGACAATTATTGGATGAATATACAGCTCAAATTTATAATATCATTTATTTATATATAATTACTTATTACATAAACAGTTGTATATAACTATGATTTTGTTTAGTAACATATAAGAATTTAGCCATGATTAAGAGTTCTGTAAAATTATGCATACATTTGTGTGGTACATTATCGATGACCTTCATGAAATCTAAGTAAAATCAGAAACGTACATAGTACAGATCAATTATGTTCGGAATAAGCCATTTAAATATTGAAATATAATTATAGGCAAAGCCATGTTTAACGTCAGTTTCCAGTTTGGCATCATAACAGTGACGGGGAGTGCACTGGATTTGAACCCTGCACCTACTTCTTCGTTGTCGAACAATATGCCAACAAACCACTGACTAGGCCCACTTAAAGCATATAATGCCGTATGTACTTAAAGTACATGATATCTGTATGATTCATGAATGATAATTGTACAAAAAACTTAACAAAAATTAAATTTGAACCTTTAATAACTTAAAATTGAAAAAGTAGTATAGACTATTTTATAGATACGTTATGAATAATATCTACATAAGCATTAAATTTTAAGTGTCATGGAAAATACTACCGGCTAGGGTTAGACGGAGAGCATGGTTAGGCAGGCAACAAATGTCGCATAGAAATACTCATTAAAATTTACCACCGTTATAATAATTAATAACCAATTTATCAAATGTAAACAAATAAAGTTGTAAACTTGGAACAAGCTTTCAACCTTAGAGTAAAAATACTTAGAAACAAGGTCCAATACTAAACGTCCTATTGGCTGCGAAGCCGTTCAGCCTACTAATTGAATATATCCCCTACATTTTCGAAAAATGTGAATTTTTATTTCAGTTGCAATAAACTATATTCTATTTAATTAAGTAAATGTTATATATTATTATTTTATTTGCTAGATATTTTTTCGCTATATTACAGTTTGAACTTAATTAGATTGTAAATTTTTTAGAAATAAATATTTTAAATCCTGATACATGAACTTCCAAAAAAAAGTTGGTAATGTAAACCGAAAATAAAACTACCAATGATGTTAGCTGCTATGGTTCCGGTGGTCTAGCTTAATGACAGTGCTACTTCGAAATTATTGCGCAATACTTATTTCGAGAAACGCTCGGCTTATAGGTGCACACTTCCCATATCATTGGAGTCATAGCTTGGTCTTGGACGCCGGTATTGCTCAGCTCCCGCCAACATTAAATGTTTTTGTTGGTTAGGGCCTCCCCATCCACCCACTGAGCTAATGGGGACCTCCGGCGCGCTGTGTATGACCTTTGGATATTTGGGTAAGTGGCTTGTGTGTTCCTTGTTATTGGAAGGCCTAGGAACTCAGCCAATTGTGAGTGTCCGCTTTCTACTACTGCGCCGAGATCGTCACGACTGAAGGTGGGAATGTTTTTGTCTCCCGCCTATGTTAGGGCTATGGTTTCTGCCCTATTGGTGAGTTCGTGGGAATTCAGGTCTCGTGCCAGGTCGTCACGGCCCAAATCGGGGGTAAGTCCCGCGTTCGACATCGAGGAGGTTTGGGACACTGGCCTACCAACAGTGTTTTGGTCGGCCATCTCCCCTTAATTTGTTGTAAAGTGTAAAGGCGTAGAATTGATTTGATTAGTTGATTAATAATGATTTGATATTGAATATGGTGATTGGAATTTGTCAAACGAAAAATACAAGTCTAACCTAACCCTACTGTTAATGAGTGTGGAGCGTGGTCTGAGACCACGCTAATAATAAGTAAGTGATAGTATTCTTCCCTATTTGTTTCCTATCTAAACCTATTTTGTATTTAATGTGTTTCTGTTAACCTTAAAAGCGAGACAAAACCCGCCTGCAACTTTTTAAGTCCTAATTCAACCTATATTAGCGAGACAAAACCCGCCTGCAACTCTTGGAATCCTATTTCGAACAAAAGCGAGACAAAACTCGCCTGCAACTCTTGGAATCCTTGATCATCCAATATCGGGACCAAACCCCGCCTATTGGGTAATTATGTACTTCTTTCTCCCTATTCTAATGCTTAATTTGAGAAATGTACCGCTAGCTCTAAATTATACGCCCGCTATGACTACATATATATATATATATATATATATATATATATATATATATATATATATATATATATATATGACTACATACATATATCACTCTATGAGGGGTGCTTTTTGATGTCCCACCCTGCCAAATTTCACAGCTAAATGCTGTTGTGTCTGTATAGTGCTCAGATTGGCGCTACCTTCCTACCAGCAACTGCTAGCAAGTCACCGTCCAGAAGTTGGCCGCTCGACACAAAAATACGACACCCCTATTATTAGCGCTGGGGCGCCCTATCCACTGGGTTCCCCAGCACAACCCCCCCCCCTTCTGTAACACTGCCTGTTTTAAAATACAGGTCTTTACACAATGGGACCCTTCCCGCTTTACAACTTCTCGGCACAATCAATGCGACTGTGTTTTAAAGTCGTAAGGCCGCCGAACACTTCTCTACACTCTTAGTCGTGTTTTAAAGCTTTATAACAACTGCTCTACTTCTCCACACAACGAATTGTGCTTTAAAGTGGTTAGTTAATAATATTTAATCACATCAACTGCGTCTGAATATTATTTCTTCGTGATAAGTGGCTCCAATCACAATCAACTGCGTCTGGACCACGGTTACCACGAAGTAACCCAGGCCATTTTGCATGGAGAAACACGGCTTTTTATACTAAATTTTAACATGGGATAACTACAAGTCCAATCATGTAACGTCTTATTAAACCCTCGATTTGTATCACCCTATTCTATTGGTTGAAGGTGTGGCCAAAATTTCGTTATATTTAAACTGTGCTGCCATCCCGGGTATTTTCTTATACCACCACCTAATTTGTGCTCTTTTCTAATTAAACCTTTTGTATGATCTAGCGCGAAAATATACCGAAGCGATAACGTCGTTCTCTCGCTTCAATTATCGCCACCAATCGTCTTTATTTCTTAACAATTCTGCAAACCTTATCGAAATATGCACACATCTAGATAAAACCGTTCATAACCTCCTATAGCGTTTGACTGACTTTCCCTCGAATTTAATATAACGTCTTTTTACTTTAATATAGGCCACCTACGTACATTATAGCATTTACAACCAATGATATCTACTTTTATACGAATCGCTAACGAATTAGAGTTTTCCTTTGATCACTAGCTCAACTTTATCTCTAATATTGCTATTTATGGTTATTTTTATATTCTGGAAAAATTCCTAAACTGGTGTTACGTTTAATCTATACTGGTTTACAGAAGCGTACGAATTTATACTGGTTTAATGCAACAAGCGTAATCAAAGCGAAAGTCCAATTTCGCTACAACTTACTCTGGTTTTATTATACCTTTATGCTTTTAACTCACTGATATGTTCTTTGAGTATATAATTATAGTTTATTATACTCTAACGTATTGCTATGAGTTAGACAGTAATGTATTTTATCACCAGTTCTTTTTCTTCTAGTGATTGATTTTGCAATGAGAAAGGCTTTTGAAGAAAGAGAATGCGGAAAAAAGTTGGGTCATAGGAAATTAACTGACCTTGATTTTGCAGACGATATGGCTTTATTAGCAAACAACAGTCATCAACTGCAGGAAATGACATCAGAATTAGATGAAAATGCTGCAAAAAGTTGGATTTATAATTAGCTCTGAAAAGACAAAAATCCTCACAACTGCAGAGACAGACATATTCACGATAAGAGTTAATCAAAGCGAGGTTGAAAGGGTAAAAAAGTTCACGTATCTAGGCAGTACAATATCGCAAAATGGATTAAGTGAAAGAGATGTAGAGTGTTGAATCGGTAAAGCATATGGCGTATTCCAAAAGCTCCAATATATTTGGAATAATAATATTAAAAAAAATAATAATAATAAAGATTTAGCGTCCGATTCCTCATACACGGATGATGTCAGGGACGTCCCCCCATCACATATGTTACTACAAATCGATTCACCCCAAACGATCTGAAAAAACATTTGCTGAAGAGAAAAGAAAAAGACCCTAAACAGTGCCGGTCCGGTGATCAAAAGCAGTCAGGAAGATAAAAAAATCTATGGTGGGAAGAGGTGTGTTTTCAACCTACAACGGAAAGTGGAAGTTGTAGAACGTACATGAGCGAAGATCAGGAGGCAGAGAGTTCCAAACAGTAGCAGCGGAGAAAGAAAATGAACGTCTACCTAACGAAGCGAGAATCTTAGGAATAACCTTGCTGCTCGAAATTAACTGTTATATTATAAAGAATTAATTGTTAATATTATTATTATTACTTCCGTGTTGTGACCGGGACACTAAAGAATAGAACATCCGTTAACTGTATGTAAGAGACGACAAAGCATAAGCAGGAAATAAATATTGAAGACAACAGAAAATCACCTCAGACGCCACATTTTTCCATATTTTTTGAGATTACAACTTAGTTATCGCCATGGACCTGCATCGTGGCAGAGCACTTGAGATCGAAAGATAGATATTTTCATTAAAGCAGGGTGGTCTGATTTGTAAACTTTCTCCAAGGGGGTGTTTGGGTGCCTAAGACTTGCTAGAAGGGTCAATGATACTTTGTCATAGGGGGTTTTAAAACTGAGGGGAGGGTGTGGGTAAACGTTAGTCATGGAAGTCCAACATCTGCTCAATAATAATAACAACAATTAGAGTGCTACAGTCATCAATGACAACATCGAGCACTATTGAGACAAAATTAAGCCAGCGAGCAAAAGGAGGGTCAAAAAAAATTAGCATGTACATGCTCAGGGGTGGTCACAGCCTCGACTCCAATTTAAACAAATCCAACCTTGGTTGTCAGGCGCGCCATGTATACATGTAGTAAGCTTACTGCTGCCATAGATCTTCAGAATTTTCTGACTTCTACACAGTACACATCAGGGAAGTAGATACTAAGCGGTGACTTGCTACAGTAGAGTGCGATGTTGGGCTAATTCTATGTTGCCAGATATCTCTTCCTAGTCTATTGATTATACATGTACATGAATATACTGTAGAGCATTAATTTTTTTATTAAATAAGTCAGCATAGTCATGAAGTCATTAACACTAATTTAGTCATAAATAATTTACTCATGAATCATTTTAGTCATAATCCAAGTCATTGTCACTTAGTCACAAGTCATAAGCAAAAGCTGGTAAAGCTAAGGTTAACTTCAGTTTCCTCACTCGAAAGCGATGTCTGTGACGGGCGAGCCCAGGATTTGAACCCCGCACCTACTGATCCGCAGTCGAGTATCTTACCGACTTCGCCACTGGCTCCAGCCATTTACTCACAAAATCATCATAGTGATGTCGAAGTCATTGTCACTTAGTCAAAAGGCATAAGTCACTCACGAAGTCATCTCACGAAGTCAACTCACGAAGTCATCATATTCATGAAGTTAAATAATTGTCACAAACTTAATCATTAGTCTCAACTCATGTAGTCATATCATAGTCATGAAGCCATTGCAGTTAGTCATAAGTCATTAATTCATGAAGTCTTTATTCATAAAGTCCTTAGCATGCACATGCTATAGACTTATTTACGTGCCATAGCCACATCTCCTGATTGTTGTAACATTACTATATTAATTGGCAACGATCAAAATGAAATCAATTAACAGCATAATTGGAAGGCAAATCTTGCCTATAAAAGTAAAACCTCTTCAGTCATTTTAAAGTTATGAAAACACTAACACCCTACGCCGATACTACGCTATCAAAATAATGTTAATGACTGCTTAATGTCAAATAAATAACTGCTTAATGTCACACAAAAACCGTGAGAATGCAATTTTGAGAGAGCAATCTAATGATGAAGCACTATAAAAAATTTTTGTCATAATACTGCGGAAAAAATATGCCAGTACGTGACTCTATAGTCACTGTAGCCTATATAGGCCTGCCCAGCTAGCATTTGAAATAGAGTTTACAGGATAATTAGATAATTGGAGAAAAGGATGGATGAAGGAATTAGATATGACTTAAATGTCAGTTTTAGCCTAATTCTACATGTAAAGGGTTGATTTAGACTACTTCTCTTGTATCTACGTGTAGGCTATACTAGCTTTTAGACAGTGGTGATGGAAAGTCATAAACTCGAACTAATTAATTTATTCAGTGAAAATTTATTTCTAATAAAATTTATCATAGTATGAGAGAACTAATTTAATAATATTTTCGATTCCCCAATTATTAAACTTATAGGCTACTAACACAATTCACATACATTTACTTTGTATTGAACTCGCTTGCATTTGCATCTTTAGCCCAGTACTACATGTATTACATGTACTAAATGTAGTACATGTAATGCATGTACTACATTTAATACATGTATGAAATGTTCTACATGTAGTACTGTATTACTAGATGTAGTACTACATGTATTACTAGATGTAGTACTACATGTATTACTAGATGTAGTACTACATGTATTACTAGATGTAGTACTACATGTATTACTATATGTAGTACTACATGTATTACTAGATGTAGTACTACATGTATTACTAGATGTAGTACTACATGTATTACTAGATGTAGTACTACATGTATTACTAGATGTAGTACTACATGTATTACTAGATGTAGTACTACATGTATTACTAGATGTAGTACTACATCAAGTAAATACAGTACTACATGTAACATTACATACACTTTATCTACAATCTTTATTAAACTTTATTTATCTACAATCTTATTAGTCTTTAATTTATCCTTATTAGTCTGGATTGTGGTACTACAGTACTGCATGTAGTACTACAATGCAGATAATTTAAGACTTAACGTAAGAGAGGCGATTTACATGTAAGGATTGTAGGTCTATAGTAGGAACTCAAGAAAATTATGTGAGGATCTGCTGATTTGTCTCAGGCAGATAGTTAACACCATAGAGAAATCTCAATAGCTTCGACAAAACAAAATCAAAATATTTTTACAAAGTTTTCGAAGCTTCTAGAGGAGGCATTTCTACATCTAACCTGCACATTTGATGAAAATATATTCCGTAGTAACAACATTACGGATCATTTTCTTACGTTTAGAGAGAGAAGTTAGGAGACCTTACCTGATTGCGTAATCCGAAATTACATGTATCTACGAAGTTTGAGGTGAATTGTTTTGAATGACAATTATCTTGCACTTAATTACTCCAAATACGGTTAACTTTAGGGCAGTAAGCATTTAAGAAACAGATTCTAGAAGTATTAGCCTTACAATTGTTATGCACGCCTACAGGCATATTTAATCACTTCATTTTTTTACTATCCTGATATTTGCAATTGCTTTACAGTTTTAAGCTGTTCGTATATTATAACAGCTATGATAAGAAATTTGAGATATCGACAATTTTACTATTAGAATGAAGCTGAAGAGTATCAGAATGATATGAACGACGCATAGGTGTAGAATGTCCAGATCTTAATTCTACTATTGGGATCAATTAGACAAAACTACAGGATGCATTTTACTGCCACTTTACATCTATGTTCTCTCACATAGTATACAGACATATACAAATACATAGGCCTATATGTATATGTGTATATACATACAATGTATGTAGGCATATACACATTTTCCCCGTATTGAGCCCGGGTGTGGCTGGTACCACTGCAGAATAGGGCAACCGCAAACAAGCTGCATCGTGTACTTATGTCGCCTATAGTTTGGAAAAATATAGTCTCTAAAGTTGTTTCCATTGCCTTCTTCAGTTCTTGATTAGTCGCTTTTCACATAAGCTGTGTAATATCTAATCATAATACTACAATCAATATGAAGACTACTGCAGGACTGAATAAAGTACACCTTTTTCTCAGCTTCTTTTGCTGGATCATTCTCGTGGAAGAGTCACGTGCAGAGGAAAATCCGCAAAGTAAGTTTATTTACATGCCGTTTATTACAATTGAGAACCATAGTTTTGCACCTGCATTGGTAAGGCTGGTAAAGCTAATATTAACGTCAGTTTCCTCGCTCGAAAGCGATGTCAGTAACGGGCGAACCCAGGATTTTAACTCCGTACATACTGATGCGCGGTCGAATATCTCACTGACATCGCCACTGGCTCAAACATTCTTTATAAACAGATCCAAAATTTTGCACCCTTATCGAAAACATTATTTTAAATTCAAAAGCTTAAAAAATTTGAGAGACTGTCGAAGTGAAAAGTCTGAGCCAAATATCTCCACAAAGCTTAGGTAAGATTCTTTTTGAGATCTTGATCAAGCCTTCAAGTGGAATATAGCGAAATTATGTTCACCTCGGATGAGAAAGACCTGGGTTCAAAGCCCATGTCAGTCAACGCGCAACCCACTCCACGCGAGCATAGATTAATTGGACATAACTCAGGACTTACTTATTCAAATATTCCAAAAATAAATACTTTGGTAGAATAGAACCTATACGAGTCGGCCGGTATTTCACAGCTAATTTAAAGAACCTCGGTCATACCAGCTTCAGCAGCAACTCATTACACTGTCATTAGTCAAATTATGTCTAAACGATGGTTGAACGAGTGCCAAGAAGAAGAAGAAGAAGAAGAAGAGACCTGTGCTGCGATACCATTTTATTTCTGTTCAAATTCGTAGAGAAATTTTGAGTAGAATGTTGGGAAGAATTAACACTTAACCCCTTCTAATGAAATGTCTAGAGTGAAAGTTTTATTGAAATTCCTAAAATTATTAATTTTTTGACAGAATTGAAAGAAGTGAGGAGGTTATCGTCAATTCCATAAATATGGGACAGGGACTGGCTGGACTATATCCGGTGATTAAAGTGTGGACGTAAGGAGGCTCAGTTTCATGAGCAGTTGTTTTTTCTTAAGTGCATTTCCCAGCTAGAGGCCCATATTAGATATTGGAGGCCACGTTAAAAGAAGCTCGATGAAACAATTGTAACAGTTCTCAATATCCATTTTAGGCTAACTGTTGACTGGGGCACTTAGTCGCAGTTTGCTAAAGAAATGGATTGTAATTAACATATTTTTGCTAGTAGGTCTATCTTACTGTGATTTAACCTTATGTCGTTGCACAGATAGCAACGGATTTCGATTACTTAGAAAGAATTAATGAAGTCTGCTTCAGCAATTCATGTTAGCAGCTAGATGGCCTCGAGTGACCAGGCGCCTAATTCCACTCGCTAGACTTAATAAGCACTTTCAACTGTCCGTCTATATGCAACTAATGTTTCTTTATCTAATAGTTAATTCACGCATTTTTAATTATTGTTTTAAGGTCTAGTGGTGGTCTAGGGTTAGGGCCTAATCCTAGCCAAAGCCCTAATCCTAATAACATCCTAGATGCCTATAAAACTTCATTGTGAAGTGTGGTGCTAATCAAGTAAAATTGATAAGTATAATACTCAAGCAAATGGAAATTTGCGTACAGTGCGGAGATTCAGCACGTATTGCCTGAATGGTTTTTATCAAACCCCGAGCTCTTTACACCCGGGGTAAAAATAAAAACAATAATAATATAATTTCTATGAGGAAGTTATAGGCTAATTATTAATTGGAGTCAAGTGTAAAGATACTTCCAGCATATATCAATATTTTGCTGAATAACTAAATGAGGCGAATGATTGTATGAACTTATGTGTGAATGACATTTTCATCTTTTAGGTGTATATAATTATTATGTTAATATGTACTTAATGATCGATGGTTATTTTGCTTTACTTTGGCTATAATTTCTTTTTTTTTTTTTTTTTAATTTTACTTGCTGTGGATTGATTGATTTATCATATCAGTACTTTAAATTAGGCCTACTCATAAATGTGCTATATAAGTACTTTAAACCATTCAAAATGGTGTAAATAAGCTAATTAACTTCCTTATAGAACTTAACTCTCAATTCAGTAACTCGTTACATATATAATTAGTTACAGGGATATATAGGTGTGTATGTGCTTTTGTGTCATATCCGGGTTAAACTGCACCGTGAGATGTCTGGAGATGGGTGGTATGTTTTATGCAGAACCAATAAATGTGGGTATTTTAATAAAATAATATTGAAGGCTTAACGTCCGTTTCCTCATACAAGGATGATGTCCGAGACGTCCCCGCATCACACAACACTACAAATTTTATTCATCACAATTTGAAAAATCATGTGTTGAGGAGAAAACAAGTGTACTACAAATTTTATGTAATTTTCAATCTCTCTCTCTCTCTATATATCTTCTATCTATCTATCTATCTATCTATCTATCTATCTATCTATCTATCTATCTATCTATCTATCTATCTATCTATCTATCTATCTATCTATATCTATCTATCTATCTATCTATCTATCTATCTATCTATCTATCTATCTATCTATCTATGTATCTATCTATCTATCTATCTATCTATCTATCTATCTATCTATCTATCTATCTATCTATCTATCTATCTATCTATCTATCTATCTATCTATCTATCTATCTATCTATCTATCTATCTATCTATCTAGCTATCTATCTATCTATCTATCTATCTATCTATCTATCTATCTATCTATCTATCTATCTATCTATCTATATATCTATCTATCTATCTATCTATCTATCTATCTATCTATCTATCTATCTATCTATCTATCTATCTATCTATCTATATATCTATCTATCTATCTATCTATCTATCTATCTATCTATCTATCTATCTATCTATCTATCTATCTATCTATCTATCTATCTACCTATCTATCTATCTATCTATTTATCTATATATCTATCTATCTATCTATCTATCTATCTATCTATCTATCTATCTATCTATCTATCTATCTATCTATCTATCTATATATCTATCTATCTATCTATCTATCTATCTATCTATCTATCTATCTATCTATCTATCTATCTATCTATCTATCTATCAGTAATTTTCTGCCAAGTGACAGATCCATTCCAATTAATTATGACAAATCTGCTGTCACATTAAATAGAATGGTCCATTGATCAACAAGCTAATCCATTCTCAAAAAGTTATGCCTAATCGACATTTTAATGTAGCCTATAGCTTGAGAAAATGTGACTACTCTGATAAATTTTTTTTATGTATGAAAATGTTTTTCCTTTCTAAATTTATAAAGACTTCATCCAGAGAAAAGAGTAGTGCATTTGCATTTTTTGCCAGGTTGATCACATTGCGCTCCTGTTATCTTCCTGAACATTCTAAACAGTATGAAAGCCATACAACCGCCTTGCTAGCCATTCAAACATCTATCTAGTATTTTCTAGCTAGCACTCTGCTCAACATATCAGTCTTTATATTACATAAATATATTACGTGTAGGGGCCTACGTCTATAAACTATCCTCTCTCTGACAGTGTTACGTGATAAAACGGGCAGTTGACAATTTATAATGACAGAGTACTCTTCCGCAATTACTTTAATTTAGAAAACACATTTAAGTACTTTGTCAGAATTTAATGAGCTTGGCATAGCTTTCACTAAGAGATTAATCGTAAAGAAATGTTGAGGAAAATCCTGCTAAATATATAATCATTCGTTACACACTGTGTACATGTGTGCTGATAAATAATGAAAACCACGCATCAGTACACTCCCAGCTGAACCAGGCATCCTGTATACCACAGAAACGATTTCCACAAGAAGCCTCCCTTTCTTGGGATTGGAAATAATAACAATAATAACACACTTTTTATGGCTTTAAGTGTTTATTTTGCCTATTGAATATCTCAATGCGTGTTAAATAGTTCAGACGCAGTTTGTATATCACGGCTGTTACAAGGACAGCCATGACGCCTTCCACAGAGCTCTGATTGCACAACAACATGACGTCGTATCAGTAGCTGAGTGTCAGCAGCTCTGTCAGGTGACCCTCTACCGCTTCTTTGGATTGCAGGTTTGGTCTAGCGCCATTGTCTAACATGTAACACTGCACCTACACATAACATAACATAATATACATATAATATACCGACATCGAATTGGCGCCAGCCAGTGGCGATGTCGGTAAGATGTTACCGACGTTGGCTCCAAGATGTTACCAACGATTTGGTAAGATGTTACCAAATCGCATTTTCTTCCTCCTTTCTCTCAGGCTAATGGACTGATAGCTTTCTCGTTGGTTACGCATTTACAAGTGCTCTTAGGTGGTTTATAGAGAGCTGCGTGTAGCTGTGCAGTGTATGTTTGAGACGTTACTGACATCATCCTGAGTAAGGAATCGGACGCTAAATCTTCATTGAGTTGTATTGTATTGGTCTATAATAATAATAATAATAATAAAGGTTTAACGTCCGTTTCCTCATCCAGGGATGATGTCAGGGACGTCCCCAACAGCACATATCACTACAGATCAATTCACCCAGACCAATCTACGAAAGAAATATGCTGAGGAGAAGTAAGGTCCTAAACGAAAGCCAGTCCGGTGATCAAAAATGGTCAGGGTAGATTGATTACGTCTACGGTGGGAAAAGGTAAGTCTTAAGCTTGCTAGAGAATGTTGAAAGAGAAGAACAAGAGCGAAGATTAGCAGGTAAAGAGTTCCAGATTATGGGTGCTGCGTAAGAAAATGAACGTCTGCCCAATGCCGTGAGAATATTTGGAACTGAGAGAAGATTGGCATCGGTGGAGCGAAGTGCACGTGAGAGACGATAGAGAAGAAGAATTTCAGATAAGTAAGAAGGCTTGCCAAATCGCAGAGTTTTAAAAGTTAATAGAGCTATTTTATATTTTATGCGTTGATTAACAGGGAGCCAGTGAAGACCGCAAAGTAGAGAAAGAGAGCGAAATTGAAACAACACGTGCAAGAGAATTTTGGACGTGCTGCAAACGATTGAGAGAAGAAGTAGGCAACCCATGTAATAATGAATTACAGTAGTCGAGCTTTGAATGAACTATAGAATTAGCAAGGATAGTGGCTGAATTTCTAGTAAGGGATGGACGTATTTGCCTAATCTGACGAATCTGAAAGAAAGAAACAGACAAACAGAAGAGATATGGGATTTAAAGCCAAGGTTTTTATCAAATATGACTCCAAGGTTTTTGCCAGATCGAGAAGGTGAAAGAGCAAGATTCTGAAAATTAACAGAGTTATTGGTAATTTTACTTCTTTGCAAAGGAGTGCAATTAAAAGGTATTCAGTTTTGGAGGGATTAACAGCAAGACGGTTAGCGCAAAACCAGGAATAAACCTTGTCTAGAATGGATGAGAGATGAGCCAGTTTCTGATCTGAATCATGATCAGAAAAGTAAATATATAATTGAGTGTCGTTTGCATAGAAATGAAAATTTATGGAGGACTGAGCAAGCAGATAGCTAAAAGGAGTGATATATAAAGAGAAGAGCAATAGACCTAACACTGAACCTTGAGGAACACCGCGTAAGAGGGGTAGTTCAGAAGAGCGATTTTGACCAATAACAACTGATTGTGTGTGACATGAGCGATATGATGTGAGAAGGGAAAAAGCAGAATTAGATATGCCAAAACAAGATTTTAGCCTATTTATTAGGATGCCATAGTCAATTGTATCAAAGGCAGCAGAGAGATCTAGAGAATCAAGGCAGAAACCTGCTTCCTACTCATGGCCAAGCTAAGATCATTATGTATACGAAGAAGAGCGGTTTCAGTAGAATGGAGTTTTCTATAGGCAGATTGATAATGAGAGAGAGAAGGCAAAGAATCAAGATGAGTGCATAAACGGGTATAAATTACCTTTTCAAGAAGTTTAGAGATGAAGTTAAGATTGGAAATAGAACGGTAACTGGAAAGATCATCTTTTGGTAGAGAAGGCTCTTTTTTAGCAAAGGAGATACAACTGCTTGTTTGAAGGAGGTCGGGAAGATACCTTCTGAGAGTGAGAGGTTGATTAAGTAAGTAATAGGAGCAACTAAAAAATCAATACAGGATTTCGTTATTCGTGTGGGAATAATCGTGTAGGCTATGTTGTATTGTATTGCTTAATGTTGTTTTGTATTGCGCTATTTTGCATTGTAGTGTTCATGCACTCCTAGTTATCCATATTCTATTCACAGGACAACACCACATCTCCTCCGATATTGCAATGCAATAGGCCTGCTATCAACAACGTATTTATATTATTATTCGGGTCCTTTCAGGCCTATATGAGCATTAATTTGTGCACACTAGTCCATGCAAAACGTCTTATCAAATACTGAATAGCCTCAGTAGTCTATATCTATACTATGGTCTACACTATGTTGAATCTGTATTTGTAATCTGTAATTGTCAATGAATTAAAAACATTGAGTCTCTCTCTCTCTCTCTCTCTCTCTCTCTCTATAATATATAATCATTAAATCCAAAACCAAAGCTAAGTTACTCTCAGTTTCTTCTCGATTGCCTTTCAGTAACAGGGGGTCCATTGTCGGATATTTTAAATATCCAACATTAGTAGAAACGCCTTGCAACAACCTTCGAACGAGTATGTTTTGGAAGAATATGTGATGTTCAACGAAAGTAAATCAATCAAATAGTAAGAATTTAACTTTAGGTTCCTTCCCATAAGTTAAAGTCAGGAACGCTTCAAGCAGACTCTGCACTAACTGATACCAGAGCATGGCTGGAGCCTGTGCGATATCGGTAAGATATTCTAACGCGGTTCACTATGTGCGGGGTTAAAATCCAGGGCTCGCCCGTCACTGATATCGCTTTTGAGTGAGGAACCTGACGTTAACATGAGCTTTTTTAGCTTTTACACTATTACTACTTGAATACAAAGCCACAAGAAAGATCTAGCGCGATCCAACAGTGATAGTCCAACATCCGAGTCCAGCGGGTCAGAATACTGATCTACAGCGAACAGTGATGGGGTTTTAGCCTGCCCGTGAATGTGCTAATACATTTACAAGTTTAAGAATCTTGTGGCAGAGAATTCCATAATGTTGGAGCAGAGAACGTTAAGGAGTATCTGCCAGTGGCAGAGCTCATATCCTATACATTAGAAGATTTTGTTAAATATATAATTCTTAAAATCTCGATGCAATTTTTATTTTTAGTATCCTCATGACGGGGTAGTGCAATGCTATTGCGGAGAGGATTATCATAAGTACGGCAAAGCAGAAGAAAATGAATGCGTGAGATGCACAAATGCTGAGGACAGAAATTTCAAGTGCGGGGGTGCTAATCGCAACAGCGTCTATCATGGTATATACAACTAGATCTTTTCATAAGTTCAGTAAATTTCGATATGTTAAAACACTTCTTCTCTAAGTGCGCGTTCAATATCGCTTGAATGAAAGAAGGTAAAGAAAACTGTGAGGGTTATGTTTAATTCTGATTAAGTCTTGTATTCTATGAATAGATTGCTTTACATCGTAGTGTGTGTGGACCGATTCAATGAATAAAGACATCTTTATTCAATATACATGTACTTAGGCTTTCGTGCAGTAGAATTTCTGATATCTAAACATTCATAACATTTTAACAATATCGAATCTGACTTCTTAAAGCTGAACTTAGACAATTGTTTATGCTACGAATCACTTTACTATTTCTCTATTGATTCAAAGGGAAAAACTGTGTAACACTGTAATTAATATTCAAATTTAATACTGAATGAAAAGCAAATTTTACAGAAAGTGTTTTTTTAGTATGTCCGAGGGGTCACTTTGGTAGCAATTGCACGGAAAGATGTCACTGCAGGAATGCACTCGTGTGTGAGAAATACGGAGGACTCTGTCGTCCGACTATAGATTGTGAACCTGGATGGAAGGGTCGAAGCTGTTCAAAAGGTTTGTGAGCTTTTTCCAACCAAAAGTTAAATTAACATTGGTTTGTCATTTTAAAGTTTTAAAATGAATTAAAACTTCAGGTGACTTCTCATTTTTCAGTAGATTTAATTCTGAACAATGTAAGTCTCAAATTAGGTTTGTGTTATTAATTCAGATAATACTTAACTTGTGGTTCTTTACAAATTGCAGTTATGTGTTGATCTGCTCTCCAGTGTCTGATACCGGTAGAGATAATATATTATATTCCTTTAATAAATTTTAGAGATGAATATTTAGGTTTTATTTTGAAAATGTAAATTTCTCGTGTTGTGACCGGTTGTGTTGGAACGTTGGACCACTTCAGAGTATGGCAACCGCAAATAATCTGCGGCTTGTACGTTAGAGGCGACTCAGGCAGGAGCGGAGGATGACTAGAGGGGACCCACCTCACCATGAAATATTTCCCCCAGGATTAAAAGGTATTTAATCCATCTAGCTGAGGAAGGCAACTGGAAACCACTTCAGAAGCCATACTTTTCCCAAGCTGTAGGCCAATTAAGGTATGGATAAGGCATAGACTTTGTGAAGGGATTAACTTGTTGATCCAAGGAGTGCTCTTATGGAACGAGAAATCAGACTTTGGGTATGATTATGTACCATGAACCTGCCACTTAGCAGTGCACTGAAGAGAGAGAGGGAGAGAGACTTTGAAAAATTCAGAACTATTGATATCAACAGACATAGACGAGTGCGCAGTAAACAACCACACGTGTGACACAGCTCAGGGCCGGTGTTTCAACACTGCAGGCTCCTACAGATGTGAGTGTAGTGAGGGCTTCAGGTTGAATACGTCTAACAAGTGTGAAGGTGTGTTGAACAATACTCACTAGAGTTATATTTATTGCGTGAATTATTTACAAGAAACTGAAACTTAGTATAAATTTATTTATACGGTTGCAAATTTTATATTTATTTATTTATTTATTTATGTTCTGGATTTCATATTGGCAGTACTTCAACAGTAGGAAGCCCTTTATACATTTTGTAATTAAACATATTGATGCCAACCAGTGATGGGACCAAGACAGTTTTTACAAGACCAAAACCAAGACACATACCCGCAAGACCAAGACCAAGACCAATACAGTGACACGCGAGACCAATCACTGATGCTAAAACATTTACGTTAATGATTCATTTCATAAAACAGTAATCAATAATAATGCCAAATAAGGAGCAACATTTAAATGCAGAACAGAAACTAATTCTCGCTGATGTTAATTACAATAGATCTAGATGAATGCAAGAATACAACCCGTCCTTGCCACCAGGAATGTAGAAACACCCCGGGCAGCTTCTACTGTGAGTGCCTCCCAGGATATGAGCTGATGTCTGACAGGAGATCCTGTGAGGGTAGTCTCGTTTATCGATATTCTCTCTCTCTCTCAGTGCACTACCTACTGGCAGGTCCATAGTATATAACGCCTCCAATCTAATATGTCTTCCATGTTTCCCTTCATGTCTACTTACGAGTGAATCTTTATATCAATCTAGCATTTCTAACCTCGGTCTTCCTTTCTGATTCTCACTTCTTCCATTTTACCTTCTATGACCATTTTAAGTAAACCTTCCCGCATTAGAGCGTGTTCTATCTAGCTCTTTTTGATATTTCTTAATGCATGTTTATTTCTAGTTATATTAGAGTCTCCTAAACTTTATCTAAACACTTCAGATGATTTTAAATCATACTTTATTTTCACCTAGCTTCAATAACTGCTTAACATATATGTCGCGATATCAATGCTCAATGTAAGCTTCAAGTGTTCTAGGAACACTGTAACGTTTAAAAACAAAAATAAGAAGAAACCAACAAACAAGTACACTAACATTTGCTACTGCATACATGACAATATCGATCATTATTAAAATATAACCAAGTCACGAGAATAGCAAAAGGATTCAAATCGATGCAGTACTAATATAATAATAATAATATCAAGAAATATATGTTCAAAGTAAAAAATTAAAGGAACAGAGGTTAATGTAATAGGCAACCATAATTAAGCGGCATGCATACTACAGTGGATGGAAAATTGTTTCATTGCTTTAACTTAAAAATATCTAATTTATTATTACTTTCTTTGCAAGTTTGACTATGTTGGCCTACTTTACTTTATTCTGATAATTATAATTTATCGTTATATAATCTCAGACACATTAATAAGATACAAAGCAAACACAAAGCTTAATTCCCGCCCGTTTCCCTTATATTTCTCGCGATATTTTTTGAATGACAGTAACACTCTAATTAGTAATACTTTAATTTATCGTTGTTGTTGTTGCTCACGTAGATATAGATGAGTGTACTATTAATGGAATTGGTTGTTCTCATCGCTGTCACAACACTGAGGGCAGCTACTACTGCAGCTGTGCTGCTGGTTCTCAGCTGTCGTCTGATGGACATCAATGTCAGGGTCAGTTAATTATCACAGGTTTCACTTGTACCTGCTTTTTATTTTGCGCGCTCGAGGCTAAGTTGAGAGGTCCGAGGTTCGATTCCCGGTGGTTCACGAATTTTACTACACTTCCCAATTCTCTGTGTCATATGAGCATTAGGAAAACGGAGGTAATTTAATATTGGTGACTTCCCTGCATAGTTTCCTCGATCCCATTTAATCCATGACTCGGGTCTAATCCGGCTCTTGTAGGCAACCCCCCCAACCTAATCTAATGTATTTAAAAGACCGTCTTATATATGATTGTGCTATCTGGGACCCTGGCAGACCCGTCGCTAATGTGTGTACCCCCGTAGAATATAAGGAAATTAGCCATTAACGGCAACCCAGAGTCTGGTAAACCTGGGACTGAGAATTTAGAATTTGAGCATACACTTCATTAAAGAATTTGAAGAAATAGAATTTAAGGGATGCCGTCAACTATGACACCCAGATATATATTAATCGAGTCGAAACCAAGACATACTAAGCTCAATCTTAAAACGAACAGTAGTAATATTTGTTTAATAAATTGATAGAAATGAATATTCAGTCTCTGCGTGGAAAACCTCGTATGTGTAATATTGTGATCGTTGTGATTAATATTTTCGTGTATTTTGTGTATTTTTTGTGTTAAAATTTTGTGATTGCAACAGACATAGACGAGTGCGCAGTAAACAACCACACGTGTGACACAGCTCAGGGCCGGTGTGTCAACACTGAAGGCTCGTACAGATGTGAGTGTAATGAGGGCTTCAGGTTGAATACGTCTAACAATTGTGAAGGTGTGTTACAGTTGAACAATACTCACTCGTGTTAAATTTGTCGTGTGGATTTTGTGCAAGAAAATGCCATCATCATTGTAGCGAAATTGGACTTTCGCTTTGATTACGCTTGTTGCATTAAACCAGTATAAATTCGTACGCTTCCGCAAATCAGTATAGATTAAACGTAGCGCCAGTCTAAGGATTTTTCCAAAATATAAAAATAAATATAAATATTAATATTAGAGATTAGGTTAGGTTAGTAATTAAAGGAAAACCCTAATTCGTTAGCGATTCTTGTAAAATTAGATAGCATTGGTTGTAAATGCCATAATGTACGTAGTTGGCTTACATTATAGTAGAAACACGTTATATTAAAATGTGAGGAAATGTCAGTTAAGCGCTATAGGAGATTATAGACGGTTTTATCTAGATTTGTGTTTATTTCGATAAGGTTTTCAGAATTGATAGGAAATAAAGATGATTGGTCGCTAGAATTTAAGTGAGAGAACGACGTTATCACTGTGGTATATTTTCGCGCTAGATCGTACGATAGGTTTAATTAGAAAAGAGCACAAATTAGGTGGTGGAATAAGAAAATACCCAGGATGGTAACCCAGTTTAAATATAACGTAATTTCGGCCACACCTTCAACCAATGGAAGGGGGGGGGGATACAAATCGAGGGTTTAGTAAGGCGTTACGTGATTGGCCTCGTAGTCATCCCATGTTAAAATTTAGTATAAAAGGCCGTGTTTCTCCATGCAAAATCGCTTGGGTTACTTCGCGGTAACCGTGGTCCAGACGCAGTTGATTGTCATTGGAGCCACTTATCACGAAAAAATAATGTTCAGACGCAGTTGATGTGATTGAATATTATTAACTGACCACTTTAAAGAACAATTCGTTGTGTGGAGAAGTAGAGTAGCTACTATAAAGCTTTAAAGCACAATTCGTTGTGTGGAGAAGTAGAGCAGTTGTTATAAAGCTTTAAAACACGATTAAGAGTGTAGAGAAGTGTTCGGCAGCCTTACGACTTTAAAACACAGTCACATTGATTGTGCCGAGAAGTGGTAAAACGGGAAGGGTCCCATTGTGTAAAGACCTGTGTTTCAAAACAGGTAGTATTACAGAAGGGGGGTTGTGCTGGGGAACCCAGTGGATAGGGCGCCCCAGCGCTAATAGTAGGGGTGTCGTATTTTCGTGACGAGCGGCCAACTTCTGGACGGTGACTTGCTAGCAGTTGCCGATAGGAAGATAGCGCCAATCTGAGCATTATACCGACACAACAGCATTTAGCTGTGAAATTTGGCAGGGTGGGACATCAAAAAGCAACCCTCATAGAGATATATATATATGTAGTCATAGAGATATATATATATATATATATAGTTATAGCGGGCGTATAATTTAGAGCGAGGCGTGCCTTACAAATTAAGCGTTAGAATAGGGAGAAAGAAGTACATAATTACCCAATAGGCGGGTTTTGGCCCCGATATTGGATGACCCAGGATCCTAAGAGTTGCAGGCGGGTTTTGTCTCGCTAGTAAGGTGAACAGAAACACATTAAATACAAAATAGGTTTAGATAGGAAACAAATAGGGAGGACTGCTATCATTTACTTATTATTAGCCTTTACAAGTGTGGTCTCGGACCACGCTCCATACTCATTAACAGTAGGGTTAGGTTAGACGTGTATTTTTCGTTTGACAAATTCCAATCACCATATTCAATTCCCAATCATTACTAATCAACTAATCAAATAAATTCTACGTCTTTTCACTTTACAACAAAGTAAGGGGAGATGGCCGACCAAAACACTGATAGTAGGCCAGTGTCCCAAACCTCCTCGATGTCGAATGCGGGACTTACCCCCGATTCGGGCCCTGACGACCTGGCACGAGACCTGAATACCCACGAACCCACAATTAGGGCAGAGGCCATAGCCCTAGCACAGGCGGGAGACAGAAGCATTCCCACCTTTAATCGTGACGATCTCGGCGCAGTAGTAGAAAGCGGACATTCACAATTGGCCGAGTTCCTAGGCCTTTCAATAACAAGGAACACACAAGCCACTTACCCAGATAGCCATACTATCACAGTACGCCGGAGGTCCCCATTAGCTCAGTGGGTGGATGGGAAGGCCCTAACCGACAAAAACATTTAATGTTGGAGGAAGCTGATCAATACCGGGTCAAAGACCAAGCTATGACCCCAAAGATATGGGAAGTGGGCACGTACAAGCCGAGCGTTTCGCGACAATCATCATCCTTTGAATCCCAGTTTAACTAGGGTCGGGACACGAATAAACTGTCTCAAATCCCCTTTGTCATACATCATATCATCAGTCAATCCCTTATTTGAGACTTTTCCATTCGTTTAAATTTTTGTAGCAATTTCTGGAGCCTAGGCTCTCACCAACCGAAAGACCTTTCGGACGTTGGTATGAATCTTAGTAATTTAGTCGCCTTCTACGACGCGAGCAGTCACCGGCTGGTCAATTCTCCAAACAACCCGCACACAACACGGGGAAGAACACGGCAAATTAAAAAAAACATATATTTTTAGTCGGTCCTAAAGCCACTATTTTGCTGTCGTATTGTATTGTCATGGCTGCATTTGGTTTGATCAGGCGATATAATTAAGCAGCCGTTG
This sequence comes from Enchytraeus crypticus, assembly GCA_905160935.1. NCBI lineage: Eukaryota > Metazoa > Annelida > Clitellata > Enchytraeida > Enchytraeidae > Enchytraeus > Enchytraeus crypticus. The sequence goes on along the minus strand of CAJHZI010000435.1, from coordinate 326,465 downwards.
TGTAGTCCTTGGGTGATGCAGTGGTGTATTAATGGTGTGGTTGTTGTTTACTGCTCTGAGAAAATGCTCCATTTGTTTAACTAAAACATGAATATAAAAAGAAATTTTATTACTAAGAGAAACAAATTTTTCAACATTTTTTCTTTTTCCTACAAATGTTAATGATCATTTTAAATTTCGTGTGCTGAAGACTCAATTCTATAACAACATCATATTTCCATCAAAGCAGTTTTTAAAGGAATGTCGTTTAGTAATTGCATAGAATCTTACGGCGTCGCCAGTGGCGACGTTTTAGTCATAAATGTTTCGAGAAAGGATATGATTGAGCTATACAGTATAATTTTGTCTGTATAGCTATAGCTGTATATTATTAGAGATCTAAAGTTTAGTTTTAGCCCTTCTCGAAGCTTAGCATAACTGTGCGTATGTCTTGGTCAATTGCCACTTTTTTATCTATCTTCGCATGACTTGACTGACAAACATTTTCCTTCAGACCCTGTAGTTCCGTGGTGCAAATAATTTTTTTCCAACCTTAGTGCAGAGTACTTCCATTATGCCAATGGGAACCGAGTACTTTCATCGTACCATTGAGAACCGAGTACTTCCATTTTTTACCATTGGGAACCGAGTACTTTCGCTCGTTTCTTTGATAAATCCAAGTCTATATAAAATGTTCAACTGAATTTTTGGAGATAATTTATATAACGTGTGAGTTTCGTTGCCTTGCTGCGGTCATGTTGCTCTGGATCAGCAGACGTTCAGCGTCAGGTTAATCGTCTTTATCTTCAAGCGTCCATTTATCCAGAAGTTCCAGCGCCGGAAGAGTATCATCATGAGACTTTGGATTCCAACTGTTCACGCGTTCATGTAATTAAACGAACAAATCAGTCTTACTCTTGTGCAGTTAATGCCGGTAAATCCTAATGTATACATTAGAATTTACTTAACAAGAGTATCAATTGATTGATTGCTTGATTGATTGACTGATTGATTGTTAATTGATTGACTGACTGATTGATTGATTGACTGACTGATTACTTGATTGATTGATGGATTGATTGATATGATGCCACCATCTGTAGACATTGACGAGTGCTCCACTGCTCCGAGAGAATTGAATTGTGCAGAGAACCACGAATGCATTAATTACATTGGATCTTTTACATGTCACTGCTCACCAGGCTTCTATCACGAAGAGAAAGGCTTAAAATGCATCGGTAGGTCCTTAATTCTCCCAAATGAGTGAGTTAGACACAGTGTGAGAGAGAGAGAAAACGAAAGTTAAGGAGAAGAAGGAGATAAAGAAGAGTCGGGAACGAGATATTACTGCTATTGTAGGATAATTTCTCTCTCTCTTTTTCTCTCTTTCTCTCTCTCTTTGCACTGCCTACTGGCAGGTCCAAAGCATACAATGCCTCTCCACGCTTCTCTGTCTTTCGAATTCCTCTTCACAACCACATACCAGAGGACCCTTTAAATCATCCAACATTCCTAATCTCGTCTGCCTCTGCTTCTCTTTCCTTCCATTCGTTACCAGTATAAGTATTACTAACAATATCACAGTTCAGTAGTATCGCGATTATTATAGAGGTAACGGTATATAAATCAATGATTTAGCTTTTTAATATTCTCAAATTATATAGCCTTATTGCGGGAGTACACCATTATTATATTAAATGTCGGTTGTCTAAGACCAAGGCTGTGTGAAGAACGTCTTAACACATTGATATGGTTTCAAAGCATTTAAAGATCTGTTTATGAGAACATTTTGAACATACATTTTTTTATTTGTTAATATTATGCTCCAGTTAAATTTAACGATAATACTCTCATATTCTTGCCCTTTACAACCAACAAATTATTTTTAATTCTGAAAAGTATAAATTTTTCGTACGTTTCCTTAGAAATTGCTATTATTATCACGCTTGTGCAATTCTCATTTATGTAATACGAGCTTAAAAAATACTTACAAATTTAAACTATGAAAAACTATTTTAAAAAATATGAAATTTCCCACAGTTTATTGCTGAAGGACGAAAGCCCTGCATCAGCCTTTACATCTGCGCAGATTGTTTAAAAAATATAATATTATGTAAACTAAGTCATCCATCTTTTAAATAAAATTATCTATTTTGTTAATCCACAGAAGTGAAATCAGGCTTGCCTTTAGTACTCAGCATATCTATCGCCTCAGTCATCGTCTTCTTCATTTTAATCATCATCATCTGCCTTCTATTGCGGTTTGTAAAGTTCAGTGTTTACTCCATAACCTGCTACTTCTCTCTCATATTCCAGTTAGTTCTGGTTATTTGTGAGCTTTTAGATCTTCAATGTATTTTCGTTAAGCATTATATATTGTATAATCGATAAGAAGTCATCGAATTAATCAGTAAAATTAACATTTAATCAGCGAATTAATTATTCAAACAATTACCCAAATCAATCAATAAAACAAATGTGATTGTAATTTCGATGATTAATACAGAGTGAGACGTAAATCACGTGATACGAATTATGAGACTTACCACTCAGTGGCTCAGCCTGTGATCAGAGACTCTCAGCTGAACGGCTGTGACCCAGCTCTCAAGTACTTGTCTCTCGGCTCCTCAGCAGCTGCTTCAGGTAAGAGCATCTACATGTTTGCTGATGTCGGCAAATGTTTTGTTTGATGTTCAATGTTGGGGCTGAAATAGTCGCTTGTTGGCAAGTTGTTCAACAGCAAATGAGTAGGTGCAGGGTTCAAATCGAGTGCTCGCCGTCATTGACATATGATTCGAGCAGGAAACTGACGTTAAACTTGGCTTTAACCTTTTAAAAGTTGGGCCAAGTCGGCAAAGATTATATCTAGCTAGTATTAAAAGGGAAGATACGACTGCTAGGAATATTTGACTAGGCATTATACACCTATTTTAAAAAGACAATGTAAAATGTTCAACTATATTCGTTAAACTACAGCATATTATTGATAATCAAAGAAGGAAAAGAGAAAATAGTTCGAGTATTAACAGAACTCAGAGATAGCATCCTATTTTCTTATTTAGCGTGTCGCTCCTAGATTCTTAATGTGCAGTGTTTTCTTTGCGTAACTTTGACCTTATAAGGAAATTTGCCTTGTTTCTCTTTTAGTTTCTTAATTGTCAACGGTTTTTATCAAGTTCAATTATCTTTAAATAGACAGAGAATATCTTACCTAAATTGCAGAAAATTTCACTAGCGGTCGATAGTAATCTGATAGAAATTGATTGAATATTAGCAGATCAACGTTGCATTAAAGAGAGAAAGCTTTAAAGAGAACTTCTAAATATATATCTCGCTTCAGTTGTTCCAATACGAATTTTATTGATCTCGCTTAGTCCTGCAATTTATTGATTGATTTTATTTGATCTTTCTTAGGAAGATTTTCCCAGAATAAAAACCGCTCTAAGCATGATGACGCTACAGGAATCTACTCTGAAATTAGCTACACTCTCCCAATAAAAGCTGTGGAAGACGGAATTATAGCAGTCAGTAATGAAGAATATGAATATCTAAACATATACGACGATATGGGCGAGTCAAGCAGAGCCACCTGTGACACACATGAAAATCTAGAAATCTACGAAGAAATTCGCGAGCCAAGAGATGAATTCAATGAGAAATCAGAGAGAAACAAGAAGAGGCGGCAGAACTTGTCTGAGGATTCCAAGGTCGCAAGTTATCAATCACTTATCAATTTATTAGTTATTTATGGCCTATAAATTTTATCCTTTTGTACAAACCAGATTGTCGTATTGTTTTCAGCTGCCAAATTAATTCTATTATAGTAAACAGAGTCAATGAAGTCACTGATTTAGTGGTTGCTATTTCAACTGATCTCTCTTTCACTTAAACAGCAAAGTTTTATCTTTTGATCTAAGGCAGTTCAAAATATTGTCATATTTTTAAATTGCACCCGGCAGGGAAGGGAAAGAAGTGCGAGGGAATTATTATGCTAGAAAGATATGCAAATCAGTTAAGAAAGATATGGAACGCTAGGAGAATATCAAGGAGATATGGGAGATAGATGGAGGAAGAGACCGAGAGCAGAGATATTACGCAGTATCAGACTCACATAGATGTTCCATTTTAGACTCTTTATTATCAAAATTCACATTCAAAGTACGCAAGATTAATACCAACGGTAACGACTTGTCAGTCTCAACTAAATCGATAACTTAAACCCCCAATTAAAAGCTCACTGTAGCCAGCGTAACCCGAAATCAGTTCAGATGAAAGCCTCGATTACAATAATAACCTACATTGCAATAACATTAAATTAAAGCACAGAATACAAAATTTAGCCCTACAAATTTGTAACCGAATACAAATACTGTACAAATGGAGGTTACCTTACGACTCCGTCAGATCTTGGCGAGACGAGTTCAAACTTATGAATCTCACGAGACTAACATACACATGACAGTTCACAACGACTCCTAAGGGTAACTGCCGACTGCTAAATCGTAACTCTGTCTGTCCCTCAAGGTAAACTAACTATCAGCCTCTCATAACCTCCACGGTTCACTGGTCACACGTGCATCGACAGCTAACTCACACACTAGGCTATCCCACTGACCATGGGAGTGTTCATCCGAAAGGAAGAACACTACAATATACAAGTATTCCTCTATCAATGCCTCTAATGCCCTAATATCTTTACCAGGCCTATACAAAAATATTGTTCTAACTTATGGTCTCCACATCATCAATTCGGCTTAGACTTGATAGGACATTTTATTTTCCCAAAAATTACTAAACGTCCTTCAGGTTCCAGTGATCTCAAACATTCTGATGAACTCTTGACTTTGGATGCTAAATATCTCCAACTACGTAGGCTTAAATTTAAATGAATTATTACATAGGCTACGTGAACCTACTTCACGGATCTGCAATGTGATGAATTTTTTACGTTTAAGACTTTAAGTCCAGTATAACCAGATATAATGGCGCTGTAATTTATATTAATTCCTTTACGTATAAAACGCTGATAAAGCCAATGACAACGCCATTTTCCTCAATCGAAAACGATGCCAGTGACGGGCGAGCCCAGGATTTGAATCCCGCACATACTAGTCCGCGGTTGAATATCTTACCGACATCGCCACTGGCTTCAGCCAGTGATAACGCTGAAAGGTATCACTTTAAAAATACATAGATGCACAAACATTTGGAATCCTGTATCTAATAACTCTATTAATGCTAACACTCTCAAATCTTTTAAAAACAGTCACGCAAAACCGACGTACGTAAATATTTGAGATATTGATTTTATTATGATTGCTTTTATCATGAAATATTTTGAGAATTTGTTGAAATTCTTGTACCTCTCTTTCTCTCTCTCTCTCCCACTCTCCCACTCTCTCTCTCTCCCTCTCTCTCTCTCTCTCTCTCTCTCTCTCTCTCTCTGAGTGCACTGCCTACTGGCAGGTGCGGTGTATATAACGCCTCCACTCTTAGCTGTCTTCCATTTTCTAATTAAAGATCCACTTGTATGTCCACATACGAGTGGATCTTTAAATTATTTGTAACATTCCTTTTGATATATCATTATTATTGGGGTATTCTACTTATGACCAGGTGGGCCCCCTGTGTTTTCCTTCTTGTACCTTTTTAACCTATTAATTGGTCCCTAAATTTCTTTGGACTATTTCTCATTTAATTTTATATTGTATACCAGATCATTTGCTCATGATCTGTAATATGTACGTTAACTGCCACTATGGCCTTTATTACCTGTTTACACATTCATTCCTATATAGTATTTCTATCTATATACTGTTGATCTATTGATTGATGTGATGCCCTCTTCTACTCTTCAGTGCACTGCCAAGTGACAGGTTCAAGGTACATATTCATACTCAAAAGTCTGCTTTCTCACTCTGTAAGAGAACTCCTTAGATCCATCATTTTATCCCTTCACAAAGTCTATGCATTATCCATACCTTATATTGCCTATAGCTTGGAAAAGGTAAGGTTTCTGATGGTTTCCAGTTGCCTGCTTCAGTTAGATATGTGATGTAAAGGTAAGTAAATATTAGATACATTCTTCAAGCACGGCACTGATTTGAACTCTTGTGACGTCCAGGCACTTCATGAGCGGGTGAATGTTTTTGGCATTGATGTTGCACCTTCTAAAACCTCCTTTAAAATATCTTCCTAGTTCAGAATGTGCCCTATCCAATTCTTCTTCCCTAATGTTATAAGAAATTAGAAAAATAATTGTATAAGACACGTCCTTTGGGGATATACATGTAGATAAGTAAAGAAGGTCACAGAAGGTAGAATGGTAGGAAGGAGAAGCAGAGGCAGACCGAGATTGGGCATGTGAGATGAACTTGGGCATTTAAAGATCCACTCGTAAGTGGACATGAAGAGGAAAGCGGAAGACAAAGAAGAGTGGATGCCATATTAGATGGACCTGCCAGTAGGCAGTGCACTAAGAGAGAGTTGCATCTAATTAGTGTACCTCGGCAATTTTATTGAAAAATTGACAAATTGATAACTAATTGTTATATGTAGAAAGATAAAAAAAATGAAAGTTAACATTAAGAAAAATGTTTATTATGTTTTTTCAGCATGAGTACGAGAAAGTTAACAGGAATGCCGAATTACCAGTAAATCAACAGGAAATCTACACGAAACTGAAGTAACTAAAGACTTTCTGAGTTCGCATCAAAACAAAGAAATGGTCGTTGAATGCGTTTGCATTATATTAGTAGACTTGTATAATTAAAGTTTACTCGTTTCTCTTTCTCCCTCTTTCTCTCACTCTCGCTCACACTCTCTCTCTCTCTCTCTCACTCACCCACTCACTCATTCACTCACTCACTCACGCACTCACTCAGTTACTCACACACTCAACTCACGCATTCACTCATTCACTCTCTCTTTCTCAATCATTCACACATACACTCTCTTTCTCTCTTTGGCTCTCTCTCTCTCTCTCTCTCTCACTCACTCTCTCTGTCTTTCTCTGTCTCTCTCTCCCTCTCTCTCTCTCTCTCTCTCGCTCAGTTTCTCGCTTTCTCTCCAATAACCTGTTTGCGCATGGCCTCTCTCTCTCGTAAGTGACAATTAGTAACATTTATATTAATATTTTTTCAAGTAGGATTGAATTGTACAGCAAGCCTGATTGTATTTTTGATAACTCATTTAATTTGAACTTTTAATGCAGTACACTATAGCAATTGATTCCTCGACCATTCCCTACTATTAGAAAATGTTTACGTTTCAACTTTCGGTAAATTGCGTAAATTGTATACGGTCTATTCTTTATAAAAGCTATGAGTGTCTAAGTGTAGGTAAGTGTAAGTAAGTAGTTTAAATGTACTGTAAATAAGTGTAAGTAGAGTAAGTGTAAGCGCAATATAAGTAAATAGGCTAGTGTAAGTGTTAGTAAGTGTAAGTAATTATACAACAGAATCGCTTAACACTGTCGACCAAGCTGCATAGTCAATAATTACTCTTTAAAATCATACCTCATTGAATCAAATTTAAGCTGATGTCAAGAAATTAAAGGATCCAAAACCGTGCAAAACTCCAAAAGCCAGAAAACCGAACCAAAGATAGGTAAGTTTAGAACTTCGGAAGTTAGAGAAATTAAAAGGGAACTAGACTATGGCACATAAATTTAAGACACATTTAAAAGCTTGAGATTAAACAAACAAGATACAGAACTATAGTGTTGAGCGTTCGTGTCTGATCTTTGGGGAAGTCAATTTAAAGAAAGCGCCTTGCATTAAATTTTCAACTCTGCTCCTCTGTTGTTCCACATATGAACTTCAGCATATCCTATACGACAGCTTCGTTTAAGAGCCTTTTCTACAGCACAGAGATTTACCAGAATTTACCAGAACTGCTACCATCTTTCATTATTGCAATCCTTCTTCAAACTTACAGGTAGCAGGAACAAGGGAAGAAAGCCAAGGGCTTATTTTAATCCCCTATCATACATGATTACAACATCCAACATAATTATGATTTATTGCTGTTTCTGATATATATTAACGACATAGACATAGACATAGTATCAAAAGTTAGTAAATTCGCAGATGATTCGAAAATAGTAAAAATTGTAAATAATAAAGCAGATGCAGAGGTTCTAAGAGAAGACATATTAAGATTACAAAATTGGTCTAAAAAATGGCAGATGGAATTTAATAGCGATAAGTGTAATATAATGCATATAGGTAAAAAGAGTTTAAATACAGAATATATTTTAAATAATAAAATACTGAAAAATACTACTTCTGAAAGAGACTTAGGTGTAATAGTGGATAATTCATTAAAATTTAGTGAGCAATGTAATAAAGCTGCCAATAGTGCAAATGCTGTTATAGGTATAATAAAAAGAACAATGACAAGTAGAAGAAAAGACATTATATTAAAGTTATATAAGGCATTGGTTAGACCCAAACTTGAATATTGTGTTCAGGCTTGGTGTCCCTATCTTAAGAAAAATATAGAGAAATTAGAGAAAGTCCAAGCTAGAGCCACAAGATTAATTAAGAAATGTAGTAATGTCAATTATGAAAATCGCTTAAAATGTACTGGATTGTTATCTTTAGAAGAGAGAAGGGTTAGAGGCGATTTAATAGAAGTTTATAAGATGCTTAATGGTTTCAGTAAAGTAAATTATAACAATTTGTTTCAAGTAGCAAATAATAACAGAACTAGAGGACACAAATACAAGTTAATTAAATTTAGAAGTAGGCTTGAGATACGCAAAAATTTTTCAGTCAGAGAGTTGTTGGTGTTTGGAACGGACTGCCAGAGGAGGTCGTTGAGGCCGATCTGTCAATCAATTTAAGAATAGATATGATAAGTATATAAAGTGTTGTAGGGAAGGTGTGAAGTATTAATAGAAAAGTAATAGGCTGAGTTGTGGGGTTGCCCAGTCCTATTAAAGTGTATAAGTTTTGATAGTTAAGTAAAGTTTATATTGTTTATTAAGATTTTTTTGTATAAAATGGTTATTGTCTCTTGTTGTAATGTTTGGTATGTGTGGTTTTGAGGATGTGTAGGCCTAGGTATATTGTAATTTGACAAGTGTTAGCATATTGAGTAGTATTTGTACCTGTTAGTGTACAGGTTAATAGTCCACGGGTATGCTGGTTTCCTGTATTAGTACTGGTTATTAAGTAAAATGTGTTTAATATATTATGCTATGCAAGATGTGTAGGTAAGTTTTTATTTTATTTTGTGTGGGTCTCAAACAAGCAGTTGTGCTTTCTGACCTAGTGTCGTTATGTTATGTTATGTTATATTTATAAAACTATTAATCGACACCGCATTCACAACCTCACCACTCAAAGAGTTACACCTATTATTTACCCTTTGAGAAAAAGAAAACTTTCCAAAGTCTGTCCTTACCCTAGGCTTAAGCAACTTACTGTTATGACCTCTTACATCATTATTGGAGAATTTTAAGAAATCTGTTGCTCTTAATTCTGTATAAGCCCATGCATTATTATATGAACTCCTATAAGATAACCTCTAATTCTTCTGGTTTCTGGGGTTGTCAGTTGAACTGCCCTGAGCCTCTCCGCATACCTTAATTCTTTGAATCTTAATGCCCTTCGTTGCACTGCTTCAATAAGTTCAATTTCCTTCCTGTAGTGTGGTCTCCTCACTGACATACAATACTCGAGATGAACAACTTTAGTAGGCTTACTACGAGTAATAAGCATATTTAAGTAAGCTTAAACCATAAAAAGTAAACATCGCCAAGACTTTGAATTTTTAAATGCTATCTTATGGTTCCTTTAACTTCTTTCAAAACTAAATTTCTGAAATACTGTGATGATGTTATATTCTGCTCGTGTTGTGTCCAAGGCTGATGAATCAGCCATCAGCTAATAGCTGATTCATCAACCTGAACGAAACGTTCAGCTAATGGCTGTAAAATAAGACTAAGCTTATAAGTAAAAATGAAAAAAGAAACTGCATGGAAATCACTCCATATGTGTGTATGTGTGTGTGTGTGAGTTTGTTTGTTTGTGTGTGTGTGGGTGTGTGTGTGCGTGTGTGTAATTGTGTTTGTATGTAGGCCTATGCTTGAAAGAATGTTGTTGTTATCCACTTCTTTCGCGCAATCTATATGCGGTTTTGCATATCTATGGGAGCAGTTCTTAGATACTAGGTTAAACATTATTATTATTCTATTTATTTATTTATTAGTTTAAGTTCTGAATTATTATGTTCTAAAATTGCGCCGCCTAACAATTGTAAGTACTAACTGGTATATCTTGTTATTTCGTTTAATTCAAATCAATTGATTCTGCTTAAAATCCAGTTCATTATTTAAAACCATTCACGTCATCGTGTTCTTGGCAGGGAAGTGCCACACCCATAATAATATTGTGTTAAGATCTGTTGTGTTGTACGATGTCATTTCTAGCGACCTTATAAGGGAACAAGAAAGATGGGTTTATTTATAAGTAGAATATCTGTATTCTAGTTCTCGATCGGTTAATAGCACTTCTAATAGGATAATCATATAACACCGAAGAATAGGGCATAATAGGAAAAAAAAGTGTTAGGGAACGGTGTTTCCTAACGATAATAAGCTAACATTTAACTAAGACTAGCATAGGCCCGTGATAGTTGTATTGTGGTCAGCTTCTGGTTTTCTGTTTGTAAGCGGGATGGACTAGTTGCCAGATATAATATTAATAACACACATTATAGTGAAATGATCAACTACGTTGATTTTATCACTTTTAATATCACATGTTTAAATCGTTAGGCAATTTTGTCCATTTACCGTGTAGCCAGTCCAGTGAATGCCTGAGATTTTACTCTCAGATCAGCGCGGCCGGGAATTGAACTCACGAGAATTCAATTCACCTCAGGATCTGTCACTTAAAATTTCATGACGTTATCTACACCTCTAACTATTTCGCTATTGACACACTCTAGCATAACATTAAATATAACAAATGAATTTACCAATATGGAATGGACATACCCATCGAATCAATTCTACACTCAAAGTTAGCAATGACTATTAAATGATGCGACCAAAATGAAAGAAACAATAAAACTCGAACTCGCTTTGATTTAACATCTATTCACTGGTAAGACAGACAGTACACGAATATATCGAGGATGACAGTTGCACTCTCATGACAGTATTTTTGAATTGCGTTTTTACCTTACCAATGATCTAATTCATCGATTAAGTTGAAAGTTAACATCCGATGAAATTTTGATAGGGAGTAAAAGGCTAATTTTGTTTGTAAGTTAAATTTATTAGTTGATCAGCACTATGATGTATCTTAGGTGCTATGCTTTGGCCGAGATTCTTTTGGTAGAAAATGCACGGAAGTTAATAGCTTCTTTATCTTAAACACTATTTTATTTCATCATTTAAACCTCTGAAGAGTCATCGCTATTCTGCTGTTTAGGTCGTTTATTGTCGAATCGTTGTGGATATAATTCATTCTATGGGTTTATGCTTGTGCGAGTGTACGAGAGACATTCATAGATATGAGCTTAATTGATTCGATGTTGTTTCTGACATTTAGAACTATCAGTTAGTTCCTAATTCTCTGTAATGTGTCATATCTTTTAGAAAAGGACTGGTTATAGTTAATATATTTGCTTAATCTGTGATTTGAGCATTAGAGTGGTTATTATCTTATAAATGATTGCTAGGGCTGATAATGTATAATTGTGGCTGCTAGAAAATGTACAATTTGATGAAAGTTCATCACCCCTATACAATGGTGTCAAATGAATTTTTTCATCAGGACTATAATTTTTTATCTTGACCTGTGTTGTGTTCGGGTTGCTGAAGAATAGACCTACCGTGAACTGCATGTATCACAAAAGGCGACAAAGTACTAAATCCAAACCAACGTCAGAAAGGGCAAGTGAGCATCTAGGCTCCTGAAATCGCTACAAAATTGTCTAATCCTGACACTAGTCAAACGGGATTCAAGAGACGAAGATGATGATAAATTTTTATCTTCTTCAAACTTCCGCCCTCAATGTAGTATGCAATTGAGTTAGATAAATTAGGATATTCCTTACTCCTTCATAATGTGAAGCATAAGCTTAAATGTGGTGAAAAATTGATATTGATCTGGATATTCACAGGACTGGTTACATGGAGAACAGACTAAATTGCCTAACGTTTTAAACACGTGTTATTAAAAGTGATAGATATCAGCACATTTGATCATTTTACTATAATGCGTGTTTATCTGTAAAACTGTTATGTTAGATATGTCCTTAATCCATCTTCATCTCTCATCATCATCATCAGTCATCAGTCTTATTGAAAATCTATATCTCTAGCTTCGTCTAAAAATTCATCTCAAGAAAGAAGAAGAAAGAGTTGGATAGGACACATTCTAAGGGGGGAGGGGGAAGTCTATTGAAGGAGGTCATAGAAGGTAGAATGGAAGAAAAAAGAGGCTGAGGCTGACCGAGATTAGGTATGTTAGATGATTTAAAGATCCACTCATATGTGGACATGAAGAGGAAAGCTGAAGACAGAGAAGAATGGAGGCGTTATATACCATGGACCTGCCAGTAGGCAGTGCACTAAGATATATATATATATATATATATATATATATATATATATATATATATATATATATATATACAGTATATCGTTAGATTCTGTTACCAGTATAGTTTTCGTGATTTAGAGTGTTCTTACACTGGTGCATTGATCTGTAGAAGGCTGGTAGCGCTGACGTGTTGTTACAGGCAGATTTTTATGCAGATGAGCTGGCACTGGGTGGCTGCTAATAACTAGCCATGATGCTGTCACAGCAATCAATATAGAACAATGGGTCGTGTGGAGCAGGTAGAGACACTGGCTGCTTGCTGAGGCTGTACTGACGAGAGGGGTGGGGTGTGGGTCTCCCTCATAAGAATTTTATAAAAAAAGCTAATGTTTACGTCAGTTTCTATCCTCGAAAGCGATGTCAGTGACGGCTAGCCCAGGATTTTAACCCCGCACATGCTGATCCGCGGTCGAGTATCTTACCGACGTCGCCACTGGTTCCAGCCTATAGGGCGGTGTGGGCTTTAATTTAAAGCCAAGAAACATATTTAACATCAGTTTCACGCGGGATAGCCAAGCCTTTAAGGGAGGGGATATGGCATTACGGTTAGTGTATTTGCCTCCGATGCCAGTTTCCGGGTTTTCTAAGCCCAGGTCAGTCAGCAAATGATTGAGTTCCCCTTGGGCTCTTGGAAGATTAATCATGTATAGGAGCATGCTGCCAATTGGCGCTATCAATGACAAAGATATGCTTCACCGTGGCAAATATTGATACTATCATGCCACAACCTGTAAAATAGTCTAAATGGGTCTTAAAATAAGCATTAAGTGTTTCCTGACCCTGAAATGCTATTATCATATTTATAATCTTGATATAGAATACTGAGCCGTGACCTGATAATCAAGCAACAGGCGCGATACTCTCTATATGTAGATCTGCTGTTATCTATTTGTGTATAGGTAGTAGAAACTGTAGTAAGTAATAGTTACACAAGAGTGTCTCGTGTTGGGTCCGGGACACTGAAGAATAGACCAACCGTTAATTGCACGTATCATAAGAGGCGACCAAGCATAAACCATATTTTTCCGTAAGCCATACTTTTCAAGCTATAGGCTACATAAGGTATGGTTAAGGCATAGCCTTTTCCGAAGAGATTAACTTGTTGATCTATGGAGTTTAGTACATGGATTAAGAATAAAATTCAGTAGAATCTGAAATAAAGTAAACTCTATGGAGCGTGAAAGCAGACTTGGGAATGCGAACATGTACCTTGGACCTGCCACTTGGCAGATCACTAGACAGAGGGAAGAGTTTCAGACCTGTATCATAAATCATTTATATCTAATGGACAAAAATGTATTATTCCTTCTCGGCTCTACAGATAATTTTGAAATTATTATTTTACATAAATTTGTGATCTTTCAGATATAATGTTATAGTCTCCAGTATATATCTGCTGGCCCTGATAACTTTATGATTTTATTAAACTTCATCTTCATCGTCACATGGAGTCTGCGAGCCCTCAATTCTTTATCTTTCCTTCTCAATGTTTCTCTCTCTCTCTCTCTCTGTCTTTCTCGCTCCTCTCTCTCTCTCGCTCCTTCTCTCTCTCTCTCTCTCGCTCTATTTAACACACACACTCTCTATCACTCTCTCTCTCTCTCTCTTTATTTTACTTAAAAATTGTCTGTCTGTCATTGATTTTCTTCAAAATTTATCTAGATCAGGATACATTGAGGTACACATATCCAGGTGGTTTCTTTCGTCTCGAGCTCTGTCGACCCTTACTCGATGACAGTTGAGTTTTTGTTTGAAGTTTTAATCCTGGAGAGAATGTCGAGTCACATCTGATGTGAGAAGTGTGTGATGTTGAACATTCTGCATCTTTAGTTCTTATTCCTTTAGTTATAATTCTTATTTGAACAGTTGCCCCAATTTTTGCTGGTCTAGCGTTTATCATAACTTGTGCTGCTCTAATGTTTATCACAACTAATGCTGCTATAATGTTTATCATAACTTGTGCTGCTCTAATGTTTATCTTATCTAGTGCAGCTCTAATGTTTTTCACAACTTGTGCTGCTCGTATGTTTATCTCAACTTGTGCTGCTGCTTTAATGTTTTTCACAACTTGTGCTGCTGGTATGTTTATCTCAATCAGTGCTGCTCTTATGTTTATCACAACTAGTGCTGCTCTATTGTTATCTCAATCAGTGCTGCTCTTATGTTTATCTCAACTAGTGCTGCTCTATTGTTATCTCAATCAACGCTGCAAGAAACATCTAAGCTTTTCGTCTGTTTCCTTCCACAACTGTACTAGAGCTCGGGACGGTACGGCTGAATGTCATAATAGAGTTGGGGTAACGTCATGAAATTTTAAATAAGTGGGTAAAGCTAATGTTAACGTCAGTTTCCTCACTCGAAAGCGATGTCAGTAACGGGAGAGCCCAAGATTTGAACCCCGCACATACTGATCCTCGGTCGAATATCTTATCGACATCGCCACTGGCTCCAGCCAGATGCGATGACAGATCCTGAGGTGATTTGCCTGGCCAAGCTGATCTGAGAATAAAATCTCCTACATTCACGGAAAATGGTCCAAATTTCCTAACGGTTTAAAAATGTGGTATTAAAAGTGATAGATATTGACAAAGTTGTTCATTTCACTCTAGTGCGTGTTTACTTCTACTTTTTATTTTTACGGCTGGGATTAGAACCTGTGGTGGTGGATGGTCTCATGCATATCAGAAAACCGTGTTACCGACTCGTCCACCTGCCAGTACAAAGCATCTGTTTGCGGCAACAGCGTGAAAATCTATAATAATTATGACTGACTATACTTACCAGATTGCTTATATTGATTTACCTGAGCACTGCAACATGGTAGTGACAGTTTAGCGGTACTTGTATTATTTAAAACACTTGTCTGGTTGTAAAATATAGCGGAATGTTTAATAAATATAAAGCTGTGTGCATGATGTAAGCAGTAATTATTGATCTTTATTGGACCGTTGTGGATGTGAACCAAAATTGAAGTTTTAATTTAAAAATAAATTTGAATTAGTTAACTGAACAGAATTTAGGTGATTAAGTAAGAACCGTTGTTGAACTATTAAATTAGTGTACGCATAGTTACAAATTATACCGAACCTAGCTAAACTGGGATTAGAGGGAAGACGATGATGATGATAGTTAAAAATATAAGATCGAATAGCTAATAATTTAAGTAAATTAAAAAATATATAAAACAGTGAGATATGAATTGGAATCTCAGGCTAAATGTTTCTTCAACTTTCTTGGCGTCAGTGCTACGGTATTGTGGTAATTAGAATCTCTACATTATTTAAATTTCCAGATATTGATTTGTAATTGAGCCAAAGACAGTATTCTTAGAAATTATCATTTTGTTTTTTGTAAAAACTAATTTCAACCGTAGTCATTTGTTTAAAACTATATTTTTTACAATCAAACGTTTGCACTTGTCTGAAAGGAGTGAAAGAAATTAGTTACTGTACTTATAAAATTTAAATCCTAAGCTCGCCCGTCACTGACATCGCTTCCGAGTGAGGAAACTGACGTTAATCTTAGCTTTACGAACTTTTTAAAATAACCTTAAAAAGTATATACAATCTCATTTACCCAAGCTTTCTCAACTATGTGTGCTTATTACATGTATGTTGAAGTTCCTCTAAAACTTTTGAAAAGTTAATTAAAAGTTCTTAAGTTACACATTTATTGATCGTTGGTAACATCTTAGTTATGAAATCTGAATGATTAGACTCTCAGATCATTGGAGAATGTAATGAGAGATGATAATCGATGTATGCTGGCTGACAGATTATCAGTTCATTCTGTTAAACCTTGACTCAAAAGGTACTTTATAATAGAGAACAATCTGCACCTGCAAGAGCGCTATTCTAGTTAGATATATTGCTACGAGCCAGATGTATTGATAGTTTTTAGTCCTTCCACTGAAGTCAGCTACTGTCGTCTATCGATTTGTTTTTGTTGGAAAAGACAAGCATTTTAAAATCGACCGATTTGATGAACGGGATTTATTAAAGAGCGGTATATAGTGCGGTGATAGGCTATGTATGCTGTGTAAGTTGTATGTTCAAATCTTCCTGAAGCCAATTTTAATTAAAACATTTTGTTACACTGGTTAAATAGCTTAAGGGAATTGCTAACCTAGGAGGTGATTAAGTGATTTATCCTTGTTGTGGTTTGATAACAGATTAGTGCCACACTTGTCTGATAAGCAAGGGGTCTCTGATAAGCAAGAGGTCTCTGATAAGCAAGAGATCTCTGATAAGCAAGACGTCTCTGATAATTAGCAAGAGGTCTCTGATAAGCAAGAGGTCTCTGATAAGCAAGAGGTCTCTGATATGCAAGAGGTCTCTGATAAGCACTCTGATAAGCAAGAGGTCTCTGATAAGAAAGAGGTCTCTGATAAGCAAGAGGTCTCTGATAAGCACTCTGATAAGCAAGAGGTCTCCGATTAGCAAGAGGTCTCTGATAAGCACTCTGATAGGCAAGAGATCTGTGATAAGCACTCTGATAAGCAAGATTTCTCTGATAAGCACTCTGATATGCAAGAGGTCTCTGGTTATAATCGTAGCTATGCCGTATCTTGCATTGACATTGTGCTGTGGAAATATTCTAAACTTACATGTAGTTTGTTGCCTTGTAAAATTATAATGGGCGATGACTTCTTTAGCACAAATGTGTTAATTTAGTCATGTTTTTTTTTATTGACAAATATTTAATGCCTATACGGGCATCGACATAAATCTGAATATACATGTACCCTATATTGATATTTAACTGGTTTTTGCATACGTGTCAATTCGGTTTATTTGGTAAATTTGTATGATATCAAGTTGAAATCATTTTCTTTTTTGATCGCCTTCTGCTGATTTTCTCTTGAGATTCATGGCGTGTAACAGTATATAGCAATTATTGCTAATATTAATAAAACGTCAGCCCATATGTAAACTTTATATAGACTTTATTTCACCACACCATTACATGGCAGATTCAAACAAACAAACAAACAAACAAAGAAAAAAGTAAATGAGAAGAGATAACACTTGCATACATGTACAGTTCACTTTGTGCAGACGTAGTAATTTACAAGTGTCAAATAAAAAGAAATCAACGTAATTATTCATATTATGCTACATATTACAAACGTAATGCTACATATTAGAATGTTCAGTATAAAACTTGGTTTAGTTTGCTCGTCAAATATCGAAGTTAAGCTGCATCAACATCGGTTGTCAAATATCGAAGTTAAGCTGCATCAACCTCGGTTAGTACTTCGTGGGTGACCACCTTGGAAGACCGAGTGTTGGTAAAAGCTTAGGAAGAAATCCCAGGGTGATGGAAGGTTATTCTTAAATCCGCGCCGGCTGCAATTGATGCGCCATCAAAAGGCAACGATTACTAATAATCATTTGTGCTTCCTGACCCAGTGTGCCGTTATGTACGCTATGTTATATGTAGCATTTTTCAACGTAGATCCAAATTTTTAATCGTATTTTAGTAACACAATCAACAGGTGAAATGTTATATTTCCTTTGTAAACTTTCAAATTTTAAATAATCTGGATGATCTAAATCAATCCCTTTAATTATTATGCCATCCTTTACTAATTTGAAAAAAAAATTATATCTATTGTATTCATATAAAATACTCAAAGACCTGAAACAAAAATAATATTGACACCACATAATTACTTCCTTGTTCTCTGTGTGAAAGATCTTTGAAAAGATACTGTCATTTGCTCCGCTGATACGCTTTAAGTCTGAATCACGCAAGGTGGCAGCATCAGGGCCGTAAGGCAATGTTGATACACCATTACTATCAATCAGTTTAAGAATGACCTCTTAGTTTAAATATTTAATAATAATAATAATAATAACAACAATTAGAGTGCTACTGTCGTCAATGACAACATCGAGCACTATTGAGACAAAATCAAGCCGGCGAACAAAAAGAAGGTCCAAAACGGTGCAAATTCCAAAATCCAGATAATCAGTCCAAAGTGAAGGGAACTAAAGAAAAGGAGGTTTAGGCGCAGGTCGCTGCTCATGGACACTGGATGGAAAAGAGAGATGGAAAAGATAGGTCTTCAACTGCCTATGGAACTGATCATAGGAAAGCAATGGCCGATGTGCTTCAAATGAAGATTTTCGAAGATTAGATGGAAGAGAATTCCAGATCTGCGGTGCAGCATGCTGGAAAGAACGATTAGATAGCGTAGAGCGCGAAGGTAAACTAGGTCTCACAAGAGTTATTAATTTAGAAGACCGAGTAACAGCAGTCTGCATCACTTTAATCAAGTGAGACATACAAGTTTGTCCAGGGATGGTGATGGACTAATAGACTATAGGTTAACGAAGCAGTATTATAAATGAGTCGCTCTTTAATCTTTAACCAGTGGAAAGACTTTAAAATGGGCGTAACATGTGAGTCCTTGGAACTACAAAAAATTGCTCTCGCAAGAGAATTCTTAACAAACTGCAATCGATCAATCTCACAGCCAGGGAGATTTAAAAACAGAGAATTGCAGTAGTCAAATTTCGATTGCACAATGGCAGCACCAATTGTAGCAGCTGTCTCACGTGACAAATATGGACGTATTCGACGAAGATCTCGGATATGAAAGAAATATGCTTGTGAAGTTTTAGTTATGTGTTCGTGGAAGGTTAGGTGTTTATCAAGAATAACACCGAGATTTCTCACCGAAGAAACAGGTGTTATTGTAATATCCGAAGATAACGAAAGAGTTTTCCCAGTCAGCTTCAGAAGCTGTTAAGGTCTCCCAACCAATAAGAATTCAGTCTTAGATGGATTAAGTGCCAAAAAATTAGCAGACTTTAAAATTATTTCCTCTGTTCTCGATCTTGATCTCTAGTATTCTAGACGCTGTGTTACCTACACAAAAAACACGGATGAAGGACTTTTACCTCTAAACTGACGCTGCGCCTTTTGATGTTAATTACTTGAGAGAGTCGACGTTTAATTACTAGAACTGCTTGAACCTCTTTTTTACTTTTGAATTCACTCTCGATACGCACGCAGCAATACATCATATGTTTGAGTACTTCTTCTTTGCAGTCAGTTAACTGGTTTTGACCGCCTTAAACCGGTGCTGATATGATCTGTTTTTGTCTGTTCTAGATATAAACTCCCGTAAGCGATTGCTCTCGCTCTTAATCCAAGGAATTATTGCACCGGGCGCGTAGCGAGCGATAAAAACTCGCGCGAGTAGTTGTCGCACTGGCATATGTCACTGAAAATTATAAATCCAGGTTATTGACGTCATCTTGACTGGACTCGTTTGCATATGAAATAATTTAAAAGTATTGTTGTTAAAGCCAATCGTTAATAGAAAGAAACAAATTACATTCAACAGTATTTCCAATAATACCTTCTATATCGCTCTCTATTGAGCACTCCATTGATCGTCTAGTTGATTCCTTCTCTTCTTGGAATGATTTTCAGGATTTTGGAATTTGAACCGTTTTAAACCTTCTTTTTGCTCACTGGCTTGGCTTTTTCTCAGTAGTGTTCGATATTATCATGGACGACTGTAGCACTAATTGTTGTTTATATATACATGTATCGCTCTCTCTCCGCTAAGCGTTCCGCCAAATGGCAGGTCCTAGGTACATATTTCAATTCACGTGCTGCTTTTCACGCTCCTTAAGGAGCACACCATCGATTAACATGTTATATAGCTAGGCCTATATATATCTCTCAGTGCACTGCCTACTGGCAGGTCCATAGTATATAACGATTCCTCTCTTCTCTGTCTTCAGTTTTTCTTTTCATGTCTACGTATGAGTGGAACTTTAATTCCACTCATTCTTGTTATTATATAACATTTTCTTGGGGGATTCTGCTTATACATTTGTTATACGACGTTACTCGTTAGCTAATGGTTTAAAGATGTTAGCTAATGGTCTAAAGATGTCAGCTAATGATCTAAAGAAGTTAGCTCATGAACTAGACATGTTAACTAGATCTAAAAATATTAACTAATGATCTAGAGATATTATCTAATAATCTGGAGATGTTATCTAATGACCTAAAGATGTTATCTACTTTTTTTTATAAGAATTAGCTAACGGTCTAGAGATTTTAGCTAATGGTCTGGAGATGAAATCATTTTTTATGAATCAGGTTTGAAATCATTTGTGGAGGCCAGTTTTGTGTAGGTGTTGTTCTGAGATCGCGACTTGTACTCTTAAAGCTCTTCACTTGCTGATTGAATTATTGAACGAATGCACTTCAGACATTCGACAGCTTGAATTATGAATCGCCTTACTTCCATTCAACAGAAAAATTACAACCTCATCTTTATCTCCTCTTCTGTTTTCAGTTCCTAAGTGGATAATTGCTCCATGTAATTGTTAGCAAGTAAAATTTAGAGCTACAGCTCGCGACGTGTTAGGAGATAAATATTGATTCATGTCTAATATACATGCAGATCCTTTTTTGTATATACACTTAGTTGTTTCTTGCTGTTTTTATGCATTCGACAATTTTTTGCTCTAATAATATACACGGAGTTTAGTTTTACCGAAATTCGGGTCTTTAAGGCTTTCTTATATTTATTTGGATGTGACAGTTTAGGTACTGTTTTACCTGATTGGTTTCGATGTGTGTAAGAAACTATTCATCATTACCATCAGCATCATCGTCATATTTTCTTCTTCTTCTTCTTCTCTTGAATCCCAGTTTAACTGGGGTCGGGATTAGAAAATTGTGTAGCAATTTCTTGATTCTTATTCGCTCACCAACCGAATGACCTTTCTGACTCTGATTTGGATCTTTTTGCTTTGTCGCTTTTTATGACACATGCAGCTCACGGTTGGTCTATTCTTCAACATCCCAGACCCAACACGGGTAGTGTGCAAGAAAACGACGTACGACTACGTGGTGAAAACTATGACTAGTGCCGATAAGTGAATAGTCATAGTTCTTGGTAATCATTTATTACACCTAGTCGTTTCTTACACACTACCCGTGTTGTGTCCGGATATTGCAACTTGGACGCTACACGGTTAGTGTGTAAGAAACGACTGTGTGTCTGTGTCTCTCTTAGTGCACTGCCTACTGGCAGGTCCATGACGCCACCACTCTCTGTTTTCCGCTTTCCTTTTCATTTCCACGTATGAGTGGGTCTTTATATCATCTAACATACCTAATCTCGGCCTGCCTTAACCTCTTTTCCTTCCATTCTACCTTTTACGACCTCTTTATGAATAGACTATGAAACTCTAACTAAATTAAGGTAAATCAATACTGAGAACTATAATTGGACACAATAAATGTATTATATAATATTATATTGCATACCGTATATCGTCATTGTGTTTTGTAGGGCAAGACTTCCCAGCTGCTGCTCCCTATATCTGCTGTAGATGAGCTGGGCAGCGACTATCTGTCAGTTCTTCGTCGCTCAAGATTAGGCCTAGGAACCTAACACAGCTAAAACTCGTAGGCCTCGACAACTAGCAGTGCAGTAGAGCTCGTAGGCCTCGACAACTAACAGTGCTGTAGAGATCCTAGGCCTCGACAACTAGCAGTGCTGTAGAGCTCGTAGGCCTCGACAACTAGCAGTGCTGTAGAGCTCGTAGGCCTCGACAGCTAGCAGTGCTGTAGAGCTCGTAGGTCTCGACAACTAGCAGTGCTGTAGAGCTCGTAGGCCTCGACAAATAACAGTGCTGTAGATCTCGTAGGCCTCGACAACTAGCAGTGCTAGTATCTGGTCAGCAGGATTCTTGACTCGCTGCTGAAGAATTCCTAGTTTTAGAGATGACATTGCGCAGACGGAAATGGACGTTTTTGAAGTTGCTGGTGGGATTTGGGCTCGCCTGGTTGCTGGTGCTTGGGCTGGTAGGACTGTACAACTCTGTGGATGTCGACCTCAAGGACTACAGCAACAACGAGAAGTGGGGAAGAATGTTGGAGGGGGGAGGATTAGAGGGGTCAAATCGACCCCCAGTCATAGAGCGGCCTGACATCGACAGGCTGAGGTTTCAGGACGCCATGAAGAGAGACGCTGAGAGAGAGAAAGAGAGAGCCGAGGAGATGGAGAGAGAGAGCGCGAGGAGAGAAGAAGAGAGACGCCGTAGAGCTAGGGATAGAATTGTGCCGCCGTTTAAAGACGCCTTCAAGCAGCGACTAGCACCAGCGTCAAATAGTTCAGCAGAGCTGCTGCAGGGCTTGGGTAATATAGACGATCTTACTAGGAAATTAATCGAACAGGGTCTCATTGTACCTAAGTGGCATCTGAAGAAAGAACCCATGGCGAACCCGAGTACCAACATGACAGGTATGAACCACGGGTTCTGTGCTATGAATCTCCTTCTTGCTCTCTAGTGACTGAAGTACTGATGGCATCTTATTCTCTGTTGAGCTTCTTCTTTCTAAACACTTATCCACCAATTGCTCGAGTCAGAAAGGGAAGCAACATTTATCACACTTAAAGATAAAATCTGTAACTTTTATTTTTATTTTTTGTCCTTATATTCCTATTATCGGTTCCCTATGTTGTGTCCGGATTGTTTGAGGAATTGACTAACCGGTGACTGCACGTGTCGTAAAAGGCGACTATAGCACTAATATCCATACCAACGTCAGAAAGGGCATTCGATTGGTGAGCGCCTAGAGATGATGATGATGATATTCTTATTATCGGCGTTGTTTTTGTGCTGCCTGGTATAAATCATCTCTAGTCAATCATCAATCAATAAGAGTTTAACGTCCGGTTCCTCGCCATAAGGCAATGTCGCAATGTCAGGGACGTCTCTTAAGAACTCTACACAAACAGGTGCCAAAGAACCACACGATGACGACTGAGAACACAGAGACCACAAGAGAAAGCGAGATCAAAACAGTGCAAGTCCAAGATCCAAGGCAAGCGGGCCAAAGTTTAGAACTATGGCGGAAAGAGATGGGTTTTTAGCTAGTGACCTGTATGACTCGTGTGCTCTCTTCAGATTTGTTAACTTTTATCTCTTGAAGTGATCCGTTTGGCTAGGATCAGAACAGGTTCTATTGTGAATCCAGTAGCTTTCATTTGTCACGCTCTTTTGTAGTTTTCTATATGATCAAAAACCCTCTTTGTTTCTATATGACGGTTGTCCATTTACTAATTGTAGGTGAATTAATAATATATATTAATAATAATTCCTTCTAAGCTTTAGCCTTCAGTTAATAGACTGATTGATTTATTGTTTTATTTATTTATTTATTGTTTTATTGATTGATTTGTTCTCCGTGCTATTAGGTGAGAATGGCATGGGCATTACTATCATAAAGGAGAACTTACCGCCTGAGGAGAGAAAGAAGTTTGACGAGGGGTGGCAGAACAATGCGTTCAACGAGTACGCCAGTATCCTCATGTCTCTACATAGATCAGTGCCTGATGTCCGAGATCCTGAGTATGTTCTTTACGCTTAGTTCTGACTATCGTCATCAGCTTTCCTTGAATCATAGTTTTACTAGGGTCAGAAATGTTAATATTTAGTGCTATTTTCTCGTAGTTCTGACATTGAAATCGAAAAGCTAAACGCTGAAGCCAAGTTTAACGTCAGTTTCCTGTTCATTAGCTTATCCGTGGCAGGGAGATCACTGGATGTGAACCCTGCAGCTACTGAACCGCTGTAGAACAACTTGTCAACAAACCACCGGCTCAGCCTATCGAATGCACCTAACAACTCTAATACCAAATGTTATTTTAGGATACTGATTACGTTTTCACTATGAGCACAGTTGTTCATTTCTAGTTATGGAGGTTTATCATTATCTGAAGAGAGCGCTTAACAGTTTTTATACAGTTTTTTACTGTTTCACATCGTTTATTCATGCATCTCAGCACAGATTGTACAAACAATAGACCGTTCATGCAATCAGATCAACAAACAAGCAATACGAAATAAAAGCACCAGAGCTCTGTGGGTAATACCATCATTAGCAGCTATAGCAGAGTCAACTTCAAGACTGAAATACAAATAAATTCTATTACACTACCAAGTACAATAAAACCATTGGTAGCCATACAATTGAATACTTTCAAATTAATCATTAATTATTCAAAGTTAGTTTAAAGTTTAACAGTTATCAGAGCGTCAAGTGATGATCTCAACTCTAGATATGCATAAGTAACATCAGCTCCTATCTAAACAATTATCACTAAAACCTCTAAAGAACTTCTTCTTCTAAGAAGAAGATAGCCACCCTGATTCACTCTTCAAATTTTCTGCTAAGTTGCCATCAACAAACCTAATCTTTATCATTGAGTCTCTATCGTTTGAAAGGCTGCTTCAACATTAACCTTTGATTGTAGATTTAATTGTAAATTGACTTAGTCAAAAATTGAATTCAAAACCTTTTTTTAACCCGTAAGTCATTAATACTCGGCATAATTATAGGCAGTCTTATATAATAGTAAAGCTGGTAAATCTAATGTTAACGTCAGTTTCCTCACTTGAAACCGATATCAGTGACGGGCGAGCCCAGGATTTGAACCCCGCACATACTGATCCGCGATCGAATATCTTACCGACATCGCCACTGGCTCCAGCCAGTAAGGCTGCTAAATGTATTAATTTCTGTAAATATGTTCGTCTGTCACGCTGCTGATTGCTACTAGGTGCCTGGAGATGAAGTACAGAACAGATTTACCCGAGGCGAGTGTGATCATTATCTTCCACAACGAGGCGCGCACCGTGCTGCTGAGAACAATGCACAGCGTGCTGGACAAGTCTCCCCCCCACCTCCTTAAAGAGATCATCCTCGTCGACGACTTCTCCACGTTTGGTTAGTCCACAACTGTCATAGCTCTGTGCATAGACAATAGTCTCTATATGTTTGGTTAGTCCACTACTGTCATAGTACTGTGCGTATAGAATAGTCTCTTATGTTTCTCTTGTAGCAAATGCGTCCTTGATGTATTCAATGTTTCCTATTCAAACGAAGATGAATAAAGTGATTTCTCTGCAGTCTTCCTCTACTTACTCTCACGACGTCTTATAGGACCTTTTATATGACGTCTTATATAACGTCTTACATGACGTCCTATAGGACGTTATATAAGACGTCATATAAAACTCTTACATGACGTCTTATAGTGTTGATAGCTTGATATATAGTCTTAAAACACTGCTAGACTGAACGCGTCTATCTTTCATTGACAGACTTAAGATTTGCTAGTAATGTAATGATCAACTCACTATTGTGATTGTCCTACACTGAAGACTGGTTTTGATGTAATACTACAGTTTTTGATGTAATTTAGATATGCCGTAATTTTTGTTTGAAATTTTTAATCTAACATGATGTATTTAATGACAAATTGATGTGATGAATCAATTTTG
This sequence comes from Enchytraeus crypticus, assembly GCA_905160935.1. Lineage (NCBI taxonomy): Eukaryota > Metazoa > Annelida > Clitellata > Enchytraeida > Enchytraeidae > Enchytraeus > Enchytraeus crypticus. The sequence goes on along the minus strand of CAJHZI010000435.1, from coordinate 300,532 downwards.
ATTGATTTAATTATAGATTTATGTAATGAGTCAATTATGGAATGATTGATGTATTGAATAGTTAAATGACTTATTGTTTGTTTGATTAAATGATTTATTGTTTAATTGATTGATAAATTGATTGATTGATTAAATGATTTATTAATTGTTTGATTGATTGATATATTGATTGATTAATTGATTAATTGACTGACTGCAGAGCACTTGAAGGAGCCACTAGAGGAGTACGTTAAACCATTTGGTAAGGTTCGAGTAATCAGAGGAAAGAAGAGAGAGGGTTTGATTAGAGCTCGACTGCTCGGTGCCTCAGTAGCCACAGCCAAGGCTCTCATCTTTCTCGACTCTCACTGTGAATGCACGCTAGGTATGTCTTGTTGTTGTTGTTGTTGTTAACACAGAGTGTTGGTATCATGTTATAGATTTTGTGGTTCAGTTCATTCTTCGACAACTTTAATTTTAAGATCAGGTTCTGATCTTACGTGCTTTCAAGATTAGAAACTGACGTTAAGCTGGAATTTAGGCTTTATTCTTTCAGAACAAAACTGCTTTAAAGTTTCTAATATGAAAAACTTAAAATGTAGATTTGAAAACCTTAGGTAAATGGACGTGTTAGCAAACTAGTGTTTTATCAGTGATTTATGAACTTGTGCAATGATTAAGCCCATTATATATTGCAGTGATTTAGTGATTTAGTGATTTCTGTACAGTTAAAGTGATTGATATGTGCTATATCTATACGGATGAATTTTGCTCCGCTTGTTTAGAGGCTCCTTTAGATCGTATAGTACAAAACTAGTCTAGTAATAATACAGAACTAGTGCAATTATACAACAGAACTAGTTTAATAATAGTACAGAACTAGTCCAATATTGGTACAGAACTAGTCTAATGTTGTGGCGCCTATCGGTGTGAGTGACTGTTGGATTTATTGTTTTTCGCTTGATCGATTATTGATTGATTTATTGATTGATTGATTGGTTAGGATGGTTGGAGCCGCTGTTAGATCTTATAGCACAGAACTGGTCTAACGTAGTCACACCTATCATAGACGTGGTTGATTGATTGATTAATTAGTTGATTGATTAATTGGTTGATTGATTGATTGATTGGTAGATAGATTAGGATGGTTGGAGCCACTGTTAGATCGTATAGCTCAGAACTGGTCTAACGTAGTCACACCTATCATAGACGTGATTGAGTGATTGATAGATAGATTGATTGATTGATTGATTGATTGATTAGGATGGTTGGAGCCACTATTAGATCGTATAGCACAGAAGTGGTCTAACGTGGTCACGCCTATCATAGACGTGATTGATTGATTGATTGATTGATTGATTAGGATGGCTGGAACCACTGTTAGATCGCATAGCTCAGAACTGGTCTAATGTAGTCACGCCTATCATAGACGTGCTGGCTGATGACACGCTCAGGTATCAGTTCAGCAGCGCCAAGTCAACGAGTGTGGGGGGCTTTGACTGGAACCTTCAGTTCAACTGGCACGTCATACCAGAGTGGGAGAGAAAGAAGCACAAAAACCCCGTAGAGCCCGTCTGGTAACTCTCAGGCCTTCTTACATACATGTTGTCATATATTAAAATTATGATGTATATGCAAACTTTCTTTTCCCAAACCTAGGAAAACCTAGTTAAACTGGGATTCAAGAGAAGACGATGATAATGTATATACTCACACGTATATTAACTGCTGTGCATATCTGTAATTTGAAATTCTAATTCTCTAAATCTGTAAGCTAAGGTTAACGTCAGTTTCCCCACTCAAACGTGATGTCATTGACTGGCGAGCCCAGGATTTTAACCCCGCACATACTGATCCGCGGTCGATTTTCTTACCAACATCGCCACTGGCTCCTATACCGTAACTTTCTGCAGTTGTCAGTATCGTGCTAGCAAATCTTTGTTCTGTTAAATTGATCAGTAAGTTTGAACCATTTAGGTTCTTTGTTTACGTCGTGGCGCACTCGCTATTTAAACATATGTAGTGCAGACACGGGAGCAGCTTTGTGTACTTTATGTATAGTTGACTGGTTTGAGTTCCGTATTCTGTTTATTTGTGTGTAGGAGTCCCACAATGGCTGGTGGGTTGTTTGGTATAAGTAGAGAGTACTTTGAGTATCTGGGCACGTACGACCCTGGCATGGACATCTGGGGAGGTGAGAATCTGGAACTCTCGTTCAGGGTTTGTTGTCATCATCTTTTAACTAAATTTACTTCATATTTGAATAAAAGCAGATTGAGGTGCTTTTTCCGTTTCTTTTAGTGGAAGTATATCGTATGATGATCCTGAAGTTCTAATTTTTCTTTTCTAGTCCACCTTTAACTCCAATAATAATTTATTAGTAAGTTATGAGTACATTTTATTGAGATATTTATTCATTGGACAACGAAATAAACTGAACACACAGAAGTTATCTCTATGTATTTTAATTTTTAATTTTGTATTATTAACTTCTAAATCTTGTCTCTAAATCTTCTAGAAGTTTGTAGATATGTCAGTTTATGACCATGAAGTTTTCTGCGCAGTTTCTTCCAAAGGAAACGTTAAAAGGGAAGTGTTTTTCACTGAACAGTTAACTGTAGAAGTTGATAAAGTAAACTGAACACAAATTCGATTATGAGTGGAGTATGTACGGGCATATACTCTAGATAGTTAACATGAGCTCAGATTTAGATGTGTGGTGGCACATACTTTAGATGATGATAATTAAACTGAACAGGTTTGGATGTGTGGTGGTACGTTGGAGCAAGTTCTTTGCTCTCACGTTGGTCATATATTTCGCAAGAGATCTCCATACGCTTGGCGCACTGGCACGAATGTTGTGAAAAAGAATTCCATTCGGCTTGCAGAAGTCTGGATGGACGACTATAAACACTATTACTATGAGAGATTTAATAATGATCTGGTAAGAGGCTGGCTGCATTGTAACGGGCTTGCAGTGGTTGTGGTTGTAGTGGTTTGGTTAAACTGATCAGGATGTGCTTCTTGCATGGACTCTGTTAACGATTCTATAAAAACTTTAAGCTTTCTTGCTTTCTCATTTCAGGTTTATTTGATGAATAGGTGCTAAATGCATGTACTTGCATTTATTGCCGTTAAATTTTCAACATTATTTGTAATGGTGATTTGTATAAAAACTGGTTAGTTTGTAGGTTGATCATTGTTTTCACATGGTGCAAATTCTAGTTATCTCTTTCATTAACCTTCGTGTGTTTATGGTCTCTTCATTTACAGAACTCCTTAGGAAAGAAGCCTGTCCTCTACTCACTACAGACTACATTGGACTCCTACTTACCCAGTCATTTTGACTATACTTATTAATTTTACCATATATGACACTATTTATTTCACCATATACATGTATAGCATTACTCATCTAATCTACTTTAGCACCGTACTGTGTTAAGTTTCCACAAGCCCTCTGTACCAATTGAAAGATCATATTTTCTAATATTTAATATATATATTTACTTAAATTAAAATCATTTAGTAGTAGCTCTTGCTATTTCCTGTTAAGACCTGGTCCATACTTAATATCTCATTCTCTTTTGTCTTAGTGCATAATGGCATTTAAGCTTCATACAACTTTTCTTTGTCTACATCAATGCATCATCAGCTATATATCATCTAATGTCCGTAGGATTAGTTTCAGTCTTCCTGAAAATGTTTTTCAGTCTTTCAACTATGTATTTATTCTAATTAGTCCTTTAGAGCTGTCCTACCTCAGTCCTGCGTTATAGTATTAGCATGTACATGTAACTAACATGTTGAAACTGAACGATGTAGCCTTATATAATATTTCAAAACGATCTAGATGCCAGGGTTTGAATTACAAATTGTTTATACTAACCTATACACTAACATTCACTTAACCTCTACTTACCTCTACTTTCATCATGTACTATTTTGACTAACTTGTTTTCTACTAATTAATTTTGTAAACTCGATTGATAGCCAAGCAATTGTAACCTTGTTGGATTTCTGTGAATAAACTGTTCACGTGATCATGCGAGTGATCACATGAATCATATGTGTTAACATAAATGTGTCACCTGCTCACATGAGCATAGATATGTGTTAACATAAATTTGTCTCCTGCTCACAAGAGCATAGATATGTGTTAACATTTGTCACATGCTCACAAGAGCATAGATATGTGTTAACATTTGTCACATGTGCTCACAAGAGCATAGATATGTGTTAACAATTGTTACATGTGCTCACATGAACGTTAATGATATGTGTTAACACATGTTGTCATGTGTAACGTTTCATCACATGTGAGATATGTGCTATTATTTGTCACGTGGGATTACGTAAACACAGATGTGTCTACTTGTGTCACATAGTCTTATGTGAGTTATGTGAGCGACATTTATTGAGATGTGAAGACATGATTACGTGGACACAGATATGGATGTGTGGTGGTACTCTGGAGACAGTGCTGTGTTCACATGTTGGACACATATTTCGTAAGAGATCTCCCTACAAGTGGAGGACTGGAGTGAACGTCGTCAAAAAGAATTCCATAAGACTCGCCGCTGTCTGGATGGACGAATATGCCAAATATTATTATGAGCGATTTAACAACGATCTTGTAAGTGTGCTAAGAAAATATTGCAAATCTTTACTACTCAATATTCATGTGTACTGAATGTTTGTCGGATATTCTAGTAATTAAGTGGACTTATTTTAACCTTTATGAAGGTTGAAATTCATTGTCTGATTCTAAAGCTAAGATCGTGTTAAAAGTATGCTAAACTATGATGAAAGATAAATAGGTGCGTGATTACAGTTCACAGAATCATGTGATAAGCGCTAATGCCACTTTATAAGCGCTAATGCCACTTTATAAGCGCTAATGCCACTTTATAAGCGCTAATGCCACTTTTATAAGCGCTAATGCCACTTTTATAAGCGATAATGCCAATTTTATTGAAAATCCAACAAGAATACTCAGAAAAAGGTGAAATAGGACTTGGAATAAGACAAGGTTGTAGCATTTCGCCGCTGCTGTTTAACATTTACGCTGAGGCAATGATGGAGGAAGCCATGGAAGACATGGAAAAAGGAACAAAAGTGGGAGGAAAATTGTTACAAGATGTACGATTTGCCGATGACCAAGGAATGGTAGTGGGCAGCGAGACTGGATTGCAGAATATGGATTGGCTGAATGATACGGTTTTGAGATATGGCATGAAGATTAAAATCAAAAAGACAAAAGTGATGGGAGGGTCTAATAATAAAGGGGAAGTTAATATCACAATAAATGGTACAAAATTGGAACAGGTAAGGAGTTTCAAATATTTGGGTCATACTATAATCGATGATGTAAAATGTGAGACTGAAATATGCGGTACGATTGCAAAAGCAAAAGCGGCCTTTGATAGTAGAAAAGAACTATTAACAAAAAGTCTAAAGAAAGACACAAAGATAATGATAGCGAAAACGTTGTTTTGGACCACGCTTTTGTATGGATGTGAAACATGGACCTTAAGGAAGGAAGATATCAGGAAACTAAAGGCATTGGAAATGTGGATTTGAAGAAGAATGGAGAGGATTAGCTGGATTCAAAAATGTTACAAATGAGGAAGCTCTGGAGAGAGTTAGTACAGATGGACAGTTGATGAATGTATTAAGGAATAGGAAGAACAGTTGGATAGGACACATTCTAAAGGGGAAAGTCTATTAAAAGAGGTAATAGAAGGTAGAATTGAAGGAAAAAGAGGCAGAGGCAGGCCGAGATTAGGTATGTTAGATGATTTAAGGACCCACTCACATGTGGAAATGAATAGGAAGGCGGAAGAGAGAGAAGCATGGAGTCGTTCTATACCATGGACCTGCCAGTAGGCAGTGCACTAAGAGAGAGAATGCCAATTTGATAAACACTAATGCCAGCCGCTGTTCATCAAGTCCTCATCTTGTTCTCTTCCTTGATGTTCTTCAAATACGTCAAATATGGCCGATGAGTTAGTGGCGCAGAGCATAGGCTGATTGAAGGGATCTGGGTACTAATCTTACGTGAGTCAACAAAATTACCAGAGCCCTTTGTCTCGCGTTAGCACATAATATTAATCGTGTTTTTGCGCTTTCTACGTTTTGCGAGGTATATGAAGCTGGTAAAGCTAAGGTTAACGTCAGTTTTCTCACTTATATATGGTATAAGTGATCTAAAAACTTAACCCTTTCGCTGAAGAAACTGAATTTTCGCAGTTTTGCTTATTTTCACAGTCAATGTGGCTAGTCGTATTCTAATGTGTTTGTGTGGTAGAGGTTGTTTTCTTTGATGTAAACTTGCATAGCAGCTCTTACTAACATTTTCACATATTTCTTGAATGCTTATTATTTTAAACTGATGATTGGTTCCTTTCATTTAATAGTCTAAATATAGTTTTACCTGTATTTAATATCAGATTCTCTTGAGAATCTGATATTAAATCTTTTATAAGTACAGTCATTATGATCATAAAGATATGACAGTCAGTGTGATCATAAAGCGATCAAAGTCATTATGATCATAAAGAGATCAGTCAATATGATCATAAAGATATGACAGTCAGTATGATCATCAAGAGATCAGAGTCAATATCAGATTTAGAATATCGCAGAATATGGACCAATCAAAGACTGCTTATGATGGTAGCAGGTGACTAACGCAGATTTTAAATTGAGGAGTTGAAATCGATGGCCTCTTGAGTATTCTTTAAATCAATAGGAATCACCTCTTTCCATTTTCTCATTTCAATTGATTTTATGTTACGCTATTTCTAATTTCATAGTCATGCGACATTTATTTTAATTCAGAAAGGTGCCCGATGCTTTTAAATAGATTTTTTTCAGTGCTCAATTGACTTAAAAGTCTCAGTTAATTAGTGTCGTATAACGTCAGAAAATCGTGAATGAGATTTTCTGAGATGCATTGAAGTCACTGGGTTCGAATTTTTAGTGAGTAAAATCTCGGACTTGCACATTGCTTTAACGTAAAGTGATTGAGTTTTCTAGCGATTTAAGGTTTAAATATGTTTGGCATTAAGAGTGATTGTTATTATCACTAGTAACCATATCATGTGTTTATATATTTCTCATCTTTATTAGCAGAGTTCAAAGTCAGTGCTCATCCGTAAATGTTAATACCCCTACGAGAGTTGAAACGAATGCTAAATACCTTTCTATCCTATATAATTAGATATATAATTTATTAATATCATATAGTGATTTATATTTTTTGATGGGTTATACTGTGGGATACAATTAAGATATGACTGCTACATGAACATGTGGTTCGTCATTCAATGTCGCTGTCAGGTACGCGCTAGTTTATTTAAACTCCCAACTTCGGAAATAAATCAATTATGTTAATATCGTTAAACTTCTTAAAGTAGACCATAGATAATATTTGCTATACTTATTAGTTTATTATTAAACATATTTATGACGTATGGTGATTGCTTAGGATAAATAGGAATAATAATAATACTAATGCTATGTCACTATGTGTGATACAAACTTTATAAGGCGATTACAATAAATATAGCCAATGTAGCAATAACCCTGTGTGTGATACAGGGTGATTACAATATATATAATAATATTTAATTTGAATTTTAATAAATTCATCACAACATACAGGGTATTAAGTCAGATACAGACGAAAAGGCACACCACAAAATTGTATGCATGTGTGAAGCGGTAATAAAGGCTAAAAGATTAGCACTTAAATGTTCCGCAGTTAATTGAAAATAAAATTACCAATAAGGAATACAATTTTTCATTTAAAAAGTAGGAAACAGTAAGGTAAAAATAAAAATAAAATTAAAATAAAAACCTAGTTTACAACAACTGCATACAGGAAATTTCTATAGAGAATCAAAAGTAGAGCAGTGAGATAAAGTTACAAATTAAAACAATATGTGCATATTCATTAAATATCAAAATACAGATTTCTCATACAATTTCTGAAGTCAACTAGGTATAATAATATAGACAATGTATTAATTAACGTGTGTGTGGTATTGCGTGATTACGATAAATACAATATTATAGACAATATAATAATAAACGTATGTGTGTGATACAGGGTGATTACAATAAATGCAGTAATATAGACAATGCAATAATAATATGTGTGTGTGATATAGGGTGATTATGGTGATATATCAGCACGTAAAGAATTACGTAAGAGACTCAACTGTAAATCATTCGACTGGTACCTCAAGAATATCTTTCCAGAGCTCTTCATTCCAGGCGACTCCATAGCCAGTGGAGAGGTATGTCATGACTGCTGACTCTGACATGACAATGTATGTCATGACTGATGATTTATGACATGACACAATGTATGACTTGACTGATGACTCTGACATGACAATGTATGACATGACTGATGAGCTATGACATGACACATTGTATGTCATGACTGATAAGCTATAACATGACACATTGTATGACATGACATGAGATATGACATAACACTGTGTATGACATGACATGAGGTGTGACATGACACAATGTATGACATGACATGAGGTATGACATGACACAATGTATGACATGACATGAGGTGTTACATGACACAATGTATGTCACAATGTATGACATAATGTATGACATATCATGAGATAAGACACGACTTGAGTTTGACATTAGGCTATGTACAACAGGACATAATGTATGACATGACATAATGTATGACATGACATAATGTATGACATGACATAATGTATGACATGACATAATGTATGACATGACATAATGTATGACATATCAGTCTAACGGTAGTAATGCACATGAACATGGAAGACAAATCAATGTAGGAAAAGATGGGAGAAGTTTCTTAGCGACGAGCTGCGCGCTAACAGTAGTCTTATTAATATCAATTGTTTTACACTGAATACCGCGAAGTCTGTTGGCCGAGTGGTCAAAGGCGTTAGTTTTCACGACTTTCGGAGCAAACACTCGCGTGTTCAATTCCTGCCCGCCTATTAATAGTATGTAGAATTTTTCAAATTCTTTACATTTTTATGCTAGATTTTATACGATAAGGCCTCTATTTTGAAAATTAGTATTTTACCCTGATTGGTTTATTACTAGTGTTGTGTTCGGTACACTAAAGAATAGACCAAATATTAACTGCATGTGTCACGAGAGGCGACTGTAGGAATTGCATATTTGTGAAGGGACTAACTTACTGATCTGTAGCGTGCTCTTTATGAAGCGTGAAAGTAGACTCAAGGGTATGAATATGTGCATTGCACCTGACGCTTGGCAGAACACTAGGGAGAGAGATAGAGTTTATTATAATGATTTTCATATTTTATTTTATTAATTAATAAATTAATTTTATTATTAATTGAATAACTACATTTTATTATTATATATAGGCCTACCAATAATGTTACGATTATTATTATTAGGCCTATTATGATAATAATAATAATAATTATTATTATTTATTATTTATTAATTGTAGGCTTAGTTATTCATTATTTATTTGTTTACTTTTTAAAATTGTGTTCATTTTAAACGTCATAAATTATTAATTAATTAATATTAATTATTAACTGATTGATCTTATATTTAACTAACTAATAATGCATTAGTTATAAATTGCTATTAATAGTTAAACATAAATAATAGTGTAATATATAATCATAATATATAATAATAATTAATGTTGGTCTAAATTTATATATATCTCTCTCTCTTAGTGCACTGCCTACTGGCAGGCCCATGGTATATAACGCCTCCACTCTTCTCTGTCTTCCGCCTTCCTCTTCATTTCTACATATGAGTGGGTCTTTAAATCATCTAACATACCTAATCTCGGCCTGCCTCTGCCTCTTTTTCCTTCTATTCTACCTTCTATGACCTCTTTTAATAGTCCTTCCCCCCTATTTATATATATATAAATAAATTAATATATATATATATATATAAATTCGTGTATATATATATACATACACTATATATATATATATATATATATATATATATATATATATATATATATATATATATATATATTAATTTATTATTAAGTAATTCTTAATTTATTTAAACTATTAATTATTAATTTTTAAATAGAGAATTTTAAATATTAATTCAAAAGATTTCCTGTGAAATTATTGATTAATGATTATCTTTAAAGTGGTGGAATCGTAAATGAATTTAAACATCTTACTCTAAACCTAGTTCTACACCAAAACCTGTAAAAGTTACGCATATCAGATGCGAATGTAAAACCCTGAGATTGCCATGCTAGCGCGATATCCATTGCGCCACGCCAACTGCCGTGCTGAAAGAGGTTTAGTACAAGATATAAATAAAGCGCAATTGTATCTGAATTAATTGGTTTCAGAAATCTTTTATGTAAATTTTTTAAATTTAAATCCTGAGGTGAATTGAACCGTCGTGGGTTCGAATCTCGGCCGCGCTGACCTGAGAGTAAATTCTCTAACATCCATTGGACTGGTTACTCGGAAAATGGAATAATTGCGTAACGGTTTAAACATGTGGTATTAAAAAGTGATAGATATCAATATAGTTGATCATTTCACTATAATGCGTGTTTACATTACTTTTGTTAACTCACCAGATGGCCCTAAACGGCTTCCAACTTCTCCCATCTTTTCCTACATTGGTTTGTCTTTCATGCTCTTGTGCATTACTAGTCTAACGGATACCGGCATCACTATAGACATCACTATAGACATCACTATAGACATCACTATAGACATCACTATAGACATCACTATAGACATCACTATAGACATCACTATAGACATCACTATAGACATCACTATAGACATCACTATAGACATTGTCGGAGGCTGTTATTATTGTTACTGTTGTCGTTATTCAGCACATTTCTTTTGCAGATTGGTTTGAGTGAATTGATCTGTAGTGATGTGTGCTGTGGGGGCGTCCCTCACATCATTCCTGGATGAGGAAACGGACTTCAAACCTTTATTATTATTATTAGTATTAGTAGTATTGGCGTTTATTGCATGCTCTATTGTATACAGTTCTGCGTGTAGGTTGCAGTATGAAACGTAAGATGGGTTGTTTGTTTCATTGATTGGAAACTTTTTGAGGACTTTATTTACTAACACACGAATATCACTTTCCTAGCTTATCACTTTAAATAATTAATACAGTGAATATTAGATTGAAACTAAGTACTTTTTAAATAACAAATAGCAGTTAATAACATCTTATAAATTAATTGCTCGACGCTTTAAAATAATTCGGCTCAGTCCAATTATACAGACATCTTTCTGCACCAGACAAAGCTAGACCATGTCAACTTTCTTCTGCCAGGGATAAGCCGTTGAATTCAGAGCTCAGTCCTTCATCAAGCTATTCTTTCCCGATGACAAGTTTTGATTCACCCCTTCCAGGAGAGACTTACACTCTGCTCCTTTGGATGACCTGTTTATCTATAAATTTATACTCGTCGTTTTTCTCTTCTTCAACGTCCTCCTATTATTCTTTTTCTTTTTCATCTTATTATTATATGATAATTATTAGTGTTATTATTACTATTAGTGTTATTATTATTATTAGTGTTATTATTACTATTAGTGTTATTATTATTATTACTGTTATTATTATTATTATTATTATTATTATTATTATTATTATTATTATTATTATTATTGCACGTTATGTAAAGCCTCTTTTGATTGGATGTAGATACGTTGCAAGGCTCAAGGCTCGTTTGGTTCTGGTCACAAGGATGCTGCTTGTGTGGACAGTGCCGTGGAGAAAAACTCCTACAATAAACCCGTTAAGATCTGGCCCTGCCATCTACAGGGTGGTAATCAGGTAATAACATCTCATTTATCTGTAATATACAGGATGGTAATCAGGTAATAACGTCTTATTTATCTGTAATATACAGGGTGGTAATCAGGTAGTGCCATCTTATATGTCTGTCATTTACATTCTACAGGGTGGGTTGTTGATATGGGAGAGATATTTAGAGATTGAGTAATTGTAATGTTTTATGTTAAAGCATTGGTTGTTAAAAGATGAGGAGATTGAGTAATCGTAATGTTTTATGTTACAGCATTGGTTGTTAAAAGATGAGGAGATTGAGTAATTGTAATGTTTTATGTTACAGCATTGGTTGTTGAGTAAGACGGGAGAAATACGACGAGACGAAGGCTGCATTGACTATGCGGGAGAGTTTGTAATGATCTACCCGTGTCACGGGTCTAAGGGTAATCAAGAGTGGGTCTATGGAATGGTAACTCTTCTATATTCTTACTTTTTATTCTTTAACCTATTTTCTAAAATAGGTTAAATATTTGTTCCCTACCCAGTAAATGTTAGTCGAAGCTGAGGAAGGCATAGGTGCCCACCTCATCATGTGCAGAATCCCCCAAGAATAATGGTATATCAAAGGGAATGTTATAAATAATTTAAAGATCCACGCGTGTGTGGACATGAAGAGAAAGACGAAAGATAGAGATGAGTAAAGGCGTTATATACCATGGACGTGCCAGTAGGCAGTGCAGTAAGAATATCTCTCCAGAATATCTCTCTTCTGATCTTCACTATGCTTCTCAGGGTCGTCAGCGTCACAGTCTTCGGTCAGATGGTTCGGGTCAACTCATTCGGCCGAGAACAAATGCCTCGCTAGGTGACCGAGCCTGGCCTTCTGCCGCGGCTTTCGTTTGGAATGGTTTGACACCTAACAGTCTAAGACATGAGTCTAACTATTTAGCTTTCCGTCGTGGTGTGAAAGCATTGTTGTGGTCGCGTAGTTTTTCTACATGAAAGTACTATACACGAATGTATGTCTTTTATGCGTATTTTTTATTATGAAGTCTGGAATGAGTGTTGCTGGATAGCATAAAGTTCCGATCATATGTAGAAATTTTTACTAGTTTATATATTAATTTAAATGTAATTGTTATTCTGCTCCAGATTACAATTGAACTCTTCCTGTAAAGTAGTCTCGAAGACCGAGTTCGGCCATGACACTGCTATATAAGTTTTCGTTGTTAATAATAATAATAATAAGAGAGTGGGAGAACCTATTTTGTAAAGGACTAATGTCAAAGAATTCGTGTTAATGTAATCTTACGGTCTCATGTTTGATTGTTTGAGTGATTGATTGATTGAGTGAGTGAGTGAGTGAGTGAGTGCGTGAGTGAGTGAGCGAGCAAGCGAGCGAAGCAGTGAGTGAGTGAGTTAGTGAGTGAGTGAGTGAGCGAGTGAGTGGAGCGAGTGAGTGATTGATTAATTAATTAATTAATTTATTGATGAATGATTTTAATGATTGATTTATTTCTTTATTGATGATTGATTGATTGACTGATTGAGTCAGAAAGGGCATTCGGTTGGTGAGCGCCTAGGCTCCAGTAATGGCCACAAAACTTAAACGAATGAATAAAAGTCTATTCGTATCCCTACCCTGGTTAAATTGGGATTTAAGGGAAGATGATGATGATAATGATGATGATTTATTTATTGATAGATAGATGGATTAATTGATTGATTGATGGATTGATTGATTTTAGGACAACACACTACGCCACGTCAACACTAACCGCTGCCTGTCTCTATCGGCTGACGGTACTAAGCTCGTCATGGAACCGTGCACGGGCACTGATCGGCAGATCTGGACGTGGAAGCGCAAGTCAGCAGGATCCTCCACCCCCCTCATGAAGACCAGGTAGCGTCACTCGTCCTAGTGTGGGCCGAGCAGCTGCTGTGGGTGTTGAATTTGCTGCCACTGTGGGGTGAACGATGGTTCTGCAGCCCTCTAGCCAATGTTTTATTACTATTGTTTGTGCTTGTGCCTCTGAGTGTGCGGCTGTGTATGGGATTCAAAGAGAGAGAGAGAGAATGAGTGAGAGAGAGAGAGAAAGAAATTGACAATGAGAGGGAGAGAGATAGGGGAGAGAAAGAGAGAGATTGAGAGTGTGAGAGAGAGAGAGATGGGGAGAAAGAAGGGGGAACTATAGGCAGCTGAATAGAATGACGAGCGCGTACATATTTGTGTGTGGGGTGTGTGGTTATCGGTTTTCACAAGTGTGTTACTGTTGTACTTGTACTTCAAGCAATACGTATGTTATTTTGTTATTTTGGTCGCTGCTATGTGCTGCCGAGGGAATTTTTGTCAGATTTGTCTGACTGTGTGTTTTTTCAGTACAATAATAAAGTAACTATGACCTCGCTATAGTATATACGACTTCTCTATGCGATATACGACCTCGATAAATCATAGTAGATTATATCATCATCATTTCCTGTTGTTCTGAACAGAACATAAGGCGGCAGCTTTCCTCCACTCAGTTAAGCTTTCTTGTTGCCATTTCTCTGACAGTATTGTTTTGATCGTGAGGGGGGGGGGTTGCCACGGTTTCTCGATCAGCCCTCCCCCTCTATCCAGTCTTTGGACTGAGAGACCGTGGGTTGAGTTCAGTGAAATACATTTGAACACTACATTTTAGACGACTTCTTTTGATTATGTATGACCAGATAAATTTTAGATGACCCGATAAATCTCTAGACGACCCGATAAAGTATAGTATAGTTACTCTGAACGATCTCTCTCTAGTGAATAGTCTCGGACTGGCCCTTTATTCTTCTATGAAAATGTTTAGTGCGGATTTTATAATTTATCCTTGAATTATTAAAATTGTATATAGCTAATTTATAAATAGCTACATGTATATATATAGTTCAATGTTGCAAAATTTTCTAATCCATACCCTAGCTATACTGGGATTCAAGGGAAGACGTTAATGATGATGATATACATTATATATATATATATATATATATATATATATATATATATATATATATATATATATATATATATAGCTAAATTGAATATTTTTTCATTTAGAGAATAAATTAGATATGCACATGTATATGTACAATTGTATATATAGAATATCTCTTTTAGAAAAGTCTTAAGTTCAAGATGCGATATGTAGCAACATTCCTTGCGTGTTTTGTTGTGTACTGTTGATTTGCCTAATGATGTGTTTATTTATTGAAGGAGCGTAATCATGATTTCCTATAAAATGAAATGTAGTAATTAGTTAAGTACTTAAATTGTATAGTTAATGTGTAATTTATTAATGTAATGTCTATCAGTGTGAACATGGCTGACTGTTTTGTGAATAGTTGATCTTTTGTTTGTCGCATAGTTCTATGCTAACAGTTGAGACAGTTAGGCCCTGTGTTCTCTACTAACCACGTGGTTCCCTCAATCTGTTACCAATGTACTTGTTCTTTGATACCTTCTCGTTTTCCTATAGATCTTTTCTTTTACACGCTTTTCTTTCGTATTTTAAATATCCCAATAGTGATAATTATATGGTTAGTGCTATGTAACATATCACCACATGGTATTGTACTAAAGCGAGAGTGTACCGGTGTACTTAACCCTACTTGATATCGTATTAAAGTGAGGATGCACTATGTTGTATTTATCGCCACACATTATTGTACTGAATTGAGAGTGTACTGTTGTACTTTCACGTATTGTGCTAAAGTGAGCGTGTGTACTATTGAGCATATCACCTCATGATATTGTACTGAACTGATAGTGTACTGTTGCAGAAGCTGTACGGAACTGATGTGGTTTTATTGATGGGTGAACGGTTATGTGTAGATACTGGTGCCTTTAACATTTTCTATGGTTTTTTTGTATAGAGCAGCCCCTTGTTGTTGTTGTTATCTCTTTCTTGACGATGGCAATACTTAATCTCACTGTCGTGCATCCTGTGCTGATATTTCAATTCTGCACACACTTAATATCACCCTTATATCTTGCGTATATTACGATTACATTATAATTATAAACTATAAGCTTGTAGTATTTTAGTTAAATGCGTAATAGAATGTAACCGTGTGCAAAAATGCACAAGGAAAAATGGCCGCTCTTAACTGAACGTGGATTGGAACTCTAACCTCTCAGTCCTAAGGAGGACGCTCTATCAAAGCATCCTACCAAACGCCTCTCAATCAATATTTAAACAATTTCTATATTTTAAAAGTTGCTTTAATTGTAAAGGATAAATGAGGCAAAATAAATTTATGGTTAGTTTTTGTACCATATTCACCATTATTAGATGTATAGTGGACAAATGACAGAGCTGTATGACGCTGTCATTACAATTACTTCAGCGTAAGCATAACTGTAAGGAAATATAAATATGACGTTTTGACGCGCAGCGTTACTTCAGAGAGATAGACAGACAGAACTGGCGAATTTTAATAGATATGACATTACTAATTTTGTTTTACCCAGGTTGCAGAAGATTTAACCAACCGTGGACTACAACTGCCGCAAAAGGCGACAAAGCATTAAGATCTAAACCAACGTCATAAAGGGCATTCCGTTGGTGAGCGCCTAGGCTCCAGAAATATTACAAAATTTTCTAATCCCGACACTAAGTAAACTTGGATTCAAGGGAAGGTAATGTTGATAATGATGAAAATGATAATTATGATGGTGATGTAATAACGATATATATAATATAGCGATTATGATATTTAGCTTTTCTTGTCGAAACAGACGTTTAAACTGTCTTTGTATTTTTTATATTACATTTTTGACATTAAAGTAATCGAATGACGTATTAGAAGTGAGTCATGCTATAAATGGATCGATGTGAACATTGTATTTGCCGATGATTAATTCATGCTGTATGTTACGTCATATAAGGTTTTAGTAAATCTAGAACAATTTAATTGTCTGCATATTTAGCCGTGTCTATATATCTGTACGTGGCGGTCTGTTGCTATATTTAGCTTTCTTGTTTTCTGTCATTCTATGAATTGATTTTGTTTATATTATTGAAATCCGTTGCGATGAAGCTATATTTGATATTTCCAATTCATTAAAATTATATTTAATATTTGTTTTAAATTTATTTCATATTAACATTTGATATTTTTTATTACCTTATAGTAATAGCATAACAAAATATGTGTTTATAGACTTAAATTGGATACTAACTCACTGGATACTAAGCACTGTATGCCGCTAATCTTGTGTCATGAACAGGAATGTGACCTTTCGATTCTCCAGGCAATTAGGATATAAAATTGATCAAATATATAGCTCTTAGCAGCAGTAATATATTAATATATACACGTAATAGTGCACTAGAATCACTGTACTTCTGTATTTGTACTACTTGTTGTATGTTGTACGTGTCCAGTCCATTCAGAGTTGTGATTATAACTGATCTTTTTATGACTCTCTCTTTCTCTCACTAGTGCAGGTAATCCAACGTACAGATTATTAAGTATTTTTTCTACTACACTCGTTAGCGAACATTCCTTATGATCCATTCATGAAGTCGTTTACCACTAATAATATTTAGTCTTTAACTATAAGAAATCTGATTGCTGGTGTTACTTCTCATTACTTTATTTATTAAAGGCTTCTGAAGCAATACGTTCTGGTTTTTGTTGATTCTTTCTAGCCTTGCCTCCCCTGTCAACACGTAGGAGGTAAATTAGTAATTGTTATAGACACTAACGAAATACCATATTCTTACCGGTAGGGCCACTGTATTTCTGTTTTAAGAAAAATATTTATGATTTCATATTTACTACTGAAGCATGCTAGCCTGTTGTTGTTGCTGTTTGTCAATGATTCTCTGAGCGCCATCTGGTGTGATCTCCATGAAATGATTGAAAGTTTTCAATATTTATTCCTGTGCCATTTCGACATTCAAATGTTTCATTAGATTTTTTAACGTTTAGTTTACGTGTTTATAAAAGTGTTATATATTGTATGGTGTGCCGCTGATTATATATATATATATATATATATATATATATATATATACATCTCCGTAACTCAACACTTTCAAGGAACGCATTTCATTTTCTGCAATTGCATTCATTAACTGATTCTCATTTGACAAACATATTTATGATATCTTCTTGATTGAAACAGTATAATGAAATATCTGAGGTTAGATTTCGTTGAATTCCTCGGTGTCTGTATAGGCAAAGTACGAATGGGTTATTTATCATTTAGTGAGGTTATATCATGGGTTTTATCACTTAATTAGGTTATATCTTGGGTTATATCACTTAATTAGGTTGTATTATGGGATATATCGTTCAATTAGGTGTCAGCATCACGACTCTCATCCTGTCACAGCAGCAACCTCACTCGTTGATGCTGTTAACCTTATGTTGTCATGAACGCCGCTTTGATTCATATCAATTAATATCCACTGTGTGATGTTTCGTGCACCACTTCTGCTATTATGTGATTAAAACATTCCGCGTTGTGTATCGTACTACGGGCTGCTTTACGTCTATTTAGATTGTCTAATTACATTCCTTAATTAATTATCAGTTTGATGAACATGTTTAGACTCGCGCGAATTTCACTGAACGAGCTTATTGTAGGAGCCTCTTAGAGAAAGCACACATTTTTCTTGACTAAGCAGAAAATATACTGAAATCTGTACTGATAGAAAAGCTTTATCTGATACTGTGTTTCATGTTGCAGGTACTTTTTAGTGGTTAAGTGTGTATTGTATGTTCCGCTACCATATTGAGTCTGTGTGGGTTTCTGAAATAAAGGTGTTAAGTTACGACAGTGCCTATGAATTAAACTTCATGTTATAATCGAGTAATCAAAGCAAGAATCTGAGTCCTTCAAATTAAATTTTTTGTAAAGTTTGTAATGCAGTTGGTATTGATGTTAAGATAGTCGCTGTCGCTATTTTAATTGATAATTTATATGAGGAATAAGATTTCAGTGACGCTGATTTGAGCTGAGAGGCAACGATATAGAATATATGGCACAGACGTAGGTATTGATAGTTAGCATGACCTCTTTTAACTAGTTTTACCGGCGTGAGGCAGTGGAGTGAAGTCAAATATGCGTGATTTGATTAAATGAGTACTGCAGTACAGAAAGAGCTTTGCAATTTTTCATATTTTTTTGCATTTGTATACTTCTTTCCTTATTTCCTATTTTCCCATTTTAAATTTAAGTAACGGGAACATTCAGCAATTTCGTCATGTTAATTTATATAGTGTTTTCCGAAAGGACAATCACTAGCTAGGGGACAATTGGCGTTCATTATGAGGTATCAAAGTCTCATACAGAGGCACCCTCCCCCCTCAAAGTGAGAAGTTAAGAATATGATGTCAGTTATTGTCCATGGATGTAAAATTAATCATATCATTGAACAATTCTCTTACAAGTATTTTAGTTTTACAATATTTTAGTATCTAGAGTTTCATTTCATTAGCCAATTTCAAAATATATAACAATATTTTTCTATAGCAATTAGAAGAACTACATTTACACGTCATGTACATGTATGTAAGCCAGTATCAATACAATTTCCTGACGCTGGTTTGTGTTATGTTATATGATATATTTTGTAAACTCTGTCATTTATAGTTTGTTAAAGGCATCTTCCTTTGGTTTATTTGACCATAAACAATAATTATTTAAAAGATTCTTCATGCCTGTATTAAAATAAATTCTTATATTCCTTCAAACTGGATCTAAATGAATGTAACTGTAACTTTCTGGATATTACAATTTCGCAGGTGTTAGTACCGCTACAGTTACTTGTGGTCGGTCTATATTAGATGACTATGAAATTTATCATTATTGTAATGCGAAGAAGTAATTTTCACCCTTGTAATGTCCATTACAATATTGCGTGCCATATGATGTTAAGGTTCAATCTGTTATGATCTTTAAGCCTTGACCCGGATATTTGTGTGTTCTCTGTGATCAGTCTATTGTTGGATAGAAGATATTGCTTCACTGTTATCTTACTGTGCCATTGATATTTTGTACGTCAGTAATTGTTTAATGCTATACAGTGCCATATCTCCTGCTCTCTGTCACAGGGTTCTATGAGACACTGGTGTTTAAAGACTATTTCAGTAGCAGTGTCATGACCGATGATAGGTCTTGGAGACTGCTTTATAAGTCGCTACACAGTGTCAATTTTCCGCTAAATCTTATGCATTACTAACCTTTCAGCGCCTGTATGGGACATCTTATTATTGTCGACTGATCTGAGATTTGAAACCAGTTCACTGAGTTCCAAAGCGAACACTCTATCCGATTGTTCATATACCTTCCACAAACTTTCACGCTTCAACATTGTGAACCTGTGGCACATCGGTTAAGCTGTCGACTCACAAGCTGTTTAACCAGGACTCACCCATCACTGACGGGCGATGAAACAAGCGTTAAATGATCTAATAGCTCTGGTCGCTAGATGTCGCTTTGTTATGAACTAGTTCTTCTAATCAAATACTTCAATAGTCTGAGCTTTCTATGTTTATAGGCTGTGTTGAGTTACCATTCCCGCTTATTTTAGCGTCCACTTTCTGGCGCGAAAGCATATCTGCTTCTTAGCGATTTCAGGGTTCTAATTTTGAATCCTTTTGAACCTGATAAACCGCCTTCGGTCACCAATCTGATCATGCTAACGACTCGACAGTTATACCAGGTCTGAAGTCAGAGATATGACTGGTAACTCTTCGACGTTCTGGGTTGAAATCATGGTACTATGTGTATACGCTTGTTTACTGTAATCTTGAAGAAATATTTCATAAAAATCGTTTTAAATGTTGTCACGTGTTTGGTTATACGAGAATCTAATGCTATTCGCCTAAGATGATAATAAATAAATTCAGTTGTACTCAATAGGCGTTTTGCGTTACTTTATCTAACCAAAAATAATGTCAAACACGTATTTAAGTCAATGCTATGGTCATGGAATCTTATTATTTAATAGCATTTAAAGCTAGATCTCTAAAGTCGAAGTTGACGTCAGTTTCATCTCTCGAAAGCGATATCAGTGATGGTGGAGCCTAGGATTTTAACCCCACACTTACTAAACCGCAGTCAAATATCTTACCGACATAACCACTGGCTCCAGCTAGTGTAACGTAGAATCTAAAGTAGTAATAAACATGTAGAATCCAAATATTGTCTATTTTACTTTAGATATACATATAAAAGAGTGGCGATAGATGAACAGTTAAGAAAACATGTAATAGAGTTTAAATATCTGTCACATTCTGAACAATACGAGTCAAAGATAAAGGTTATTTCCTGTCTTAAAGTGCGGCAGTTAAATAATGATCACAGGATTTGATTAAGCGTCTCCTGAGCCTCAGCCTGACACATTGCCAACATGCTACCTACTCTGCCTGCTGCTTTATTTGTTAATGTTCTCTTTACTCATAGGTAAATTCCAAAAAATGGGGACTGAGAACTTTGTGAAATAAATGAGATGAATTTCTACACCGTATATACATAATGAGATGAGTTGCTGTTGTTTCATCTCTGCCTTTCATTCTTTTGTTCTAGCATTCACTCGATGTTCTCTGTGACTAAATTAAATGCGTCATTTAAACGACTTTCTGTTATCAGGTAAAATAATCAAGAAGCAAAAATTATAGAAAATTTGTTTTCTCATACAAAGATTTTAATAGAGACTCGACTGATGACGTCAGGTCGATGTATTTAAAACTATTTAGAAATATTTTTTGCCAGATTTAATCCTTTTATTCGAGTCTGTCGACCCGTTTGAATCTTCCGTTCTGTTTAAATTCCTATGTTTGGTAGGATTGGATTTAGAATCTGCTCTGTGGAGGCTCTACTCCTCTCTCCAGCAGCCTGTGAGGTCAAGGATCTTGCACCTCTTCAAGATGAAGACTTAAAACTCACACTGTCAACCATTGACCTCTTCACCAGCACTCTTGTTGAAGGTTTAATGAGATCTAAAACTGTGCAAAGCCGGCCAGTAACACAGTTAGTGTGTATAACTTGTAGATATCACCAACATCTTTTTCTTCCATTGATTTCCAGTTTAACTAGGGTCGGGATCAGAAAGTTTTGTAACGATTTCTGGAACCAATGCGCTCTCCTACCGAATGCCCTTTCTGAGAGTGAGTAAACGTTGGCTGTGACTGTTAAAAATTAGTGAGGATTCATTTTCCTGTATTTATTCAATTTGGTAAAAAAAATATTGATCCATTAAACCCTTGAGAGGAAACCAATGAGAGAGAGAGAAAGAAAAAGAGAAAGAAAGAAATAAAGAAAGAGATTTAATCGTAAAAACAGTGTCAGACATCAGAACCATTTTACCATAATGTTATAAGCAAACATTATACAAACAAACTTTGTGCTCAGAATACGAAAGGTGCAAAGAACCTTAAATTAATTGGCTACGACGGCCACCAGTGAGGACATGGTCTTATCTTGCTGGCCACCTACATTCACAAAAACTCAGATTCAGAAATGAATAAAAACTTCCTAATCCGTATTGTTATTTTAGTTGTTTCTGGTTAGTTTTTGAAATCCTCATGCAATATCTACGGATATCTTCCCCCCCGCAGCACTGTGAGCACGCTGCCTGTAGTAAGACTGGAGTCAGCACGACGACAGATGGCGGCTCTAATGAACTCATCAGCCGGTAAGTGAATTCTCTTTTCCAGCGACTCTACGGAATGCTGAATGTGTCGCGTGACGAGTGACGTCATAGGTGAGATGACTCGGTGTTTCACTGGCTGATGTAGTTATGATGAAGAGAGACAGGCGGTTTTCCTAAAAACTTGCTGCTTTATATTTTGCTAAATTCTAGTTTTACTAATATAAAAATAGTAAGGATAACTTACATATAAAATTCTGATGTGCTCAAAAGTAGATAACACAGTAGCAGATATTAAATAATCTCTCTCTCTCTCTCTCTTAGTTCAAAGCCTACTGGCAGGTCCATGGTATATAACGCCTCTACTCTTCTCTATCTCCCATTTGCCTCTCCATGTCCACATACGAGTGCATATTTAAGTCATCTATAACATTCCTTTTAATATACAATTATTCTTGGAGGATTCTGATTATGACGAGGTGGGCCCCTATGCCTACCTCAGCTTTCGACTAATATTTACTGTGCAGGGTCGTCTTTCCCTGAGAAAACAATCCAGTTTACCCATACTATTGCTCGATGTTGTCATTGATGACTGTAGCACTCTAATTGCTGTTATGTTATACAAAATAATATTTTTTTAAATTTAATAATAAGTCGATTGGCGATTAAATTGCCATTCATTTATTTAAAGCTTTAATGAAATAATTAAATCCAGTCATTTTCCAGTCTGAGGTTATTTCCCAATGCCTTCCTCAGTGCCTACTAATCGTCTACCACCTGCAGTGCTGCATCAGTGAACAAGTCTCGTCAGTTAACAAAATCACAAAGTATGAAATAATGTTGTCCGGTACTGAGTACCTCTAATGAGTACCTCTAATTAGCATCTCTAATTAGTACCTCTAATGAGTACCTCTAATTAGTACCTCTAATGAGTACCTAAAGTTAGTACCTCTTATGAGTACCTCCAATTAGTATCTCTAATGAGTACCTCTAATTAGTACTTCCAATGAGTACCTCTAATTAGTACCTATAGTTAGTAGCTCTAACGAGTACCTCTAATTAGTACCTTTAATTAGTTCCTCTGACCAGAGCTATTTCTACAGATGCATTGACAAGTCACAGACTGTAAGAGCTATCTTGACAGATTAAATTGACTAGACACTGACTGTCAGAGCTATCTTGACAGATTGAATTGACTAGACACTGACTGTCAGAGCTATCTTGACAGATTGAATTGACTAGACACTGACTGTCAGAGCTATCTTGACATATTAAATTGACTAGACACTGACTACCAGAGCTATCTTGACAGATTGAGTTGACTAGACACTGACTGTCAGAGCTATCTTGACATTAAATTGACTAGACACTGACGATCAGAGCTATCTTGACAGATTGAGTTGACTAGACACTGACTGTCAGAGCTCTTTTTAAAGTTTTAACTGACGCAGATGTTTCTTGCTGAGCCCAATCTCTCGACAATTGCAACGTTAATAAACTGAGTGAGGAGGAATTGACTGAAGAACACAGTCAGCTCTCCATAACAATAGAATGCGAGACAAGATTTTCTTCAGAAATTGAAATCTTATGAAAGAACTGCGTCAACTGAGACATAATTTTACTTAAAGATTGAATTACTTAGGAAAATTTGACTTGCGGTGTCGGACTCTGATTTCATTAATCTAGTTCAGTGAGCGAGTAATGAAAGAAATGTTTTTACTATAACATTGGTATCCATTTGATATGTGTTTAGAGCTTTACGTGTAGATGCATGTAACTAAAAGCTGATGTGTGTGTAAATGTACATGAACTAGACATGTGAAATAGACGTATGTGATGTAATAGACGCATGTGATGTATAACTGCACATATATGATGTGTAACTAGTAGTATGTGATGTGTAACTAGACGTATGTGATGTGTAGCTAGTAGTATGTGATGTGTAGCTAGTAGTATGTGATGTGTAGCTAGTAATATGTGATGTGTAGCTAGACGTATGTGATGTGTAACTAGTAGTATGTGATGTGTAACTAGTAGTATGGATGTGTAGCTAGACGTATGTGATGTGTAACTAGTAGTATGTGATGTGTAACTAGTAGTATGTGATGTGTAACTAGACGTATGTGATGTGTAACTAGTAGTATGTGATGTGTAACTAGTAGTATGTGATGTGTAACTAGACGTATGTGATGTGTAGCTAGTAGTATGTGATGTGTAGCTAGTAGTATGTGATGTGTAGCTAGTAGTATGTGATGTGTAGCTAGGTGTACGTGATGAAAGCTTTAATTATTGTGTTTAAGGTCTACTTCATATCACTTAAGGGTGTCGATGGCAGGTGGTATTTTAGTTTCTAAAATGGATTCATCATGAATCATTTGCTCAATGTTATCGCGAACGACTTAATCACCCATAATAGTGTTCTGCTGTTTGCTATATGACAAAATCATCTAGATCATATCTTGACTCCTCTTTTTCTTGCACAATTCACAATTGTAACCACTGTGCATCTGTATATACGTTATGTCATTGCTAAGGCAAAATTCCTAAAGTTAACAGCTGTATATGATTTAATTTCTTTTGGCTATGTTATATTCTAGATTAATAACTGTCTTGTATTCATTGCCCGTGTTGTGTTCGGTTTACTGAAGACTGAACCAACGTGGATTGCACGTGTGGTTTAAAGACGCAAAACAACTAAGATCCAAACCAAAGTCTAACATGGCATTGGGTTAGTGAGTGACTATAGAGTCTCCAGAAATTGCGAAAAATTTTCACAAACTAATAGAAACGTTTATTCCGATCATAATTAATGTGAGATTCAGGGCAAAATTTGATGATGATGACGACTATCTTGTATCCAAGATAAAGCAATCTGGAACTCTTTACCTGGTAATCTTCGCTCTTGTTTTTCTCTTTCAACATTCTCTAAGCAAGCTTAAGACTTACCTTTTCCCAAAATAGACATAATCAATCTACCCTGACCATTTTATGATCACCGGACTGGCTTTCGTTTAGGATGTTATTTCTCCTCAGTACATTTCTTTTACAGATTGGTCTGGGTGAATTGATCTGTAGTGATGTGTGCTGTTGGAGACGTCCCTGACATCGTCCCTGGATGAGGAAACGGACGTTAAACCTTTATTATTATTATTATTATTATTATTATTAAGACGATACCACCTCTTTTTCTATAAAATGCTGCCGTCAGATAGAATTTTTAATGTAAAATGCTGTAGACTTCTTGAGGCGCGGTAGAGACTCTTAACCACTGTACGACTGGCATATACTAATAGACATAGAAAATGCATTTCGTAATACAGTATATATATATATATATATATATATATATCTTATATATATATATATTATATATATATATATATATATAATATGTATGTGTATGTGAGTAAATATGTCTGTATGTTTGGTAGTATGTGTAACTATTTCTTCTATTATCTTTACCGCACGATGTCTCTATAGATAAGTGGAGAGAAATCTGTATTTCCTCAACGGCGTTTAACCATCAGTTGATAGCAGACAGGTTGCTGTCTGGCTACTTTTATTCTAACAGTTTAGACTCAACCCGACAATCATAGGCCACGTTAGACCGTTATAACAAAGGTACGTCACGTTGCTATATACCGCTTTACAGTTAACCATAAATCAACTCACGTTGTACTAAGAATCGATTTGCGTATCATAGAATAACTATACATGAAATACTCATAATAAATACACTTATATGCATACATATAATTGCATATAGGCCCCTATATATATATAATATATATATATATATTATATAATATATATATATAT
Source organism: Enchytraeus crypticus (assembly GCA_905160935.1). Taxonomy (NCBI): domain Eukaryota; kingdom Metazoa; phylum Annelida; class Clitellata; order Enchytraeida; family Enchytraeidae; genus Enchytraeus; species Enchytraeus crypticus. The sequence goes on along the minus strand of CAJHZI010000435.1, from coordinate 274,280 downwards.
TATATATATATATTATATATATTATATATACAGTATATATATACTGTATATATATACACGTATATATATGTATATATATAGACCTATATAAATATTATAGAGGGCCACTGGCCACTGGACGACTTCGCCACTGGCTGTAGTCAGTGGCGAAGTCGGTAAGATACTCGACGCGGATCAGTAGATGCGGGGTTCAAATCCTAGGCTCGCCCATCACTGACATCACTTTCAAGTGAGGAAACTAACGTTAACCTTAACTTTACCAGATTTTTTATCTTCTTCTTCTTCCTTGAACCCCGTCGGGATATAGAACATTTTGTAGCAATTTCTGGAGTTTAGGATCCAACCAACCGCATGCCTTTCCCATTTTACCCACTACGACCTCTTTTAGTAAATTATCCCCCATAGAATGTATCCTTTCCAGCTCTTCTTCCTATGTCTCAAATCCTCAATGCATTTATCAACTGTCCATCTGTAGCAACTCTCCCCAACAGAGTCTACATATGTAATTTTTGGGTCTAGCTAATATGTTCCATTTTTCTCCATTTCCATATTATTAACGCTTCTAGTTTTCTTATATCTATATTCCTGCCTTAAAGTTTTGCACTTTGCATAGCAATTTATAGTAATATTACGTTACACACTATCACTGTTGCACAATCAAATATATTTGATCTATGTAATTTTAAAAACTAAATTTAATATAGTTTGGCTATCTCAGTTGCATATTTTGTGCTCTTAATTAGAGCAAACGTCATTATTATTTTATCTTATTTCTCAATATTACTCTCAATCTAATCTACAGCCATAGTCTCAAATCCATGGCGGCACGGGAGGCAAGCTTATTTTGACAAATGAAAATTCATGGGATACAATTTTGAAACTTAAGCTACTCTTGGTTGTTATTCTGAAATGATTTTCGTAGGAAATGAAAAGACGACAGGCCTACTGTATATAAATTTAATTTCAATTTTAAAATTCAAATTTTAAATTAAAGTTAAGTTTAAACAAGTTTTTATTGGCAAAATTCCAACACGCACCATCTGAAACTTTATTTTAGTTTCTAATTTGATCTAAAATGATTCTAAATGTTTGAAAATCCTGTGCATTTTTGAGGTGTGGCAATAATATAATTTGTAGTACATATGATACATAGTACAAGCTGATGGTTGATGGATTTAATATTGGTTGTGCAAATGACTGATTGATTGGTGTGTTTTAAAATTGATTGATATGCTGATCATGATTTTGTTGTATAGTTGAGTAATTGTGGATCACTAACTTATTTATTACTTCAATACCACCACGAGAAGCATCCACCTGATAAATCTCGATCAAATGTTACAATTAGACAACTGCTGGTTAATTTTATCTAACTCTACTGCGCTTCTTTCATTACAGGTAATTAGCCTTAATGCTTTTGCCTTCAGGCTTTGATTTGAAAGAAGGTTATAGCACAGCTATGTGTACATGATGTTATAAATAAATTAAATTCGCTAAATGTCAATAAAAGTCAAGGTCCAGACGAGATTCATGGAAATCTGGTTTCGGAGCTAAGAGATGAATTAGCACCAGCTCTGTTAAACCTACTAAATGCATCAATGGAAATAGGGGTGGTTCCTCAAGATTTTAAGAATGTCAATGTAGTTCCAATACATAAAAAGGGGAATAGGGATAAAGCAGAAAATTATAGGCCTATAAGCTTAACAAGTATAATCGGTAAGACATTTGAAAGCATTATTAAGGATAAAATAATTAGTTTCTCGGAAGAATATAACTTAATTAGAAATAGTCAGCATGGTTTTACTAGTGGGCGTTCTTGTTTAACTAATTTGCTAGATTTTTTTAGAATATATTACACAGGAAGTAGATAATAGAAATAGCATTGATATCTTATATCTAGACTTTGCTAAAGCGTTTGATAAAGTTCCACATAAAAGATTACTTAGTAAGTTGGAAGCACATGGAATAACGGGCAAACTTTTAAAGTGGATAGGTAATTGGTTAAGCAATAGAAAACAAAGGGTGTGTGTCGAGGACGAGTTCTCGGAATGGGCAGCAGTGAAGAGTGGTGTGCCACAGGGCTCTGCTTTAGAACCTCTGTTATTTTTAGTTTACATCAATGACATTGACATATAGATATTGTATCAAAATTTAGTAAATTTGCAGATGATTCTAAAGTGGCAAAGATAGTAAACAACATTGAAGATGCTGAGATTTTGAAGTATGATATAAAAATATTACAGAACTGGTCTAGTGATTGGCTAATGGAGTTCAATGCTGAGAAATGTAGAGTTATGCATATAGGGAATAATAATTTAGGAATTCAGTATACTTTGAACAATATAAAATTAAAATCCACAAACAGTGAGAGAGATTTAGGAGTCTTTGTGGATAGCTCTTTTAAATTTAGTGAAAATTGTAATAAAGTTGTAAATAGTGCTAATTGTGTATTAAGAATGATTAAAAGAACTATTGCATGTAGAAATAAAGATATTGTGGTAAGGCTATATAAGGCTCTTGTACGGCCCAAACTTGAATACTGCGTTCAGGTTTGGTGCCCATATCGTAAGAAAGGTATCGATAAATTAGAAAGGATACAAGCCAGAGCTTGTATCCTTTCTAATTTATCGATATCTTTTTATTTTAAAGACCCACTCATATGTGGAAATAAGTTGCGACTGAGTAATACATTTCTCGTAATATAGAAGTTAATATATATTTAGTAAAATATGGATGTTCAGTATATATTATATACATGTACAATTGTACATATATGCATATAGTACATATATGAAGAGGAAGGCGGAAGACAGAGAAGAGTGGAGGCGTTATGTACCATGGACCTGCCAGTAGGCAGTGCACTAAGAGAGACAAGCCAGAGCAACAAGGCTGGTATTTGACTGTCAAAAACTTAGTTATGAGAATAGATTAAAATTCGTAGGATTAACCACTTTAAGTTAGAGAAGAACTAGAAGAGATTTAATAGAATTTTTTAAAATACTCAAAGGCTTTAGATGCAAAGTTAACCATAGTATTTGGTTTAATTTATCAAACAACAGAAACACTAGGTGACATATTTATAAACTTAGTAAATTTAGAAGTGATTAGATTTAAGGAAATTTTTCTTTAGTCAGAGAGTTATAAATGCTTGGAATAGTTCGAAGTTGTAGAAGCAGAATCAGTGAATGCGTTTAAAAACAAATATGATAAAGATAGGAACATGTAAATTAGATGCTAATTGCATGTTCAGCGTGATACATTATGTATAAATTTGATGTGTTGACATGAAGTTTGTATGATTTGATTTATAAAGTAGGACTAATTAAGTATTTTACGATGTACAGATAGGTGAAATTAGACATTTTATATTGAATTATGAGGTGTTATTAATATTAAATGGTATTAGTTAAGAGTCTGATGAATCTTAAACAAGCATATAATTGCTTCCTGACTCAGTAATTTTATGTTATGTTATGATGGTAACAATGAGTTCAAACTTATAGCTTCCTCGAATGCATTGACTTCAGCCAGAGTTGTTTATACGACAGGCAGGGTATCTCGGCTCTTGTTTTATATTCTTGCCTCGAGGCATTTTATTTCTTTATCTTATCGCATTCACTTCTGTCCGCACGAGGTTAAAGTCGAACCCGCCCTCTTGTGCTCCGATACTTCACTCCACCCCTCTCTCAGCTTGTGTTGTACTGACTTGAGTAATGGCGCTAAGGAATGCTCTATATTCACACTGAATTCTTTTTAATTGTTTCACGCAGAAGCAGTAGTTTTTCACAGTGAGAATGAGATTTAAGACGTATAAACTTTGCTGTGAAATAAAGAAGGTTGATCGGAGTAAGATATGCTACATGTATGTTTATGCATGTAGCATATGACAGAGAGAACATACTGTACAGTGTAAATATACATATATGTACAGTATGTTCTCTCTGTCAGTGCATTGCCTACTGGCAGGTCCATGGTATACAAAGCCTCCGCTCATTTCCATCTTCCACTTCTTGCCCGCGTACCTTTGGACCTTTAAATCATCTAACTGTTCTAACATTCCTTTTGATATACCATTATGCTTTATCATTACTGTACCATCGTAATGATACAGTATGTGATAATGCTAATAAAATCATATAGACTTCTATTGTGCAACTAGCGCACACCGCAGCGGTCGTACTATAATGAAAATATATTTTTAATTTTCCTTTTGATTACACACATGACAAATGCACGTACTACATAGTTTGCTTTATTTACTTGCTCGAATTCGTAGTTCTTCGATATTTTCTTATTTCCAATATTTGTAATTGTTTGAGTGTAACTGTTCTAGAACAAGATGAATTATTACTATAATAATATTGTAATACTATAGTATTGAATCTATAGTTTGAATCTGAGAGTTGTCATTGAGTGTTGTTTACAGAAAATTGTAAGAAGCTTTCTGTATGAACTTTTTTGTATATTAAATTCATAAACAAAAATAAAAAATCCACGTAGATATTACTTTAAGATAAAGATTGTAAAAATATTAGTGCAGACCACTAATTAGCAGTATAATATATAATTTCCTTGCTTTTTCTGTCTTTTCTCTTTTAGTAAACTATCTCCCCTTAGAATGTGTCCTATTTAATTCGTCTTCCTATTTATTACAGCGTTTATCAGCTGTCTGTTTTCCACTCTCCTCAAGAATTCTTCATTTCTAACTTTTTGGGTCCAGCTAATCTTTTCCATTCTCAAAACGTTCTAAAAAACAAAAAATTACATTTTTGCATTTGTCAAATACAGTATACATATTTTGAATAGTGCTGTGGACTTTACTGTTGCAAATTCATATACAAATACATTTTAAATATGTTACAAACACAAATGCACCATGCAGATTATAATGTCCCTGAAATTATCCTAGTATAAGGAAACGGACGTTAAACCTTCAATATAATAATTATTTTTTAATCACTGTTGTAAATAACCCGAGGTTTCTTATTCTTATAATTATTATTATTATTATTTTATTTCTTTATTTTTTTATTATTATCATCATTCTAATTATTATGTATGGTGTATTTTCAAATGTTGAAATGAATGTTTTGCCTTATAAGAAAGTTGAAAGATACTAGTTAAATGATAGCATCAAGTTAAGATAAAGGTAGATAAGCCTGAGATCTACAGAGAGTTCTACCTATAACTGCTGTAGATCATGTTTCTCTATTACGATGGGTGACGATGATTTATGGAAAGTTTGATCTCACCGCGCACCGGTGCTAGAGAGAGAATAAAGCAAAACATTGACTGATATCATCATACCTGTTGATAGCTCAGCGATACAATTCAGGTCAGCAGCCAGTGTATTTGTAATTTAATGCGATCTCTGCCAATAATTGTAATTTCTATGCGTATTCTTTCAAAAATAAGGAAGAAAATAAAAAACCAAATTTATGAACTGTTATTTAGAACAATTGTAAATTAGCACACTTGCTATTTAGCACGCTTGCTATTTGGCACAATTGTTATCTGGCACAATTGCTATTTATCACAATTTTTATCTGGCATACTTGTTTTCACAATTGTTATATTGCAAAATTGCAATTTAGCACAGTTGTTAATCATTTTGATCGAATTCAATAAGAAGAATATGATTCTCCTAGATTGTGATATTCCAAGCACTACAACTGTTGTTGTTGTTGTTGTTGTCCATCTCTCCACGGTTGCTGAGTAGGGCTAGCATAAGCTCCGCCCCCCCTATGATCGATGGATTCATGTGGGTGGAAGCCGCCCCCATGAGTGGGGGAGGAAAAAATATTTGATGTAATAGCGCTGAGTAAATCGTGTGTGTATAAAGCGATTGATATGAACTCCTGCTGATAGACGTTCAGCGTCTTAATCCATTCAATCATCGTACCACCGTACCGTCGTATCAACTTATTCATCGTACCACCCGTACCACCGTACCATCGTATCAACTAATTCATCGTACCACCGTACCATCGTATCAACATACATCGTATCAGCGTATTCATAGTACCACCGTACCATTGTATCTTCATACCAACTTATTCATCGCACCACCGTACCACCGTATCATCGTATTAACTTTTTCATAGTACCATCGGAGCAACGTACCATTGTACCATAATACCATTGTACCACAATACCATCGCACCACAATTCCATCGTACCAAAATACCATCGTACCACAATACCATCGTACCAAAACACCGTCGCATTGAAGTGTCCTATAAATCTCTCTCTCTCTCTCTCTCTCTATCACTCTCTGTCTCTCTTTGTCTCTCTGTCTCTCTCTCTCTCTCTCTTTCTCTCTCTCTATCTCTCTCTCTCTCTCTCTCTCTCTCTCTCTAGTGACCTATCAAGTGTCAGGTCCTAAGTATTTTAAATTTTTATTTATTTAGAATTAGAAATCAGGCTGCAAGGCCCACACAAAGCACACAAGACACACAACACAGCACATCCATAAAATCATGTAAACACTCGTAAAATCAGATATTACAGTTCTAAAAGGGAAAAATCACAACCTAAAACAATTAATTAGTGCACTTTCACATTTACTAACACACTGATTATACACATATTTGGAGTTATATATAATCGTATCAAAACTAGGAATGTTACATAAATGCAAACGGTAGATAAACTATCCTGCCTTTTGAAACCAAAGAACCATTTGGCACATCTATTGTAACATGAACGAAATTTATTTAAAGAAGACACTTTAAACTTGGACCAGAGTGCAATATCGTAAAAACATAAACAGTACGTTTTAAACAGAATAATTATAACTGTACAGGAGCAATTAAAATATCGTCATAAAAGCGTGTTAGTGTGGACAAAGGTTTTACTTATTTCACGATTAATGTCAGTATCATCACATAAATGATTATCAATCAAATGACCTAAATATTTACCCTACTCATAGCGTGCTTTAATGGTAGTAATGAGCACACGATAAAAAATTAGAGTAGAATCTCCTCACAAAAAGGTTATGTCGTTGGTGAAGGGCTTCCAATATTTAATGTAGCTTATAACTAGATGAGAATATGGCTCCTGTAGTGATTTCCCTTTGCATTTCTCAATTCTTGCTTAAACGCCTCTTATGACACATGCACTTTACAGTTAATATATTATTCAACGGCCCAAACACAACACGATAAAAGAGTATAACAGTACGTTACATTTACATGTAATAGTATCACTCTATCAAGCATGTCTCCGTACCATCGTGCCTTAGTATTGTCCCAAAAAAATCTAGAACCGTCGCTTGCCAGGTTTATCAACATACCATCTTGTCATTGTATATATACATACGTGTAAATCATCTTATCACATGTATATACTGTATCGTATCATCCTATCACTTGTATATACTTTATCGCATCATCCTATCACATGTATATACTGTATCGTATCATCCTATCACTTGTATATACTGTATCGTATCATCGTATCGCTACCTCTCTGGTCTATGTTGCGTATGACGAGGTGCTAACCTTCTCGACATCGTCTGAGGATGAAGAAAACCGGCCGTTAAATCCATATAGATTAGAAGTTTCGTCAACCATAAAAATCAAGTCTGTTCTCACTTTTATGTTTAACTCTTATTATTGTTTAATGTTATTCAGTCTTGTATTAGTTATTCTTCAAATTCCTCACTCGATCAATCAATCAATCATTATCAGTATTTATACAAATCAATTACCTTTCACTCAGAATCCAGCTAAGAATATATAAGAGCAAAACGCCTTGTTTTCAATATCAGAACTCAACGTTTATCTAGTAAATTTTTCACAATAATTTCGAGGACTCATTTTGGACCACACAATAGATTGATTACGTCTGTAGTAGTTGATTTTCTAAACATTTACACAAGCAGAAAAGGCTTTCCTATATCTTCACGAAGAAAGATAAAGCGAGATCTGTAATATGCCTGTATATTATCGTATAAACTTTGACTATTGACTGGTAAACAGGATACACTATACTGTCTTCTTCAGAGGAGTCAAAGAAAAACCCAGAGTAGATGGTTGATTGATCTGGTATTCCTTAAGTAATATAGTATAACAAATTTACGTCCTGATTGCTGATTTGTGTGATTGATTAATTGATTGCTTGGTTGATTTATTTATTTACTTATTAGTTAGTTAACTGACACAATTCCAGAATCGATTTCTTCTTATTGATATAGTTCATGTTGTCCTCTCTATTTTTCCTTCCTCAACCTTCACTCTCTTTCTCAGTATTCCACTCGATCCTCTTTTTTAATTTCATATTTATTTTCCTTCTATACTCACTCACTAACTCACTCACTCACTCACTCACTCACTCAATCACTCAATCACTCACTCAATCACTCAATCACTCACTCAGTCACTTAAGCACTCAATCAATCAATCTGTCAATCAATCAGTCAATCACAACAGCCCTCCCTCTGTACCTCTCTCTCTCTCTCTCTCCCTCTATCTATCTATCTATCTATCTATTGCTCTATCACTTGTTGTCTAATTATGAAGGAAATCGAGTGATGTGTAACATTAAAAGTTAAACGTGACTCTGTAACATATCACGTGACACTGTCATTCCGCCCTACTTTTTACAGCACTCGATAATTTGCCAAATCTACATCCCCCCCCCCCCCCCTCCGTCACTCATTGAAGCAGCAGCTGCAATGCTGTATGATACAGCTTAATACCAGCTGCTGCAGTGTTGCATGCTACAACTCATTACCAGCTGCTGCAGTGTTGCATGCTACAGCTGCTGCAGTGTTGTATGCTACAACTCATTACCAGCTGCTGCAGTGTTATATGCTACAGCTGCTGCAGTGTTGTATGCTACAACTCATTACCAGCTGCTGCAGTGTTGTATGCTACAGCTGCTGCAGAGCTGTATGCTACAGCTTATCATCAGCTGCTGCAGCAACAACAACTCTGTAGCAAGGTTCTGAAGGTTTCTCTTCAAAGCGACGAACTCTAGCTACCGTCAGCGAAGAATAAGTTGCTGACTGAGTAATACATTTCTCGTAATGTAGAAGTCAATATATATATTTAGTAAAATATGGATGTTCAGTATATATTATATACATGTACAATTGTACATATATGCATATAGTACATATATGCATATATGCATATAGTACATATATGCATATATGCATATAGTACATATATGTATAGATACATATTGTACATATATGTATAGATACATATTGTACATATATGTATAGATACATATTGTACATATATGTATAGATACATATTTTTCAGTGTCCCGGATACAACACGGGAAGTATATATTTACAAATTCTCACCTTCATAAAGTTGATAAAGATAAGGTTAACGTCAGTTTCCTCACTCGAAAGCGATGTCAGTGACGGCCTAGCCCAGGATTTGAACCCCGCCCATACTGATCGCATATATATAATATATATATATATATATATGTATATATATATACATATATATATCGTAATATATTTATATATATATACATATATATATATCGTAATATATATATATATATATATATATATGTATATGTATATATATATACATATATATATATATATATATATATATATATATATATATATCGTAATATATTTTTTGAGTTCGAGATAAGAATTTGTAACAGCAGAAGAGTGCAATTAAATGTTTGTTGATTTTAGTCAATTAAATGCTTGATGATTTAACTATTTTTGACTAATGATAATGCCAGTTTTAATGATGTCATTTTTTGCGTGTCAATCTGAGTTTTATTGCAAAACTCGTAAACTCAGTTTACTTTAGTTTTTGCGAAATGAACATTTTGCGAAATGAACATAATATATTGTCTGTCTCTTCTAGTGCATTGCCTACTGGCAGGTCCATGGTGTATAATGCCTCCACTCATTTAGCTTCGGTTTTCCTCTTCAAGTCCACATACGAGTGCATCTTTAAATCATAAACATGTATAACGTTGTTTTTGAAATACCATTTTTTCTTGGGGGATTCTGTTTAAGACTAGTTGGGCCCCCTATGGCTTTCTCAGCTTCGACTAACATTTTGCTGGACAGGAGCGTCATTCCCTGAGAAAATAATCCTGTTTACTCAGTAATGTCATATAATTTTATTTGTTATCTTATTAATATTATCTATTATTACTATTTTATAACTTTATTTGTGAATCAACACTTGTGATAACTTCGATGAGTTAAACTGATAACTGAGTTGTTGCGCATGTCGGTGGTCAGCAAGATAGGACCATGACCTCACTGGTGGCCGTTATGCAGGATAACTAATTAAATAACGTAAGGTTCAGTGGACCTTTTATATTTTGCGCATGCTGTTTGTTTGTATATTGTTTCTGATATCTGACAATTTTTTTATGAATAAAACATGGACTCAAATACTTTTCTCTTCCCTCTAAATTTCCTTCTCGATAATTGGCCAACTTAAGTTAACTGTTATTGAACGATGGATGCAATAGAACTTTAAAGCCATATAAAGTGGCTAAGATGGACTACAGTAAACATACCCAGTGACACTATAAGTATGATGAAAAGATACAGTTAGAGACACTGTTGAGCGTAGAGTGTCGACGACAGCTGTGAGCGTTGATGACGGTGGAAGCTGTGAACCTGTTAATTGTTCCAGCGCTAGTGGTGACTCATCCAGGTCTCTTCTTGAATTAAATTCTATTGCTAGTCAAAAATAATGCCTTAGGCACATATGAAAGTTATATTTATTTTTACGGCGACAGGCTATATTCTGTATCAGGTCCCTAAATGTGGAATGAGCTTTCTCATTGTATAAGACCTCCCGATTCACTCACCTGATAGCTTTCAAAGGAATCTAAAACTTTCCCTGCAAATTCTGTGCTTTGATTGATTTTAAATAAACATAACATAACATAACGGCACACTAGGTCAGGAAGCATAGATGCTTGTTTTAAGACCCATTTCCTCCTTCCTCTCCATGGTTATTAGTAATCGTTGCCTTTTGATGGCGCATCAATTGCAGCCGGCGCGGATTTAAGAATAACCTTCCATCACCCTTGGAATTTTTTCCTTCCTAAGCTTCTACCAACACTCGGTCTTGCAAGGTGGTCACCCATAAAGTACTAACTGTGGTCGATGCATCTTAACTTCGATAATTGACGCGCAACCAAACCAAGTGCGCTAATCCCGCCGTCTAATATATCTCAGATTTTAGTATTTTGGCTATATTAATGTATTATACATGATTGTATAATGCTGTGGCTTTGCGAATAGCTACGCTTACTTATGTGCATTTCAGTGCCATCATCATCAGTTCCTTGCGTTCTGTACACAACATAGGACGGCAACATTCCTCCATTCGTTTCTATCATCAGCAATCTTCTCAGCGTCTTACCATGAAATGTTTAATGTTTAATGCTCTCAAATCCTTGTCGTATTAAGCCAAGTACTTCTAGGTCTTCCTCGTTTCCTTTTTCCTTGAGTTGGCATTTCAGTGTACATAGCTAATTTTACTGTAATTGTTGTAAAATATAGAGATCCATTCTTTTGTATGATGTACCATATTAAACAGTAATTTGGTCTGCAGTGTGTGTGAACAGCTGCGATATACATGTGTGCCGAGGACTTAAATTGATCATAACTGAGAGCGATACTTGCGATAGTAAACAGATCATAGATCTACTATTAATTTACAGCGATACTTGATATATACATATATATATATATATATATATATATATATATATATATATATATATATATATATATAACGGGGCTATACTCTGATCTCATACCACACCTCATCTATATATATATATATATATATATATATATATATATATATATATATATATATATAGAGAGAGAGAGAGAGAGAGAGAGAGAGAGAGAGAGAGAGAGAGAGAGAGAGAGAGAAAGAGAGAGAGAGCTATGTACAGAACAAGAAAAAAGAGACACGCAGACAAGCAGAAGCACACATTGCCTGTCCAACGTTCCTCTGTACTAGCGGCACTGGTAACCTATGGAAAGATTGATTTCTGCATTCATTCATTCTGTAACGGTATTGAATACCGTCAATAAACTATTGAATCAATCCAGTACAGTGTGCAGTATTGTCGTAGTCATACAGGAACTGTCATGAATGAGCTCGGCAACACTATGCTGTGTGGAATCTTATATCTTCACAATAAAGAATTTAACTGTTTATTTTCTACTGGATGTTATTACAGCGTGCAATTAGCAATTAACTCTTCCAAGAGTCAATAGACAACATGATGACGTGCATCTAAGGTAGTATTATCTTTGGTTAAGGAAAAATGGAAGCGTTATTTTTAATTTAATAACTCATTTTATGATATAACTATTTTGATTATTTATTGTAATCTCCTTAATTTCTCTTTCTCTCTTAGTTTCTTTCACTCTCTCTCTCTCTCTCTCTCTCACTTACTCTTTCTGTCCCCTCTCTCTTTCTCTCTTTCTCTCCAAAATGACAAAAAGTGTCCAAATGTCAGTGAGAGCACAAGTTGAAGTCCTCTCACAATCTTCATCTTGCTCGTTGTTCTATTTACAGACGTATTAGAAGTTTGTCGCAATTTACTCCCTCAACGGGCTATACTCTGATCTCTTACCTAACATCAATGTAACAATGTATAATTTTCACAATTATTGAATAAAAGTATTATTTGAAGATTCGCATCTTGTGTTCTGGACACGACCACCGTTAATTGTACGTGTCTTAAGAGGCGACTAGGTATGCACTTATCAGCATGCTGTCCCACAGATCTGGAATTCTCTTCCTTCCAATCTGCGCACCCCCTCATCTATCCCTGATCAGCCTTTCTTACTTCACGAACAGTTTCATAGGCGGTTGAAAGCTCTTCTCTTTGATCTCTCCTATACAGCAAATGTCCAAGACCTGAGACCAACACGTAAACCTCCATTCCGCTAGTATCCTTCCTTGGACTGACCACCCGGATTTTGGCTTGCACCGTTTTGGACCCCTCACTCTGCTCATCGGTTGTAATTTGGTTCCACAGTGTTCGATGTTGTCATGGACAACAGTAGAACTCTATTCGTATTGTTGTTGTTGTTGTTGTTATTGTTGTTGTTAGGTAAGAACTTATCCAGGCAACGGAAACTACATTAGACAGCATTATAGGTTTTAATAAGTTTGAATAAAATAGGAGCTGGATACGTGTTAACTGTATCTGAACTGATATCTGTTCAGTTTAATAGTATCGTATATGGTCACTCATAAGGTTGCTAACTCTGTGTTTGTAGACTAGTTTGGTTTGAATACGTTAAGCTTCCGTCATATAAGCTGAATCATCAACTCTAACCACTAGACAACCGAATCGTGCTGAAACTACTGATGAAAAATACAGCAGAAACATGCAGCCTGATGTATCCATCTCTCGTTAATTGATATGACACAACATTCTACTGCTCTGTAAGAAAAGTTCAACTAATGTCCAGGCAGATTATAAACATCTGTTGATTGATAAAACCTGGTGTTTATTTTGACAAGAAAATGATCGTCCGATTAACGAAATTCCAGCAGAAGTTTATACATTACCGGGTTTCTTTATGTCCGAGCACTCGTGAAATAAATGGAAATATCGTGGAATGTTTCTAAATGAATTGCCGTACAGTTAATAGTTTATGAACGAAATGCTCTATGTTATGTAGAATGCAAAACCGTTGAATAACACATGTAGAGGAAAATGGAAGACAAAGAATACTGGAGGCGTTATGTGCCATGGACCTACCAGTAGGCAATGCACTAAGAGAGAGAGAGAGAGAGAGAGAGTGAGAGAGAAAGAGAAAGAAAGAGATACAAATTCAAAGCTCAAAGCTTCTAAACAACTGAAGTAAACTTCGATTTGGAACAAAAAGCATCTCAGACAATTTTTCATGGTCTTTAGTAATATTTGCGCAAGCCGCATTTCCAGTACAACAGCAATTCCTTTGTAATCTACCATGATTTCTTAATTATAATGATATCTTAATTATTTACATTTTATCTGAGGGCCTAATTTAAATCTGCAAGAAAGAGGGAGAATTTTCTGTAGCCTACGCATTGAAATTATTCAAATTAGCTCATGTAAGCAGTTATTTCTTTGCATTACCAAACTCAAGTGAACATTATAGAGGCTAGTTCGGTGAATTCAATATGATTTCTGCGAATCTGGCATTTCTGTGGTCTATTTATTACTTTATACGTAAGAAAAAATTCTTTGATACTTTCACTAAAAGCTAAAACCGAATTGAAAATTCTACATTAACTTTTTTCTGCACCACAACTGAGCCATGAAGTTCAAATCGTGTATATAGGAAAATCTATCTATCTACTAACCAATGTTACACAACTGCGATGTTTTATTCTGCCTCTATATGTGACTACTCGTTATGCGGTTATTGCTTGCAGTAATTTATTTCCTGCTGTTATAAAAAAAACTCAATATAATGATGACATTAATTTACAGAGAATTTTTTTATATCAGTAGAACGGCTAGTGGTAAGAGTTTACCTCGAGGCTGGTCACGTGTGCAGTCTATAAAATCTCTCAGCGTATATTCCTATCTCTTGACCCCCCCCCCCTCCCCCCTCATCTTCTCATGATTCGAGGGGAGGGGGAGACCCCCTGGACACGAAGAAGAACCGGTCGATAGAAGGGTCACCCCTGATATTATATCTCGAGCGGTGAACGGGGGGGGGGGGGGTCAAAGGAAAATAAACCTCAGGCCAATTTCTTTCTTTGATGTTTACATTTGCTGCACCGTTATAATTATAACCACTGGATATTTGTTTATAGACACCTGAGCAATTTGGAGAGGATTGCTATACTTTGTATACTTTTTGAAGTTTTATTGTGTTTATTATAATTTCCTGCACCTTTCTTATAATTATAATTATATATATATATATATATATACAATATATATAGTATATATACATGTCATGTATATATACTTGAATAGTTTCAACCCTATACACTAATCACTTGAGTCTCCAATCTAGTTATGCTTGAAGTTACCTAAATAATTATAAAGATTTCAGAGATATAAGAAGGTTCTGAAGCGCATATTTTCAGTACTTAATCCTAAATAGATTAATTATATTAGTAAATTGAATTGTTAATTGTCCATTTCGAACTACATCTAATCGACACGAGGCCAATAACAAGCGAATGGCTACACATTCATGTAGTCATGCTGATGTTTCAATGTTACTCGGGTTGTCAGCTCTCAGTTGTGAGTTACCACATTGCTTTCCTGGCAACTTTTAAGACACCAAACATAAACTGTGGGCGTCCTAAGCGACAGTTGCTTTCCAAATACCCCTTAATTTATTGGTTAATCAGGGCCCTAGTTAATTGGTTAATCAGGGCCCTTTTTCATTGGTTTATTAATTAATAGGTTACAAGTTCGGGTTTATACAGCTATCGACATTTTGTAGGTTGAGTGACCTTATAGATTCATTTGGAAGTAGATTATGTATGTGATCATGAGCCTTAGATCTTCGTTAAACAAAACATTGCAGCGAGCCAGAAACTGACGCAAGATCGTAATACTGTAACGGTTGCAATTCAATACAAACATCTAAGCATGCTGAAGCACATGTATCAATCCTAGATAAATTGTTCCTCTATTAGTTATTCTAATTCCGTTCATCCATCCATCGGATGCCATACATCTCTCCATCCCTCCCATCCATCCATCCATCCATCCATCCATTCATTCATTCATCCATCCATCTATCCATTCATTCATCCATCCATACATCCATCCATCCATCCATCCATTCATTTATTCATTCATTCATTCATTCATTCATTCATCCATCCAACAATCCTACCATCCAAAAATCCATCCATCCACTTATCTATTCATTTATCCATCCTTCCTTCCATCCATCCATTCATCCATTCATCCATCCATACATCCTATACAGTTTGAAACCTCTCTTGCTGCTGTAGCTCCTACTAAATTTAATTGTCGTATTTATACATGTATTCCTAAACACTAATTATTTACTTGGTGTTGTTTTTGTTTAAACATTTATTATTAACAATTAATTAATTAATTAGTTGGCGCAACAAAAATAAAGTGTCTCTTACATCTGCTCTCCTGTCTGCTATTGAGCGATATTTAGCAGGATTGCCGGTGAGAGGTCTATATAGACTGTAAAACTCAATGTGATCAAGCGATATATAGTCGATGTATTAGTGATCGAGATATTTAAACCGATGTGACACTTTACCAAGTGAATGAACGAAAAATAGCCGCAGATACACAAAGTGACCGAACGATATTTAACTGATAGGTAGTATATCCACACCGTAGACGAGCGATGTTTAGCCGCTGAGGCACCTAGACTACTAGCTTACCTGTCCAGCAGACCGGAAGCCGTTAGAGGCTCGTATACAGTCGTGCCTAGAAACACGTGCAGGGGATAATGTCTGGATAATCGATGTTGTTTTATGCTCTCCTTTACTCTCTCTCTCTCTCTCTCTCTCTCTCTTTCTCTCTCTCTCTCACTCTCCATCTCTGTTTGTCAATCTCTCTTTCTATCTCTCGCTCTCTCACTCTCTCTCTCTCTCTCTCTCTCTCTCTCTGTATCACTCTCAGTCTCTCTCTCTCACACTCTCTCTATCTTTCTATCTGTGTGTCTCTCTATCTCTCTCCCACTCTCTCTCTCTCTCTCTCTCACTATCTCTCTTACATACACACATACTCTCTCTCTATTTATTTTCTTCTCTCACTCAGTATATATGTCTCACTCTGTCTCTGCCTCTTTCTCCCTCTCTTTCTCTCTTTCTCTTTTTCACTCACTCTCTCTCACTCTCTCTCTCACTCTCTCTCTCTCTCTCTCTCTCTCTCTCTGCCTCTCTATTGTTAACCATGATTTAAACATGTAGACATTGGCTGAATGAATGTTTTTGAAAAAAATTGCTGTTTTCTGAATTTGGACAGTTTTATTAGTTTATGTACTTTACGGTTGTCATAAGATCAAGACCATTGTTGTGGAACTGACGTTTTGATTAAATTCTATTATGTGAATGGAATACACATATATGTGATAAGAATATGTACTTGGGAGTGGACTATCAGTCGGCGAACATTATTGAGAGTGAGAAGAAATAGATATAGAAAGAGAGTGAAAGAGAGAGAAAGATAAGAGAGAGAGAGAGAGAGAGATACACAGAGATTGAGACAATAAATCGGAGAAATGAGAGAATAGTCTATATCATAATTTCATTACATGTTCAAAGAATTATCAATCAATGCTGCGATAGCCTCAATTATAATCAGATCATTTAAAAACTATTTTATGGGCTGCTATAAACGAAGCACGTTGGGCTAATAACTACCAGGCCATATGTTCTAAACCAAGCCGGACAGTCGCTGATTGTACACCAGGGTAGCGAAACAGACGTTAAACTTAACTCAATTGCTCTCTAGTAGTAAGGTTCAGCTAATGAATTGTCAGTAATATGAGCATATCTTACCTCCGTGCTGGAAGCTGATTTAATGTAGTAAATTCATTTTAACTCCTCGAATTTTATTTTATTACTGATCACCTCATCTTGCTCTGTCTCGATGAAAGTTCATCACAAAGACTTTTCTGTATGTGACCTCATTGCGCTACAAGAAAAGTAAAAACTCTGGAGTGGTTTACCGTTGCTTTTAGAAAAAATGTTGGTTACCACCAGTTATATATTTCCTATCTTCTAGCATAGGATAGAAATATGTGGAAGAGCTATATGCCATGGACATGCCAATAGGCAGAGCACTTACGAGAGATACCACGTTGCGCAGATGAAGTTATAGGAAGGTGTAGGTTCCTTGTCTGCTGCGGATTAAAGTTAATATGCAGATAAAAGCCGTCTATGTGTATCTATTTAATTTATAACTTAACATTTTCTGCATATATTAAATTGAGTATAATATTACATAAAAGAGTTTCGGTTTGGAGACCAGACTTGTGAAAATTAAACTAAATACACGTCAGTCAATTACTCCACTGCTCTAGTGTATCGACAGGGCGAAGTGGCTATTTTCACTATCAAGCTCTAATTTTGAATTAGTGCTAATGCTGCAATCAAGTCCTACTGAGTGAGGGTCAAGTCGCCGAGTGTTTGGCACAGAGTTCAGTTGTGAAGTTGTACTGGTGCAGTACACATGGTAGTATAGGAGTATTATGTTGTACTGCTTCAGTACACATGGTAGTATAGGAGCATTATGTTGTACTAGTGCAGTACACATGGTAGTATAAGAGCATTATGCTGTACTAGTGCAGTACACTTGGTAGTATAGGAGCATTATGTTGTACTAGTGCAGTACACATGGTAGTATAGGAGCATTATGTTGTACTAGTGCAGTACACATGGTAGTATAGGAGCATTATGTTGTACCAGTGCAGTAAGCATTTTAACGTTAACAAATTATTTTGTACTGGTGCAGTAAACATAGTAGCAAAATTCGAAAAAAGTACGCTTCAATACACCAAGATGTAGATTTGTGATGTGATTGTGTTACTGTCATTAACTTTACCTAATATTATAGTATTAAGTTAGTAAATAATAGCTAAACTTAAAATAAATTGTTCGTTACTGATAAATAAAGCTGTTAAACTAGTTAACGTTCTATCGTTTCGGCGCGGATGAGGCCAGTGTGTGCCCTGACAGTGTGTCTAGATGACATATTGACGGTCCTTACCGTTACTTAATTTATTCGTGATGTTTTCCAGACAAAAAGTATGAAATTGGTTTATTCATCTCAGGCGTATTTGCTGATAATACTGAATCATCTCAGCTGTATTTACTGATAATACTGAATCATCTCAGCTGTATTTACTGATAATACTGAATCATCTCAGCTGTATTTTGCTGATAATACTGAATCATCTCAGGTGTATTTGCTAATAATACTGAATGTTTCTGTATATTTTAGGTCTCAACATTATCAGAGAAGTTTTTTAGCCTTGACGATGTAGCGATTACATGGATACATTAATGCTGAATTGGAACTGCTCCCAAGTTTCAATGTTCTTTAGTTAATTTTCTATTTAAATTTACAACAGTGACCTATTATGAGATAATTACTAGCAAACTCTGCAAGGTCAGAAATATTGTAATTACAAAAAGCGCACTTTCAGTAGTTGTATATCGTTTTCTATGTATTTTAAGCGTTAATAAAGAAAGTAGTAAGAGCAATCATTTTGAAAATTCTGAAATCAGATCATTTAGGATCGGGTTCGATCGGATAATGTGGATAACAAAGTCAATGAAATTGTTATGACTAGGATAATAAGCGAATAACAAGTTAACAGAATTATTATTAGGATAGGATAACAAGCCTGTAGCTAGTTAGTATAATTGTTATTAGGAGTAGGATAACAAGCGGATAACAAGCGAATAGAGTTGCTATTAGGAGTAGAATAACAAGAGGATAACATGCAGAGTTATGCCTATATTATCTCTTATTGGATTATCTCAGTTGTGAGCACTCCGGTCTCGTCTGGTAAGTGAATTTTTTAAATTAAACCTTTTTGTAGTATTCTGCCTAATGGTAGATCCAAAGATAAAAATACTATATCATATTGCATCATTAAGTCTACGCATTTCGAAACCTTAAACAAAGCACGTCTTTAAGAAATATAAGACACCTGGGATGTCTTATATAATAATTACTTACAATACTTATAATTAAGCTATGGCCCAGACACAACGCGAGAACTTTCATCGACATTAATTGATGTTAATAATACGAAGTAATACCAGCTACAGCTTCGATCCTGATATTACTCTCATTAAATGAATTATTAATAGCATGCACTGAAAGTTAAATAAGGGTTAATGTTATAGAATTAATAATGTATCTTAATCAGTAAAGCTGATATGAGCATCGAACGAAATTCTTCCTGAAAAGCCGTAATTTTCTATCAATCTACTGTTCTTATATATGGCATGGCCAATCCTTTCTGTAAATTTCATCAGAATTATTTTTTCTACGAAACCTTAGCCACTCAAATTCCCTCTTCTTGTTAGTCTTTTTATGTTAACCATTTTCATTTTAGGTCCAGATTTCCAACACGATACATGTCAAGTTTAACGTAGGTTTGTTCAATATATTAATTTTAATATATTAAGTAATTCCTTTAAGATGACTGATGCTGTTTTGGACAATAACTTTAAGTGCCTCACAGTTTCATCTATGGAATAATTAATTTTTTGAATTTACATTGCAATTATATAGTTCCCAATCCTGTTTTCCTTTTGCGATAGAGACTGGATTATGCGTGTTGTAGTCCTAAACATACATGGAACCAACTGAGTGATTGTAGCTTCTCTGAAAATACCGTATCACTTGTTTTAAAGATTAAAACACCCACACTGCCTACACATGTTTAGAAATTAAATATTCCATACATCTCTCAATAAGATTGATCTGAGCAGGTAACATGATCGGTTAGGGGTTTGATTGAGGATCCTAGATGGAGGGATCAAATCGTGTGCCGTCCTTCTCCGATGTGCATCTGATACTAGAAAGTGACGTTAAGTATAATACTCCAAGTTGACTTCTACTAGAGGGTAGGTGGATGAGGTGGTGAGAATGAAGGGAGAGAAGGGGGGTAAAGGTGGCAGACATTTTCTCTCGCTACAGCGCCGCCATGTGGAAGATATACGACGAGCGTGAGACCCGTGTTAAATTATACAAGAGTTCTGCCGCACCGTGGAACTGATGACGAATACATTTCAACGCATGGCCAAGTCATCCGATACCTCTAGTCCAACGTCTTTATCCTTCTCTCTCTGTCTCTCTATCTATCTCTCTCGCTCGCTCTCTCTCTCTCTCTCTCTTTCTGTTTGTTTCACCTTTTTCTTTCTTTCTTTCGCTCGTTCTTGTTTCCTTTTCTTTCGTTACTTTCTTCTTTCTTTTTTCTTTCTTTCTTTTCTTTCTTTGAATGATATCCTTATCTCTGTCTCTCTCTATCTTTCTCTCTGACTCTGTCTCTGTTTCTGTCTCTGTCTGTCTGTCTGTCGGTCTCTCTCTCTCTCTCTCTCTCTCTCTCTCTCTTGTAATAAACATGTTTCACAGGAAGGATTTCTCTGTGAGACTCTTGCAGTACCTGAAGCTGACTCGTTCAGATGTCATCCATTAGTAGCACGCATACACACGTTTACAAGTACACACATATTCACACACACAGTCACACATACACACGAGGACGAGGACTTGCACACACAGGTTTACAAACACAGCGACACATGCACACGAGAACATGCACAGACAGTTCACCACACATACACACATCCACACACACGTACACATAAACACACAGACACATTGACGTGGCTATGCGTGTGTGTGTGTCTTTGATTCACATGTTCATTCACACATATATACATACACAGTTCACTTAGCAACGTATACGCACACTGACGTATCCTTTCCATTGGATTTACAGAGAAAATTAAAATGAAAATTTTTTATATTCTGTACTATATGAGATGCTCAAAAAGATTACTCTGGTATTTAAAATTCTCATTTATTAGCAGTATTTGAGAGACAGAGACATTTTATCCTAAAAAGTTTAACCTTATTGAATAAATTCTATACTAGTAAGCATAATAAGTGTACATACTATCACGGAAAATGTTACCTATTAAAAGAATATGTTGAAAACATTCCACACTGAAAAGTCATTGAGTATGAATCACTTGAAATCAGCTGATCTGTTAATTGTCCCAGCATACGCTAATTGCCCGCTTCCTGTCTGCTAACATCAGCCCGTGGAAATAGTTTCTGATGTTGTGTGCGGGGTTGTTAGTAGCTTATGACCAGTACAACGTTACATCATTCTGTCAACACATCCTTAGCAAAAAACTACAGTATTCACCGTCAGCCTGTAAAGAATGCATACAGTAACGTTGTAATGATAAACTGATGGTAGCAGTTGACGAAATTGACTTTGCAATTACAGATCCTGAGGTGCATAGAACTCTCGTGGGTTCGAATCCCGTCCGCGCTGATCTGAGAGTAAAATCACACACCAATCCGCAGTCAGAAATTAGCCGATCAATGCCTCAAGTCAGTAAAATTCGAAATTGCAGAAATGCAGCTGCTGTAACGTTGCTATGACAGCAGCAGCGGAGCTGAGTCAGCAGCAGCGCAGCTTGAGCAGCAGCAGCGAAGCTAGAACAGCTGCAGCGTTATTGTGGTAGCAGCAGAGTAGTTAGAGCAGCTGCCATGTTGGAAAAGCAGCTTCTGTATAGCTAGAGCAGCTGCCGCGTTGCTATGACAGCAGTAGAGTAGCTAGAGCAGCTGCAGCGTTACTATGACAGCTGCAGAGTAGCTAGAGCAGCTGCCGCGTTGCTATGACAGCAGTGGAGTAGCAGAAGCAGCTGCTGTGTGTAGCGCAGGTTCTCAGTTGACTGCACACAGGTCCACTGTAGCTATTCGTTAATTACCTGCCTGGCGTCAGGTCGGCGTCTTCAGCTTCCGCTATCCTATTCCGCCTTCTTTTATCTCTCTATCTCGTTCCTTCCCTTTCTCTCCACTCTCTCTTCTCTCTCTCTCTCTCTCTCCCTCTCTCTCTCTCTTTTTCTCTTTCTCTCTTTTGTTCTTAAATTCTAGTTACTATTACACAGTACTATTTATCACTCTACATCGCTCTTCCTTCTCTTCTCTTCTCTTCTCTCTTTCTCTTTTTTTCTTTCTATCTTCTTTTGTCTATTTCTCTCTGTCTCTCTCGGTCTCTATCTCTTTCCATCTCTGAGTATTATTATCTAAATATAACTTCATCTCTCTCTCTTTGTCTCTCTCACTGTCTCTCTCTCTCTCTGTCTCTCTCTCTCTTTCTATCTTTCTCTCTCTCTGTCTCTCTCTCTGTCTCTCTCTCTCTGTCTCTCTCTCTCTGTCTCTGTCTCTGTCTGTCTGTCTGTCTGTCTGTCTGTCTGTCTCTCTCTCTCTCTCTCTCTCTCTCTCTCTCTCTCTCTTCCTGTCACTCTTTGTCGCAGGTTCGTTTTACTGGTGGAGATAAATGGAGTAGGGTACTAGAGTAGTTGAGTGGAGTAGGAATGGCTGCCAATGTTCTTATGAATAAATAACGAGATACATTTTCTAAATAATGAACTAAACCCAAACAGATATCAGATCGCAGGCCTAGGACACATTTTCCTACTTGCGGACTCCAATTAAAGTTTTTATAGTACACTCCATCGAACAATAGTGGATACCGTCACACAAGCTAAATGATCCTAAAATCCTTATAAAGTCTATATTTAATTTTTAGTACGTGTAAGATGTAGTATCTGCTTTCGATGCCTCTTACGAAACCAGCAAAATGAAGGTTCAAAGTTGTCTCCACACAACGAGGACTTGCATAGTAAAACAAGTCTAGTGTTGTGCTTAGTAAACCTGTTTATACTAATGTTTGTATCGAAATATATGTAAAATTAACTAATTTAATTGACGTAAATGTAATACCCCGTGTTGAGTCCGGGTATGGTAGGGATCACTGTAGAATAGGACAACCGTAAACAAGTTTCCCTCGTGTACGTAAGAGGCAACTATGGCAGGAGCTGAGGAAGGCAAAGTGGACCCACCTCACCATGAAATTTTTCCCCAGGATTAAATGGCAGTTAATACACAATAGAAATGAGGAAGGCAGCGCTAAACCACCTCAGAAGCCATATTATTCCCAATCTATAGGCTAAATTAAGGTGTGGATAAGGCATAGCCATTTGTGAAGGGATAACTCTTTAAACGATGGTGTGCTCTTTATGGAGCGTGAAAAGCAGCATGTGAGTAGGAAAATGTCGAGTAAATGTAACAGTAGTCGAAGAAAGCACATGCAGATCCTGCTTTAAACGGTAGGTATGTCGCAGTTAGAATTATTAAATATGGAATTAAAGCACTCGAATGAAAAGAATTGGAACTGGTCTAGCAGATGTTGTGTTATTGTACATTGATTTCAAGTTATTATATGAAAGTAAATAATCCATTCAGCAGCAGTCAGTTCATTATACTCATGTAAATTCCTCTGGTGGCGTTAATTAATCAATTTCAAGTGCATTCTGACAAGTGCTACAAGCTTCTCCGGTCATTATGCTTGGCGCAAGACTTGTACAAGTCATTTTCTTTTATTAGTTTTATGCCGAGGAACGAAAGCCTGTGTTAATGAATGGCTTCATCGCGTGCCGATAGATCTTCGTTCATTCATGACTCTGCTTTCAGCGACATAATGAACGATCCAGTGCATTGCTAGCCGTAGTTCTCATAAGAAAAGACTGAACTAAAAGTCGAGTTTATTTTAATCTCTGACAGAATTGCCAGTTAAAATGGAATTTAATTTGAATCCATCATTCACTGATCAGCAGTATAGTAAAGGTTCACACCTCACAGGATATGTATTGTTAATAAAACGTCCGGTTCTTCATCCTCATGTCAGGGACATCTCCTGAGGTACATACAACTGCTAACAGTAAATAGCGATAGTTAAGACTTGATGAGCTCGCAGTGGCGGATACAGAGGGGGCCCAGGGGACGGGCCCCCTCCTTAGGCCCGGCGATAAAAATTGTAAAACTATATTTTCATTGTTTCTATGGCAATTTCTGTGTCAATATGTTTGTAAGGGCAGTGAATGGAGGGGGGGGGGGTACCAGAGAGAACTTAGTTCCACTAGCTCAATATTTATCAAATATGGGGCCCACTAGGGGCTCATATTTGGCATCCTATGAGCCCTGTATAATGGAAAGGGGCCCAAAAAATGTTGATGATTTCACTAGCTTTAAATTTTCACTTTAACCACTGTATAAGAGGAAAAAAGGGTGTAAGTAAAACACGTGAACTCTGTCAAGGAGAAATGGTGCAAACAGCTATGGCTGGGCCTAAGTCCCGTCTAACGCCAAAATTAGGTCACTTTTGCAATTCGTTCAGATCCGCTGTGTTACTTCAGAGGTGAAAAAGTAACCTACTTTTTCCAAGAAATGTAGGTTATTAGGTTTTCCTCTCACTTTAGTACGGGTATGAGTGGGATGAGTGGGTGTGGGGTAAGATAAGGTAATTACTCTCACTCTATGAGCCGAGCTCAGTCATGAAAATATTTCTAGCCCTCCCCCACAACATTATTCTAGTTGCGTAACATGTCCAGAAGAAGGCTCGGCGTAAGCAAAAAATATGTACACTCTCAAAAAAATGTCGGGCCCCCCTTAAAAAATTCCTGGATCCGACCCTGTGAGTTCTGTTGCCTAACCATTATCATTATAACCATGATAATCGCTATGGCGATTATAAGCATAATCATTCTAACCACTATAAACACAATCAGTATATCATATAACTGTATTACGAACAAAAAGATTACTCATAGAAATCATTAATAAAACCGTAATCATTATAGCCACAATCATTCTTAACCATTATAACTATTATTTCTCTCCCTCTCTCTCACTTTCTGTCTCTCACTCTCTTTCTCTGTCTCTGTCTCTCATTCTCGCTATCTCTATCTCTCTCTCTCTCTCTCTCTCTCTCTCTCTCTCTTACTCTGTCTGTCTTTATCCTCTCTTTCTCTCTCTCTCTCTTTAATCTCAGTCTATTCACTTCATCTCTTTATTATTCCCTTTTCATCAACTTCACACATCTGCTCCAGTTCTATTCTCTCTCGCTAAACGTCTCCAGCAGAGCCTACCCCCCCCCCCCCTCCACTCCACTCGCCGGATTCCTCATGAATATTCATGACATCGGGTCCACAGGATCACGGATACCCCGGATGGTTGTCTAAGAGATCACTATGATCGCAGCTGGACCGGTATATTGGATTGAGAGTTTCAGTGTGTTGACCCTAGACATGACACGTGACCACGTGGGATGCCCCGCCCACCTAAGTGCAAGCTGTTAGTTAACCCCTGACCTCTAGCGGCATCTTGTTGTATTATAATACTCTGTGTATAGAGATTATAATATTATGATTCTCTTCTTTTGCTCTTATATTCTCTTGTATGCTGCCATATACAGTATATCAGTTCAATTTTATATGTCTGCTAAACACTTTCGTTAATTTTTATGAAGTGTTATTACCTTTAATTGTTTGTGATTTTTATGGTACTGGAGAAGGTCTATTCGTATCCCGACCCTATTTAAACAGGGATTTAAGGGAGGAAGATGATGATGAAGATGTTTTTATTTTTAAATTCAGTTTTATTTGTTTATTTTATCATATGTATTTGTTATTTATTTCATATTTTTATATCATATTTATTATCATATTTCATGTATCATATTTATTATCATATTTCATATATCATATTTATTATCATATTTCATATATCATATTTATTATCATATTTCATATATCATATTTATTTATTATTAAACTCTCAATTTCTTTGATTATTTATGCTGTGCTAGTCAAGTATAAAACACAGCTGCAGATTCAATGATTCAATGCACAGAATCATTACTAAATTCTACCATCTCGCTCGTTATTGAGCATCCAACATATTAATCTTATCTCAAATATTTTTGGTTTTCATATTTAAAATGACGCTCTACAAATTAACGGGTTTTTAAGCAGTGTTTGATTTCAAATCGTTTGTTTTAAAGTCACAAAATCAAAATCATGGTTTTGATTTTTAAATCATTTCACGAGAGTATTTCTGTTTTGGATTTCAAAATGAAAATTGTGTAATTACCAAAACCAAAATTATATTCAAATTCATTTAGAAACAAAATTTTTAACTTTGAAATTTTCATGCTATGGAACATTTATTAATTATTTATTTATTTAGATCACCAAAAAGGGTCATTCAACCCTGTACAGTTCACAAGCAATGCAAACAAACAAGTAAATGCAATAAGTGAGCACAATTAAATACCATGTGAACCATGGCGAACTTAAAACGAAAATATAAAGTAGAAATTAAAGAATTGAAATAAAGAAATTCAAAATAAAGAAAATTAATGATATTAGGTAGGCATAATTATACATTTAAGATCAGCATCATTAATAACTATTTAATAAGTACTGACGAAGATTAATATTGAAACAGTTAACGGAAAGAGATGATCATAAATTAGGTGGAAGGGATAGCCAGTATCTAGGGCCTTGTACAGCGATATACTTTTCGCGACAGAAGGTTCTGAACGATGGTATAGTATATTCCGAAACTTGTCGAAATTTATAAACAGAATTTACAACATTATTTAATAGCAACGAATAGTTGTAACATAAAGGCATATCATTAGGGATAAGTTTATACAGAAATACGCAACAGTAATATTTAGGAATATCACTTAACTTTAAAATTTTAAGTTCTTTAAATATATTGTTCGTATGACTACGAAATTCTGCATGTTGAATTATTCTAATTGCTCGTTTTTGGAGTACTATCAATTCGTTGAGCAAAGTTTTAGAATCAAAACATTAGGTTCATGTGAGGCTTAAAGGTTTTGTTGAGCAACTTACTGTCAGATACAACAGGGCGATTCCTTGCTCAGCACCAGTAGACAATAGAACACCTCTTCAGTATAACTGGCTTGATTGAGACCACCACGGCGCAACAAATTGCAGACGATATCTATCAGAAACTGACATTAGTGACGTCAAATAAATTCTTGAATAAATTTCAACGGCTTATGTTTGAAATTCATGTGTAGCTTTCTGGTTAATTTGAATGCGTTTGTTAATTTCAAGTTTATTTTGGAAGAGTCTTGTCGCTCTGTTTTAGATAGTTATTTTTAAGTGACAATTGTACTTGTTTAAGTTGTCTCTCACGAATTCTAAAAACTCTTCAATGATATCTCTACTTTAATTTCACTGTTAAATTCGATTAATAACTTTTATGCTATTTGATTTATTAGTTGCTAATTAATCCCAGTCCTTTCTTATGGTCATAAGTTTCGTTAGTCATATTTTATAAATTATATATTGTTGCCATCAGCGAGTATCAGTATCGTATGAAAATGAAGGGGACGTTGTTTGATTGGTATCTCTATTGAATGGCTGTTTACTGCAGAGATCTCATGAATTTCATTTGATAGTTTTTATCTTGTGCTTTTTGTAATTTAAAATTGTCTCAATGATTTTAATTTTAAAATAATTTTTAATAGCTAAGGAAAAATGATTTTCTTTTTATTGTCATTTTCTATAATTTTGATTTAGATTAAAATCACTTTTAACATGATTTTACGTAACATTGATTCTGAGGCTATTTGGATCGATAGGTACCCCTCTCAAATTCTCAGTATAATCCTCTACAAATATGAGCAGTTCCATTTTGCTATTCTCAAATTCTCGCACATAATCAGTTGATTTTTGGTCTTTTATTCGAGTTTAATCTAAAAAGCCCTACTGCTATATAAAAACCATGGCGATGTGCTCTGACTCTGAGATTGCTCTCTATGATTAATTAAACAAAGTTCCAGGCGTAAATTGTAGCAATGTCAGCGTTTTTAAATCTTCACTATCCATACGTTTTGTAGTTTTATTGTAGAATAAATTAAGCGAATACGGCATTTTAACAGCATAATTTTAATAATGCATTAGGTACCTAGAACACCTGATGGTTTGAATATATAACTATTATACTGTAATACTTGATGTTTTATATGAGAAGTGTCATTTTCTATTTCTCGCAATTTCTGAGTTAAAATTCATCATATATATCTTGAACGATATATTTGCCAAACGTTTCTTATTTCACTGTATTATGGACATCAGCGCAAACATTTAAGTCATTCCTGTCGCGACTGACAGTAATTTTACTCTTTTCTTTCTAACGAGAGATTCACTAACGGGTCGCCAATGATAGAAATAATAAGGACCATTGCTTTGGGCCGGTTGGTATGAACGGGTTGCTATGAACGAATTGCTATGGACGGGTTACTGCGGACGGGTTGCTATGGACGGGTTGCTACGGACGGGTTGCATTGGGTCGGTTGCTATGGACGAGCTGCTATGGACGGGTTGCTATGGACGGGTTGCTAAGGACGGGTTGCTATGGAGGAATTGCTATGGACAGGGTTGCTATGGACGAGTTCCACTGGATGGGTGGCTAAGGACAGGTTCCTATGGACGGGTTGCTATGGACGAGCTGGATGACGAGTGATTGCATTGATGGATTTAAGGTGGAAGAGAAATCCGTGACATGGAAAATTACTGTAGATTATTAGAAACAAAGTGGCAATTTAATGTATCTTAGTAGAATATCAGTATGTATACATTGTGTGGGCTCATGCGCATTGTACACAATTCGTAGCTAATTATAATTTTAACTTTAATATATTGGATTAAGCCCCGAGATTGTGGTTTTTTTCTGCTATACATTAATATTAAATTATTTTCTAAAGTGTTACAAATAAGGCGTAAAATTTCTGAAGCCTGTTTAAAGGCGGTTTCTACTTTTGAAAGAATAGTTGAGCCTACTATTTGAAGTCTGCACAATTAGCGCTGAATTTTGCCGTGAGAAACCTAGTCAAATATAATATTATTGTAACATTTGTACTTTAGAAATTGTTGTGCATATTGAGGAAACGAGATTTATGGTTACCCGTGGAGAGTATACTAATAGTAATTCTACAGCTAACGTCTCTAGATTCACATAATTACAGCACACATGGGTACTCTAGTGCTTGTGCAGTGTCTTCTGTACATTTGTGGCACAGTGTAGGCCCTACATGTATATAGAACAGGGTGTAATAGCAAAGCATCAGCTAGAGACGTTCCCTAGAGCTGTGCATTAACACGAGCCTACGATCCTCGTCTTGTTCCTAGAGCTGTGCATTAACACGAGCGTATGATCCTCGTCTTGTACCACTCAATCTTGTCGCCATGACAACCTAATTCTTCGCTTCGCTGGACGACATGTCACGTGAACGATGTTTTCTTGTGTGGAAGAACCCGGGAGATCTACATAAAACTTATACTCCTTTCAAACTGCATTTTTAAACTATTCGAACGTATGATGGTGGTAATACTGCAAAATACAAGTTTGATTAAAAATTTTATTTTATTTTAAGAATCGCTTTATAGGTTAGTTATGCATTTTTCATGTGGAGTATAGATTAAGAAGCGGAGTCTACTTTGGGTTGATTCACGTTTGGCAACACCTCGTAATGATTTAAATGAATTTACATGTAAATCAGAGCTTTCGTAACTCATTCACGTCGTAGGGTTGATTAATGTAATGCAATGCAATGTAATGTAATGTAATGTAGTGTAATGTAATGTTATGTAAGTTATTGGTTTAAGTCATGGTTCGCATCGGTTAAGAGTCTTTTCTGCTTACAATGGTTGTTCTACGTTTGCAATTCTGCTCATATTATTCGCAAATGAAATACAACTCTAGTACAACCTTTACTTAGTACAACTCTCCCTAGTACAACTTTACCTAGTACAGCTCTACCTAGTACAACTCTACCTAGTACAACTCTACCTAGTACAACTCTACCTAGTACAGCTCTATCTAGTACAACTCTACCTAGTACAACTCTACCTAGTACAACTCTACCTAGTACAGCTCTACCTAGTACAACTCTACCTAGTACAACTCTACCTAGTACAACTCTATCTAGTACAACTCTATGTAGTACAATTCTATGTAGTACAGCTCCTCTACCTTGTACAACTCTATCTAGTACTACTCCAAGTAATACCTTTCTATCCAATCCTGTTCGATTTATCTAATTATTCGGAATAGTTCAATGCAACAGAGTACCATATATCCAACTTCATTTGATCCAGAATATTTTCGTTGAGTCTGCTGCATTCTGTTCAATCCGTGCGGGTCAATTGTAGACTATGCTTTCAACCTTATCTTATCTGAGACTAAACCAGTGCAGCTTGGTGGTACAATGGTTTAAATACACTTATTTAGCAGCAACCTATTTATATTATGTTATAATAAGTGTTTACATAGATTTGTTTAACAGTAACATACTTATGTTATGTTGTAATAGTAATTGTTTACATAGAATAGTTTAATAGTAGCTTATATTGGATGATAAGTAGGAGGTCATCGACAGGACTACCTCTGACAGGGTCAGCTGTGGTAGAGTGTTTAGCTATTCTAAGGAAACTTTCTGTATACATTTGTGCTATGAACCCGTGTATGACTTGTATAACAGTATATATTGTCTGTATGCGGGTTCTCAGGCACGACATCCTATATAAACCTGATTGATCTAATAGACAAGTGATTGACGCTAGTGCACTGAGAGAATGTAGGTCATAGGTCAAGAGGTGCATTGATCTGCAAAATACATTTATTTTATTTCTTTAATTTTCGTCATCATCCACCCGTAAACTTTTGCAGGATATGTTTGGCACTAACATTGGCACTAACATGCATGACACTAACATGCTTGGCATTAACATTGGCACTAACATGCATGACACTAACATGCTTGGCATTAACATTGGCACTAACATGCATGACACTAACATGCTTGGCACTAACATTGGCGCTAACATGCATTGCACTAACAAATTTCAATGAAAGTAAAAAATCGACAACAGCGATAATTTTTGTTCTCTCTGATGCTTTTCACAGATTTTGGTAAATTTAACTGCATTTTGCTTTGCAATGGATAATTTTGATCACATTTTGACCTCTAAAAACCAATTTTGAGCATATTTTGACCTGTAAAATCCAGTTTTGGCTTTAGTGTTTAATTGTACAAAGCTTTGTTGACTTTTTAACTTTGCAAAAGAGAGAGAGAGAGAGAAATATGTTTAATATCAAATTTGAAACGATCAACAACAGAAGTACAATCAGCTACAAGTAAAGGAGGGTCATAGAACAATTTACATTCCATTTTTTCAAGTTTAATTATCATCAAAATATTCCATTTTGACTTACTAAGTTTTAACCACCCTAGTTATCTTAGGCAGTATATACTCATTTGATTTGAAACTATTTCAAATTAAAAAGAAACAATCTCAAGCTCCAACAATATTTTTGCATTGTACAGTTTACACTCAAAATGACCATCCAATGAACTCCTTCAGAGAGTATTTCAAGCGTCTCTCTCTCTCTCTCTTTCTATCTCTCTCTCTCTCTCTCTCTCTCTCTCTCTCTCTCTATCTATCTATCTATCTATCTATCTCCCTCTCTACCTCTCTGCATCACAATTTTGGTGGAGTCTTACCACTGCAGAAGTGATAAAATGGGACGCTACATCCAGTTTTGAGGATTTGTGTGCTTCAGCTGATAATAAACTTTTTAAAACTATATGTAGTGAGAGTCGAAAAACTATAACTAAAACTATAAAACTATATGTAGTGACCATCTACTTGCCTCACTTCTGAATCCATGTACCTATCACTCATGTCCAACTGGAAGAAACGTTATCTGTAGAAATTTTTCATTTCCTACTTTTCGCAGTAGAAGTAACAAAAACTTTATAACCCTTATTATAATTTATGATGCTAGATTCGATTAACTTTAATTTCGATTTTCTACTAAGCTAACTTTTAATTTGTTTAAATTGCTTTCTGCTACTGTTTAATGATGCTATATGAGTTTAAGTAGTTTAAGTTGCCTCAAGCCGTCAATTGATTTTTATTTATTATCTTATTTTTATATTTAATATTATAGTTTTATGTTAGATGTCTGCCTGTATCAGTTATACTGTTTATGCTATCTGTTGTATTGTTACAATATAAATGACAGATTCAAGACAGACGCAACCTATTGCGCACACTTCTTAAAATGTAATTTAGCTCTGAAAACAGGTGTTTAGTTTAATTAATGTCTTGCTGTTGTAGCTAAAGAAAATTTTCACGATATGTTAGTCTGAGAAAAATGAGAAGAATATGATGAATGAGCGGACAGTTATTTATTGAAAAGATTCAATTGTTAATATCTTTCGATTGATGACAGACTAAAGCAGCGATTCTCAGCTCTTTCCTGTCCATGAATATGATTTACTGCTACTGAGGAATTTCATTTCCTCTTCTCTCCCACTCTTTCTCTTCTCTTTTGTCTTTCGTCTTTCACTTTCTTTCTCTCTCTCTCTCTACCTCTCATTCTCTCTTCTTCCCTCTTTCACTCTCTGTTCTTCTTCTCACTTCCCGTCTCTCTCTCTCTCTCTCTTTCTCAGTTTCTCTCTCTCTCTCGCTCTCTCTCTCTGTCTTTCTCAATCTTTCTTTCTAGTTTTCTCTCTTTCACTACTTGTCGTACACTCTCTCTTTCATTATTCTTTTCTCTTTCTCTTTCCTCTGATACTCTCTTTCTCTCCCTCTCTCTCTCTTTCTCTCTCTCTCTCTTTCTCTTTCTCTCTCTCTCTCTCTCTCTATTCTTATCTCGTGATCTTTGCCTGCCATGCAGGGCACATTCATGATAGTCCTGCGCATTAATTATTACCGATCACAAAAATGCAGTAAGCAACGACAACAACAACAGTGATGAGTACTCTTTGCTTTACTTTAATTCTTGTTCAATTGCTCAATTACTACTCTTATTCTCCTATTGTGGTTCTATTGAATTTTTCAAATTTTAGTTTACTACTTGTATTTCAAATAAATACTCTTGTATTTTGCCTGTCCTTTACTATTTAATGTATTTAGTACTTAATGTATTTAGTATTTAATATTTGTGGTATTGTAATTTGCTACTTTATTCTTCTTATATTATATTTAAACTTTAATTTATTTATAGCATTGCATTTTTACTATTTTTCTATGTATCTATATATTTCTCATATCTTCACTTTCATTTCTATACTCAGTATATAATTTAATTTATAGCTGACTGACCTGAAGTCTAGTTTTAGGCGTCATAAATGTGGACGTTGCCTTCCTCATTGTCTGAATTAGTCGCCTCTTAGAAAACACAAGTTAAAAATAAACTATTCTTATTTCCCAACATCAGGGCGGCAGAAAGTTTTTGACGTATCTTCATTCAAATCTTCAAGAGAAATTTCAAGACAGTGGCAACATGGACAAAAGAAATTTCAAGTCAGTGGTAGCCTGGACAAGAGAATTTTAAATAGAGTGGTAACATGGACAAGATATTTTTAAAGAAGCTGGTAACATGCATAGTGGAATTTTCAAGAGAATGGTAACATGGACGAAGGAACTTTCAGAAGAGTGGTAGCATGGCCTAAATTCACAGACAACACTTGTATGATGTGATGGCATATGTTGAGCACATGGGTGTGTTATTATACAATGCGGGTGTGATGTGAAGTATGTAAAAAACTAATAGTTTAATATTTCAAGATCTGGTTAGATGCATTAATCTCTCACTCCCTCCATCTCTCCCTCTCCCTCTCCACAGACTCCACCCTCTCTCTCTATCTATCTGTCTACTTATCTAAGTCTCGCTCGCTCACTTCTCTGTGTCTGTCTGTCTGTCTCTCTCTCTCTCTCTCTGTCTGCCTTCCTCTCTCTCTCTCTCTCTCTCGCTCGCTCTCTCTCTACCTTTCTATCTCTCTATCTCTCTGTCTCTCTCTCACACTTTCTTGCGTTGTCGCTTCGTTACTGAAATCACAGTCAGTCTAAATCAAATAGAATGACTCAAATACAACGTTTAAATACTTTTTCTTAACACAACCATGATGGTGTAGAAATTTGCCCAGCTGGGATTTGAATTAATTTACATAAATGTTTATTTATCCAACACCGCCAAGTAAAGTCAGTGTTATTAAGCTTTAAGCCTGTAACAACAGACCTGCATTATAAGCAAGATAGCTCCATCACGAGTCAATGCCTGATTGTTTTAATCTGATAGAACTTTGATCCAATCACTACCATTAAAACCTCCCCACCGAGTCGGTGTCGGGTTGTGTTTATTTTTGTCTGATTCACTTTCGAAGCCTGACAGTGGTGGCAGCACCAGGGATCGAAGCCGACACCTTGAGCTCAGTGGCCGGGTTGATAGCCAGGGGCCTGTGTTTAGATTAGTGAGAAGAGCTCAGCGGCAACTATGATTCTTGCGCTTGCATTTCGTATTTGTTGTACATGAAGACTCTTAAGACCTTCTCTCTATTTCTCTTCTCTCTCTCTCTCTCTCTTCTCTCTCTTTTCTCCTCTCCTCTCCTCTGTCTCTCTCCCTCTCTCTCTCTCTCTTTCTTTTCAGTATTCTGTCAATTAATAGTGTAAGATTCATATTTTTTAAATAGTAGAATTCAATAAACTCAATCGATCAATAATTGATTCAATCACTAGGTAACCAATAGAGGACACAATCACTAGGCAGCAGGCAGCTGGCATATGACAGCAGACATTAGGCAGCAGACACTAGGGCCTAGGCAGCAGACACTAGGCAGCATACATTAGGCAGCAGACCTAGGCAACAGACTCTAGGCAGTAGATATTAGGCAGCAGACACTAGGCAGTAGACACTAGAGCTAGGCAGTAGATAATAGGCAGCAGACACTAGGAAGCAGACACTAGGCAGAAGACATTAGGCAGCAGACACTAGACAGCAGACACTAGGCAGCAGATAATAGGCAGCAGACAATACACAGCAGACATTAGGCAGCAGACACTACGCAGCAGACACTAGGCAGCAGACCTAGACAAATTATTTCTCAACATCGCATTCTGAACACTTCTGCAGCACACTCTCTTCAAGCGTTCAGCCATGATACATGTCCAAGATACAGATTCTTACTCAGTGCTCCTCTCACACTCCTTAAAGAGGACTCCAGAGATTACCTTGATGATCCAAAAATTTAGGTTCATAGTATTAAATGTAACGACTACTAAAGTCCGCAATGTGGCAGATATTGGTATATTGGCTGGGTGGATGGGGTATCATGCTTGGGTGTGATGGGGTGTCTTCACTGGGTGGGATGGGTGTCTTCACTGGGTGGGATGGGGTGTCTTCACTGGGTGGGATGAGGTGTCTTCACTGGGTGGGATGGGGTGTGATGGGGTGTCTAGTTTGGCTATTTCGTTATCTTACTTTAAACAGACCGGACGAGATGTGCTTGTTTTTACACGATGATACTGAGTAATGATGGCTCATACTGCAGACAGTACAGACTGTACTAAGATATCTGCTCCAATGTAAGCTTTATCTTTCACTTGACAGGCTA
The DNA here is from genome assembly GCA_905160935.1 of Enchytraeus crypticus. NCBI lineage: Eukaryota > Metazoa > Annelida > Clitellata > Enchytraeida > Enchytraeidae > Enchytraeus > Enchytraeus crypticus. The sequence continues at coordinate 238,240 of CAJHZI010000435.1, read as the reverse complement.
TCAAATCTAATACTCGCTCATTCATCCTATCTCTCTCTCTCTGTCTCTCTCTGTCTCTCTCTCTCTGTATCTCTCTCTCTGTCTCACTCTCTCTGTCTCTATCTCTCTTGTCTCTCTCTCTTTCTCTCTCTCTCTTACCTGTCTCATTGAACAACCATTTACGCTCTTTTAGCATCACTCTCCTTTCTCTCTCCTATTCTCTCTCGTCCCCCATTCTCTGTCTCTTTCTGTCTCTCTGTCTGTCTCTCTGTCTCAATCTGTCTCTCTCTCTCTCTCTGTCTCTCTGTCTCTCTCTCTCTATATCAATCTATTTCTTTATCTCTTTGTTCTCTCAAAAGCTTCCAGTGTTCTAAGGTATTTCATCATCCTGTGTGGGGAATCTTTGGTATGGTTGTAAGTCTAATTCACTGCAGTATATAAACACTGAACAGCTTCTGATGAAAGTCTATCTGGTTTATCTGATAATTACTTATCTGATTTATCTCATAATTATTCTTCTGATTTATCTATTAATATATACTCTGTTAAATCAAAATAATTCTTCAATTAAGAATAAATAGAAAATTACAACTAATTAAAATCAAATAAATTACTTCAATCGTCGGAGAGGATTAAATATCAAGACATGATGTTAAATATCAATTCTGCTCAACTGATGCAATCCAAGTTTTGTATTTATTGTGACATCAACCTTCAGATCAATGGTGTGCTATTTAATGACTACAGCAGTGTTTTAAATACACTTGATACTCTGACTGTAAATATATTCCTTGGACTTGCCGTTTCTCAGTGCTTTCTCATAGAGCACCGGGCAATCCGAGCCATTCCCACAAATTGTTACATTTATTGTTTCACTAATTTCGTGTTCTATTAACATTTTGGCAATCATTTCACATAAATCAGCATTTTGGCAATCATTTCACACAAATCAGCATTTTGGCAATCATTTCACATAAATCAGCATTTTTGAATAACTTTTAGGCTATTATTAGGTTATTAATAGGCTAAAATCGCAATTTTGAATCATTTCGCATAAATCTGCCCTTATGAATTATTTCACATAGTCTATTATTTTTATAGTAATTATTTCACATTCGCACTTCTGAATTATCTCACATAAACCCGCACTTCTGAGTCATTTCACAAACATGGGCACTTCTGAATCATTTCACATAAATTAGCATTACTGAATCATTTAACATAAATTAGTACTTCTGAATCCTTTTTATACATTCCCTCTTTGAAGATGAATTCGCGCTTTTGAAGATGCTTTTTAATAGAAAAATAGTCGAATCTTAAGGCTGAATACACATGAAATCACGAATAATTTCTTTTAAATGATACTGAAATGAATGAATGATACCACCCTGGTGTATATAACAACTGACTATGTTACACTAATTACAGACCAGCTTGGCGTTTAGCAGTTTTATCGTCGAGTAATTGATCGAGTTAATGAGAGTTGGCAAGTGAGGACAAGACACAATGAGCAGAGAGACAAGTGATCGACAGGGTCGAAAGCTTTGGGGAACAGACCCGCATATGTAAACTGTCTGGATGGTTTACAACCGTTTTGCTGTTGATGAAGATAATTGACGGTTTCCCCGGTCTTGCCTTTGTTAACCTTAAACACATCCAGTGTAGTACAACCTAGAGCTGTCGACATTCAACTCTGTTATTATAGACTGCTGATAGATAGACCAACTGAGAACCGAGCTGAGAAAAATGTAAACTAAGGCTAAAGAGTGTATGTAAAAAGATTCACATTTCAAATAATATATTAAAAATTAATTATATTGGGCACATTAAGTTTTCATGTATGCCGTATGTATATTTACAACACACCCTCAAATGTTAAAAGCATTGCTTTCCATTTAAATTCACAATTTACTTTTTCCGAAGCCTAGGTGATCTAAGTTTCGCGTGTTGTACTGTGATGAGCAGCAATCAGAGTTCAAAGTCTCCGAGCCGTTACTACGATCATTTAAATTAATAACACTCTAGGAGTGTGAGAGGCTAAAGTTTGGCGTCGATTTAAAGTCGCTGCGTGTTCTAAGGGATGATTATTTTTTGTCCAAAACCTTCAATGAACACTCAGTACTGCTCTATCTCTCTCTCTCTTTCTCTCCTTCTCTCTCTCTCTCTTTCTTTCTCTCTCTCTCTCTCTCTCTCTCTCTTTCTCTCTCTCTCTCTCTCTCTCTCTCTCAGTATACGCTTAGCGGTAGGTCCTAGGCATTCATAGAACTTCTCCATTTACCACTTTTCTCTGTTTTCCTCTTTACAACAAACGCGTTTTGAAGTCAAATATATTCTAACGACCATACTTAGAACGACCATCCATAGAACGACCATCATTAGAACGACCATTAATAGAACGATCATCCAGAAAACGACCATCATTAGAACGAACATTTATTAAAACTACCATTCCTTAGAACGACCATCATTAGAACGACCATCATTAGAACGACCATCCTTAGAACGACCATAATTAGAACGACCATTCCTTAGAACGACCATCCTTAGAACGACCATTCTTAAAACAAACATTCATTAGAACGACCATTCCTTAGAACGACCATCCTTAGAACGACCATCCTTAGAACGAACATCCATAGAACGACCATCCTTAGAACGACCATCCATAGAACGACCATCCTTAGAACGACCATCATTAGAACGACCTTCCTTAAAAACGATCATCCTTAGAACGACCATCATTAAAATGACCTTCCTTAAAAGCGACCATTCTCATTATCGATCTCTTCTATATAAGTAGACGTGTGATAGGTCCAGGGCACAAATTGTATAGATGTATTCTGCCTCAGGAGAAAGTCAATCAATAAAATGTGTGCCTTAACTAATGAGTCTTTGGTCAACCACGCTGTTGTTTGGATTTTAACCTTCTTTCAATCAAAATATTTATCTCTAGTGTTTCAAGCAGATCCGAAATATATCAGTTTACAACTTTTAAGACTGACAAGCAATTGACGAGGAGTCCATTCTCATCTACGTTATGTTCTCGTTATGGATTACTAAACTATTTTCTCTCTCTCCTCTCTCTCTATCTCTCTTTCTATCTCTCTCTCTCTCTCTCACGTTTATATCAGTGCAATGGAATGCCCTAATGCGCTTTATCTCGCACTCGCTGTATCGACGATTCTGTTTAACATTTCTCTTATCAATTGTTTACGATATAAACAGCGTTTACTAAACCATTTAACCAACTTGCGCGTTGTTCCTAACCTGTTCCATCTAGCACGTTGTTCCCAACCTGTTCCATCTAACACGTTGTTCCCAACCTGTTCCATCTAATACGATGTTCCCAACCTGTTCCATCTAACACGTTGTTCCCAACCTGTTCCATCTAACACGTTCTTCCCAAAGAATCCCAACCTGTATAGGATAAATAAGATGTTTAGAAAGCATAGCCTTGATGAAGGGAGTCAGCACTCGAGAAGCGAATGAGTGCTCTTTATGGAACGTGAAAGCAGAATGTGATGAAGGGTATGTTCTTTGGACCTAGCATTTGGTAGAACATTAAAGAGAGAGAGAGAGAGAGACAGAGTCATAGACAGAGAGAGAGAGAAAAAAATAAAGAGAGAAGCTGAAATCTCTTCGATATTAATATTTTGCTACAATAGTTTCCTTATTTTTATTGTTGTGCGAAACTGTGGTGTTAGAATCCTTGCACTTCTTATTTCATATCAAATTTAGACTTTCACTATAATATATAGTTGGCAATTCGAGAGCCCATTTACTGCAAAGGTCTAATGAAGTAGTAAGAACAGTCGGATTTCCGCTGATTGAGATTTTTCTATAAACCACTGGACTGACTGTCCGTGTCTCTATCCGCTCACATGACTGATCCAGTATCTCCGGATCATAGAGTCTTTGTCCTATGACCACGGATCTCTTCCATTGTTGTAGGAACAAAGAGTTCGGCGGAGCGATCATTAATAAATCCTTGCTCCATGTTCAAGCATCTTTGTGTCAGCATCCGGCCCTGAAAAGTCTCAACATCACCAGCTTCTGTTTATCGCACCTCTATAGGCCCTGTAAACACGCGTCTCTTTAGCCCCTGTAAACACACGCTTCTATAGGCCCTGTAAACACACGCTTCTATAGGCCCTGTAAACACGCCTCTATAAGCCCTGTAAACACGCGCTTCTATAGGCCTTAATGGATATTTCAACGGGTTTAACGCCGGTTTCGTCTGTCATTAATATTCTTCAGGAAGAATCAATCAGGACATTCGCTGTCTAGTACATTAAATCCAAATGAGTTACCGACTATGCAGTCTTGAGCTGTGATTACTGACAATACAATATTGAGTTGTGATTGTTTACTATTTATTGACTATGGATTGTTGACTACGCATTAACTATGCAGATACTACTGAGTTGTGATTGTTTATTTGAAATGATTTATAAAGAAGTGCTTTATGAAACGGAAGTTTCTTAGTTGTAGAGTACAAAGTACCTTTAGATGCATCAGTCACTAGTGACAAATCACTAAATAATTTATTTATTAAACTATTGTGATAAAAATTTTGCCCTACAATGACTTTAACTGGGGTAAAACGGTGACATGTCGGCAAACTCTCTGTCCTCAAATCACCAGGTACAGGGTTAAAACCCAGTGCCAGTACTCAATTCACTGCTATGTTCTCGAGCCAGGACTGAGCTTTAGCGGCAATACGTGAAGTTAGTGCACAGTTAGATGTACAGCTCATTTGTTAGTGTACAGTTAGTGCACAGAAGTTTAGATGTTTAGAAGTTTAGATGCACAGCTCATTTGTTAGTGGACAGTCAGTGCACAGATGTTTAGCTCATTTGTTTAGCTTAGTAACTCAGGTACTAAATACCACGTAAAGTGCCCAGTCGAAGTTAAACGCAGCTGAGTACTAATCCCAGCTGCACCGTTCTGACAGTACCCTTGCGACATAGAAACAGACGTTAAACTTCACTTTATCGATGTTGAAGATCAATAAATAGAAGATAAATTTATATTAGATAATGGTGGGAATGGGAAACAGAAGTTCCTCCGATCAAGTGCTTACAGATATTTATCAGTGAGGTTAACAAGACCAGAATCTTTACATATGTGCCACTGTCTTTAAAATCTCTGACCTTTGTAGACTATCTCATTTCCACTATCTGCTGTGAGAGCTGTCGCCACTGATGACATTAAGAACACGTCACACATGTTCACTTATCCCCAACAACAACATCCGGCTCAACGATGGACGGCTGAGATAAGAACAACCTATTAAAATCATTTCTCCCGTTTCAGCTTAAAATATTAAAGAATAAATTAGAGATTATTTTGTCGCTTCACTTTGAGACACGAACTGGGAAGACGTAAATAGAATTAGGAGATATCAAAAAAGCGAATTGTGGATGATTACACAAAAAATTACAAATGCAGTTGTAGTGAAACGTGGCGATAAAAGTATTATACGCTATAATTAATCACAATCTCAGGACACCTTTATCTTCTATATTAGAATTGAATATAGAATTGAATGTAGAATTGAATATAGTTGGAGTTTAACTTGTTGTTTCAACTTATATGTCTGTGAAATTTCATTAATAGGTTTTGTTGATATGCATTTTTAACACGATACAAATATCCTTATATTAGATATGGGAATCGAACCGAACCCGAACCGAATCGAATCCTAAAATCTTGAATTTTGACCGAACCGAACTGAACTCGAACCCAGACTCTGACCGAACCCGAACCGAACCCGAACCCAGACTCTAGCTGAACCGAACCGAACCCGAACCCAGACTCTCGCCAAACCCGAACCGAACCCAGACTTCGTCCAAACCGAAACTGAACCAAACTCTTGTAGTTCCTTTTTTCTTCACCAGCCTGACATTAAATAAAGATAGTAAGAACAATACAAATATATATTAGATTTTGCATTTACATGTCTTACAGTATCTAACAGCATATATTCAGGTAAGGCTGGTTCCGACACAAATTTTAAAATGGTAGCGGTAAAAAGGAATGGTATCGGGAAGCGAGACGGGCCTACAGAAGATAATGGATAGTCTGAATGATACGACATTGATATATGGAAGTAAGATTAACATTAAAGAGACAAAAGTGATGAGAGTATTCCATAAAAATCTGAAAATGCTTGACTCAATCTAGGTGGATTTGTTCTTGTTAAATTCAAATTATAAATTTTTTTAAATTTTAGTGTGCTACCATAATATTTTTGTAGCCAGATTTACAAATAAATATATATGACATTCTATATGAGTTAAGACTATCTGGAGTAAATAATTTTGCACCATAGCAATGCAATAATTTCATAACTATTTTCGTAACTTCATAATTGATCTGAGAGTTTCAAATTTGAAACCCTAAGGTAAATTATGAAGCTTATTACTGGTCAGTTGAGAGCAAACGGTGTATATTATGATCATTTTTCTATTGAAGTACACGTGTTTACCAAATCATCTTTATTTGACATTTTTATGTTACTAAATTGCATTTTGTCTCTGAAATATTGGATCAAATTTTAGCCAAGACATTTCCACTTAATTATAAACGTATGTAATATATAGGCCTCTAGTGACAAACAAAATTTAAAAATTGATCAAGCATTCTATTTGCTCGTTATAATCAAGGAGAATATTTAAGATGCAATAATAAAGCTAAATATCTATATATTAACATTTGTTGGTTAACTTACAGTATTTTAAGAAATGTACAGGAATAAATACCACTTCTATCCTTTTTGCATTGTCATATATTTACCCAGGTGAAAAAATGTGGCAGCTATTATGACTTCATGGATTTTAAGTATATAAACCATTTAAACATGTTTGTCATAACCATGATTATTATAATTAAAGTTAAACAATTGCAACATTATCCAAACCAAACCATTTCGAACTCGAATCGAACTCTTGCGAGTTGGCAAGCAAGCCGAACCCGAACCCTTGTTCGAACCGAACCCGAACCGAACCGAACTTTCATTTTCAACGAACCGAACGGAACTCTCAAATTGTCAACTGCTAACCGAACCCTACATACATACCGGTCCTGCACTTAATCTACACATACAATTTCAATATTATAAAAACGTGTAAAGCGCTAGAATACTTACGACAGTTAAGAGTTAGATTCTTTGATAGAAAAAAGAAGATACAGAATATAAAAGAATGATATAAAGCAATCACCTTAACTCTTTAGGTATTTGCTTACATTAATAGGCTAATAGATATCAACATAGTTAATCATTTTTATATAATGCTTATTTACCTTTTTTACCCATACCATTCACGATGTTATCTAGCAGAGCCGCAGTCTGGAGCAGTGGGAGGAGCTAATCCGAGGATACTGGAGCACCCTGAGGACACGTACGTGTCGAGGACTGAGCCCGCCACGCTCAACTGCAAGGCTGACGGTGACCCCACCCCGCTGATCACGTGGTACAGGGAGGGGCAGCCCGTGGTGACAGCCAATGAGAACCCTGCCTCACACAGAATGCTGTTGCCCAGCGGTCAGCTCTTCTTCCTCAGGGTCAACAACAAGAACAACAAACAAGACGTCGGCGAGTACTACTGCAACGCCACCAACCCTCAGACAGGCGTCAGTGTCGTCAGCAGGGCGGCCAAGCTAGATATAGCCGGTAAGTCAATAAGTTAGTCTGACTGTCAGGCTGATAGTCAGTCAGTCAATAAGTCAATCAATCAATAAATTAATCGATCAATCAGTCAATTAATAAATCAATCGATCGATAAAAATCGATCGATTAATATATAACTAAATCAATCAATTGATCATTCAATTAATCAATAGATCGATCGATAGATAGATGCTCTATCATTCAGTCAGCCATTAAGTAACTCAGTTAGTAAATCAATCAGTCAGTCAGTCAGTTAATCAATCATGCAGTCAGTCAATCAATCACGGAACATTAAAATTACCTGAAAGGTCAGACTTTTCTATTTAAATTGTTCTCAGACTTGCTGACGTGTGATGATTAGGAATCAGTTATTTAAAAGATCGAGCGTGTTGACTGTAGATAAGCTTAAATTTATCTAGGAATATGTAGCTTATATCTAGCAACTCTTTTGAAAATTGAGAGAAACAGAAAAATAATTCTAATATAGAAGAGAGAGAGAGAGAGAAACTTGAAGAAATAGGCCTGTCTGTAAACTCTGATATTTATAAATTATTTCTCTTCCCTTATTGAGACACGTAAGAATTCTACTGTAGGATTCACTCGCGGATATTCTAATCCTCTTAACAAAAGAAACCTTAGAAGGAAGTAGATCCTGTCAACGTGATTCTTCTTATTTCAGTTCTTGTAAAACTTCTGCTGTCATCGTGAAAGCGCTGATAAGTATTTGTCCTGGAGCAGTCCCATGGTCCTCTCAGTGCCTCATGTCTTCCACCAGTTCTTTGTTCATTTAGTCTTGAGGGACAGGAATGGAGGGGGGTGTGGGGGGGAAGTGCGCAGAATCTTTCTCGGAGATTTAATATAGTAGGAGATGAAATCTCTTAAGCATTGCTTTGTGAGATCACGCGTCTCGTTGAGCGTCTCAAGAGATATAGAGACATATGCTGATCCTAGTAGAAAGAGAGCGAGAAAGAGAGAGAGAAAGAGAGAGAGAAGAGAGAGAGAGACATAGAAAGAGAGACACATGCTGATCCTAGTAGAGAGAGAGACAGAGAGAGAAGAGAGAGAGAGAGAGACATAGAAAGAGAGATATATGCTGATCCTAGTAGAGAGAGAGAGACAGAGAGAGAAGAGAGAGAGAGAGATAGATAGAGAGAGAAACATATGCTGATCCTAGTAGAGAGAGACAGAGAGAGAGAGAGAGAGAGAGAGAGTAATTACCATACTGCCTGGTTTGTAATGCTGGTTTAATTATCTATGGTGTTGTTGACATTTTTACGAGATCGTTGTGTTAATGTGAAGCAATCAAGCAAACTCTTAAGAGGTGAGTAGTAATCGTTATTCCATTGATGCTATGAAGATGCTAATCAACCCGTGATCACACGCGGGCTTTTATACGTTCCATCGAAGATATATTTGATAAAAATTAAGTCTTAGAGAAATCTCCTATCACCTGCTTGCAGATGTGTGAATGGTTGGTTCGACGTGATAGTAAATTAGCATATTCTCAATAACGTTGAGATTAATGTTTGACCCCCGCATCAACACAAAAGACTTTATGATGAGTTCCATGTCCGGGTGTATAGAAATGATTGCATTGAAGGAATTGACGCCTTCCAATACAGAGGCCGCAGTATTAGCTGTCAGATCTTTTCTCTCTCTCTCTCTCTCTCTCTCTCTCTCTCTCTCTCTCTCTCTCTCTCTCTCTCTCTAGTGCACTGCCTATAGGCAGGTCCATGGCATGATATAGCTCAGCCGTAGAGTTCTACTCTCTGCCTTTCTCTTCATATTAGCACATGAATTAGAGATAAAATCATCCTGTATCGCAGGCCTCGATCTTCCTCTGATTTTTAAGGGTTTATATATACTCCAATTACTCTACACCTAGCTTCGTGCTAATAGTGCTATGTAATGCTGTGCCTGGCTGAAGACAAAGCAAAAATTTAAAGGCAAGCTTAATATGAATTTTCTGCTTAGTACCATGGGAGTGTCGAGGAGAGAACTGGATTTGAACCCTGCATGTATTGATCCGCTGTCGATCAAATGGCCAACAAGCCACCGGCTCACATTGTATTATAGCGGCTTAATTTTACTTGTACTCACTATACTGAAGCGAACTTGACTGAAGATTTGCTGATAGCGTTTTGATTTCATGAGGAAGTGAATCAATCTATAAACTGGTTCTTACTTATCTGCTTTTCTCTATTTAAATGACGCACAATGTTGATTATCACAATATTTGAATGAAATTATTTTGGGTCTATTAGGAAGTTCAAAGAATAATCTTGAAGTTTACTTCGTTAATTCATTGCGACTATCCATTGGTCTCATACTTCTTTTATTTGTGTTGTTTTTCAATAAACTTTACTTAACAAAAGTAGTTTAGATTAATTTACGGACTTTGCTGCAAATGCAAACTGTTAATTTTAAACAGATTCAAAAAGTTATATATCCTATGCACGTACTCATGTAATTTACACCGGAATTTATAGTGATATGTAAGAATTGGCTAACGATGACGCTGTAGCAAACAAAACACATCAAAATTTGTTCCTTTCCGGCCATTTAAAATTAAAATTATAGCATAAAAGTTACTACATGACGGCAGGCAGGTCTGTGATTCTCGTAATGTAAGCTATTGGATACAAGTGAGTTATTAGATAACTCTCTAATTTACATGGTGACGTTCATTTACAGTGATTATATAACGCAAAGATTAGGTTGCAGTGTGTCTAATGCTGCAGGTTACTTTTACGTAACAGATCAATTAGTTGTAGGTTTGAATTTCAGTCTGGCGTGAATGTTACAAAGATTACGCGTTAAAGTTCAATCTTTTCATGCTAAATGCACATTAAATATAGTAACAGTTTAACTTACATTTCTTCATTCAGTGATGATGTTGGGGACGTCATTTTGAAAGAAAAGCAATTTGGCAATGGCGTGTGTATTGATAGCTATGTTGTTAAGCTTTTTACTACTTTGTGTGGCTATTCTACTGGCTGTACGTCTACACGGTTATACCACACGGCTCTATCACACGGCTCTACCACACGGCTCTACCACACGGCTCTATCACACGGCTCTACCACACAGCTCTGCCACACGTCCTTGAAGCGAATGATGGGAAGTGACGGGCGGACAGATGGCGGGGTTATCGCTCGAGTGCTGCACTTCAATCATGCAGACACTGAGCGTGTGGAGTCTCTATATAAGGGGAAGTAAAATCTTTAACTGGAATTAAATTGAACGATAACTGAAAGATTGCGATTTAAATATAACTGAAGATAACTACAGTTGCGATTTGATTACAATTACAACACTATGATGATACGACACTATGATGGTACGACAATATGTTGATACGACACTATGATGATACGACACTATGAGACTACAACACTGCCTGCTGCAGCACTTAGGTTTAGCGGATTTGGATAAGTTTTCGTGCTTCAAGATTTCCTGGTTGAATTATACCGAATGCTCAAGCAAGCCTCTGGGAGTGTTGAGAGAGAGAGAGAGAGAGAGAGAGAGAGAAAGATAGAGTGTGTGTGTGAGAGGGAGAGAGAGAGAGAGAGAGAGAGAAAGAAAGAGAGAGACTGAGAGAGTGACGGGGCTGGTTATGGATCACACACCCGAGACCTCTGAAACATCTCTTATTCTTTCTCACATACTCTCTCTATATCTCTCTCTTTCTCTTTCTCTTTCTCTCTCTCACTCTCTCTCTCTCTCTCTCTCTCTCTCTCTCAGGGAATATTTTTTTATTTACAACTGCTACCATCTATCCATCTACCTTCTCTCTCTCTTTCTCTCTCACGTTCTCCCTATCTATATCTCTCACGTTATCTCTATCTATATCTCTCACGTTCTCTCTCTCTCTCTCTCTCTCTCTCTCCTCTCTCTCTCTCTATATATATATATATATATATATATATATATATATATATATATATATATATCTCATGCTCTCTCTCTCTCCTTAACTGCCTCTCTCTTTCTCTTCTCACGCTCTCTCTTGCTATCTCTCTCTCTCCCTTTCTCCATCTCTCTCTCGCTTTCTCCTGCTAACTATCTAGAGCACACCCGTTCTCTTGCAGTTTCCTCAAAGCTGCAGACAAAGACTGAAGAATATAAGATAATATAAACACACACTAAAAATGAAATAAAAGTTTAAGTTCTTTTTCGCTTCTATGTATGATTTCTGTTACAATCCTACCACACGTAATCTCTACCAATCGATTGGTTTTTTCCGAAGGACAGAAAAAAAGTATAATAGGCTAATCTAAATGCATTTGATAAATTAGGCCTACCCTATCTGCAGATGTTTACACATAACACATAAATAAAGCTGCAGACATACATGTATCCATACAATATCACACACACACACACAAATGCATACATACATACGTGCATACATACATACATACATACATACATACATACATACATACATACATACATACATACATACATACATACATATACATACATACATACATACATACATACATACATACATACATACATACATACATACATACATACATACATACATACATACATACATACATACATACATACACACACACATACACACACATGCATACATACATACATACATACACATGCCTAGGCGTACACACAAACAAACACTCAGAGCCATTAAGTGCTGGTATGGATGGGGACAAGGAAAGAAGACACTATCGACCTCTATCTTTTTTATCGTCGCAGGTATTATGTTAGCAGCCGCTTTGTGTGCTGAGACACTTTACTTCTATTTGCTCTGGAAATTCTACTTCTCGCTGAATCTATTTTATTTCGCTAAATGTCATACACAGGCAGTCTTTAAGCAAAGAACACATCCGGCTAGTTCTCATTCTGATAACAGTCCAAGACTTGAATTATAACGATCAGGCAATGATGTCTAACATACTGAGAATATAAGGGATTATGTACTGCTGATTATCAAAGCACTTATTTTGTTGTCTTATTTGAAAATATCATAACGATTTGCACGACTTTGGGGTATAAAATAATCCTTTGCAATGTTGTGAGCTAGTCAATACGTATATATAATACGTATACTGCACGAACAGTAGAAGTCAACTAAACGTAATCTGAACAGCCTATATGCTCTACACATGCTACATGTATATGCGTATCTTTATGCCACTAATTTTATGCTATGCGCGTATCTTTATGCTATATAATGATATGCTATGCACGTATCTTTATGCCATATAATTATATGATATACACGTATCTTTAATTCTTTATTCTATATAATTATATACTATACACGTATCTCCAAGCCATATAATTACATGTATATGCTATACAAGTATCTACTGTATGTGCTATATACGCTTTATACTTCACATCTAAACGCTATAATGAGTATTGGTTAAGGCTTATCCACTCCATGTGATAAACTGATTAATCGATGGAGTCCTCTTTACTGAACAGGAGGAAGAGATACATCTTATGCCAGCAGCATATTTTATGTTATAGCTGATCCGGTGCTTGTGCTAATGTTTGGCTCTATAGCTTATAACGGATCCTATGTTTGCACTAATGTTGGAGATGTATGGGTTCAGTGAATACGGTGGTACTTAGTGGATTGCTTGCAGGATTTCACGCTTGATATAAGTTGTTCACGCTCCGGGGCTTAATATCACCCACTAGGGACCGATGAAGATGATTGTAAACTCTTCAGCATATTTTCTTCCTCAGCGACCAAGAAATGCTCTCAGGTTATGAGTTATTTGTCCACGTGGGCGGGGTAGGTGGAGAATTTGTGGCACTTTCGTGGTTTTATACTTCCGGTACTTCTGTGATCCTCAATATGGCTGTTGTTCCAATTTAGCGCCCGTTTGTATTAAAATTGTTTTAAGCTTACTTATATATTAAGAATATACATGTATATTAAACTCTTTCTGAAAGAAGAAAGTAATTTGCGTTGAACTTTTCTTACATAGATAATTGTCTTATTTATATGCAGAACGACTCGGGTCCGGAACCTCGATCTCTCGTTGTAGCACAGAGGTCGTTGTTAATTTAGCCAATATGCTATAAAATAATAAATAACTAGCTCATTAAAGATTGGACATAGCGTATTATTAATGCTCCTCTCTCTCTCTTTCTGTCTCTCTCTCTCTCTGTCTCTCTCTGTCTCTCTGTCTCTCTCCTCTCTCTCTCTCTCTCTCTCTCTCTCTAGCTATCTATCTCTCCCTCTCTTACCGTTTTGTTTAAATTGTAAAAAAAAAAAAAAATGATAAGCTATGGCACATCCACAATTTTACAGTAAGTATATGTACATTTTCGTCAAATCTACATAATAAATGCAATAATATAAAATTTATAGTTGTTTCCAGTGCACGTCTTCTACATGTATATAACTTTCCGGATATTTTCCTCTTCCTTGCACTAGGATGTAGGCTTAAGCCTAATAGTTATTAATTAGATTATAAAGGTTTAATATAGGCCTACAGTTTTGCTTGTAAAGCTATCACTGATCTGACATCGTCATGAAGGTTGAGAGAGAGCGAGCGAGAGAGAGAGAGAGAGAGAGAGAGAGAGAGAGAGAGAGAGAGAGAGAGAGCTCACGCTATCGCTAAGTACTCTTAAATGTACTTTATCTATCAATTGTAAAGTCAGAATTTGCCGCAGTCTCTTAACTCAGTCGTTTCCTTCCTAATGCATCGTCATTTCTGCAAATGGACGCACTCAGCTCTCTTGACTTGAGCGGCTTTCTTTTGCAAGATACACTCTGTTAAGTGCTCATTTCTATTTCTCTCTCTCTCTCTCTCTCTTGCTTTCTCTCTCTCTCTCTTAACTCGAGTTCTCTGTCTCTGCTTTCTCTCTCACTATCTCTCTTTCTATGATGCTGTTCCCACTCTTCTCTATCTTCTCTTTTCATCTTCATGTCCACATATGAGTGGAACTGAAATCATCTAATATTCCTCTTCTCGGTCTGCCTCTTCCTCTAATTCCTTCCATTTTTCCATTTGTGGCCTTTTTTTAGTAAACTATTCGTATAGACTATATCTCTACTGTATGTCTAATCTTTATTAAATATATTAGTAAAATTTCAATTGAAAATGTAAAATAAATTTAACATGAGAACGCATCAGTATGTTATGGCTTTTTCAATGTAAAACGGTCATGCATATTTTAGAGTTGATCTGGTGAATAAGATTGAGAACAGCTTTGTCCATATTCACGGTTAATACTAATGAAGACGTGACATGTGGAATATTTGCTGAACTGGGCTTCCTAAGCGATTCAACGCTATTTCCTTTGCCTGATTAATTCTCAAGGGGAACTGCAAGAATTCCATTACAGTTCCATATTTGTCTATAGACGTGCTACCCTAAATATTAAAAATCAATGAGTAACTATTATTGCAATTATTAACTGGCTGAGAATTATTTCTAACGGATTTATTTCTAATTGCTCATTTATTTGAGAATTAAATATCTACAGTAGGCCTACACTTCTCTAAGAGTTGTATTAAACTATAATGCTAAAAACGTACCATGTCTCTCATTAACGAGCAATCAAATGGTACGGCCATGCCTTGAGAATATACATCCATTCTGTTATCCACACAGCGATGAACCTAATCCACACGGTCGTCGTCAGACAGGGGGACCAAAGAAGCTTTGGCTGTATAAAATAATCGAGGACATACGCAAGTAAAGATCTATTCGGAAGACGTCCACGGACGCGGTAAATGGATGCAGGTATTTCGACAAGCTAACCCTGCAGAAAAGTGGGATTAACGCTAAGAAAAAGAAGTAGACTTCGATCAATCAATTATGATGTTTTCATGTAGAGATATTGTGATTTGATTGTATTAACCGATCTGAATGGACAATTAGAAGGAAAATTAAGCTTAAATCATTACTATTTTGGAAATATTTGAGAAAGCTGACGTTAACATTAGCTTTACCAGCTTTTCCTTTATTTTAAAAATCATTTAAATCATATTATAAGTTAGTTATATGCTCACTTTTTGTGTGTGTCAATTGTACTTGGTTTTAATATACCTCTCGTATTACATTTGTACTCAGTTCGAATCTCGTTTTCTCATCAGTCACTAGTATAATATTCAGGCTGCTAAATAATGTTGAGCTTTACTGTTTTGCTATTTTGTTTCTGTTCGTCTAATAACTCTGGATAAATAAGTGTTCAACTAGATACAACGCATCTCGTTCTCTTTGATGATCTACTGCTTCTGTTTCTGCTAAATTTATTTGATTGATGCTATTTTTCCCATTTTCATATTCCTTTTATTATATTTTGCTTTCTATTCAATTTGACTATTTTCGTGTGCTTGTTTTCATTTTGTATGGTATATGCTGTGCTTCGATCTAATAAACATCTCTCTCTCTCTCTCTCTGTCTCTCTCTCTCTCTCTGTCTCTCTTGTCAATGATCTCTATAGTTCACATTTAAATGGTGACTTTTAATTTGTAAACTTACTGGTACATCGATACTTCTCGCTCTCTCTCTCAAACTCTTTTTCAAGCGATTATGTCTTACATTATACGAGAGGGATATTGAATTTGAAGGCGTCTTTGTACGCTGTTTCTAACCTGTATCGAGCTGTGTTTAACTTTTAACTCAACCGCGGTCAGTTTTTATAGTTCAGCCATTATAACGCTAATCTTTCAATAGCACCTTAGCGGCCTACAGTTGTAACCTAACATAAACTTGCAAAGCATGACTTCTAAAGGTGTCAAGTCATGAATATATTTATGAGCTTTTAATCAATTATCTGTATTTAAACTGCACTGAGCTTGTGTGGCTTCTTGTTTATGTGCGTATATTTGTTGGTATGCTTATCAGTGCGTGTGTAATCGACGAATGTCTTTGAAGTTCGACTATTTATCGTCTCTTCGCTCTAATGGTATTTTATGCTCATCCTTTTGTAAAGCTAACGACTAAAAGTTGCACCCCCTCATCGTTCTGCACTGCCCCCCCCCCTTATCACCCATCACTGCCTCACCTCATCACCCATCACTGCCTCACCCATCTATCAGATATCGCCACAACGTCTGCACTGGGACAGCAGGCAGTCTGCTCTGTCAGCAATGTCAGTATCATAGTTGACTGCCTGACTCTGTCATCATTGTCAGTATCACAGCTGACTGCCTGACTTTGACGTCGTTGTCAATATCACAGCAGACAGCCTGACTCTGTCACCATTGTCAATATCACAGCTGATGCCTGACTCTGTCAGCGTTGTCTATATCACAGCAGACAGCCTGACTCTGTCATCATTGTCAATATCACAGCTGATGCCTGACTCTGTCAGCATTGTCTATATCACAGCAGACAGCCTGACTCTGTCATCATTGTCAATATCACAGCTGACTGCCTGACTCTGTCAGCATTATCCATATCACAGCAGACAGCCTGACTCTGACGTCATAGTCAGTATTACAGCTGACTGCCTGATACTGTCAGGTGTTAAAAAGGAGATGTAGCTATTTTTCTTACTTATATTACTTACATTATATCTTACGTATACAAGTTGAAACTGATAACGGTAACACCTGCAGCAACAACAACAAAATAGAGTGAATTCAATGATATCAATGACAATATCGAACACTGCTGAACCAAATCCAAAGCCATGGGTAAATACGATAGGATTCAAAAAAGGCGTAAAAATCCAAAATCTATTGAATCAGTCCAAATATTGGCTTAAATTCTTAAGTATTACAAGCTTTGTGTCGACCCCGGGCCTAATATTTATCATTAATATCTTCTTTTGAATAAGTAATAAAGTAATTAATATCACAATTACTGTCATCTTTTACCGAAGTAACTCTTACAGTCGTCTCTGACTGAATCTGATCACGTTTAATACTGTACCATTCTGACGACTCTGTGTTTGCACTTTATGATATGAGTACATCAGAACGTAATGAGTCTTAATGCATGTCTCAGAGAGTAGCATTGGACTTGAGTACCCTTGATGTGTAAATTACATTAACCGTATGATGTGATTAATAAATCAATCCGTACAACTGGTACTGCAATGTGCAGCCTAGTGGCAGGTCCACGGCTTATAATTCATCAACATTTTTCTATCCTTTGCCTTCTTTTTCATACTAAAATTCGAATCTGTTGTGGAATCAGTTAACACACCGTTACTGGATTTTACATTTCACTAAATCTCCATTCCTTTATTCTTTTTTCTATTTAAAACAAATTATCCTCCTTTAGAACATTTCCTATCTCGTCTTTCTATTTCCTGCATTTTATATCTGTTATAACACTGTGTCAATTCTGTTGAGCTCTTCTTCATTTGTAATTTGTCAGTCCATCCAATCTTCTTCATTTTCCTCTATAACCACACCACGATCACTATAGATGCAATCATATTCTGTATATTGCATATAATCATATAATTGCTCTATTTTAAGCCAATATAACATAAGATAAGATGAAATGAGATGAGATGAGATGAAATGAAATAAGATGAGACATGATGAAACATGATAAACATGACGAGATGAAATGAGAAGACTGAGATGAGATATGAGATGAGAGAAGTAAGCAAGAAAGTAAGTCAAGATGTCAGCTTTAAACATGGCGGACAGGCGTTACTACAGCTCTATTAAATATCAGTGATATCCACAGACTCTTTGTTCTGTTCGTTACTAAACAGCGTCCCCTGATAATCCATTGATAATCCGAGAGAGCGCTGATTACCTCCCCATGCCAATCTGTTCATATAATATTTCAGCCACGCCAGTCCTCTCCATGAAGATGTCTCTATTGCTCAGTGGTTAGAGCGACAGACAACATCTTCATATTTTAAATGAGATGCTAAGAGCTGATAAGATCTGATAATAGCTGATAAGAACTGATAAGAGCTGATTGGAGCTGATAAAACCGGATTAGAGCAAAACAACCTAGTAAATGTTCGCCACACTCATATGAGTGTTAGGTAACTTAGGTTATAAGACTCAATGGATTTACGAAGTGCCGATGCATTATCCCGTCACTGCCATCGCTTTCAAGTGAGGAAACTGATTTTAACATTAGCTTTACCAGCCTTTTTAGATATGTCTTAGGCTTTTATGATACTTGTTTTTGTTTTTTCAAAAAAATCAAGTTTTCCTTTATGCTACAAAATCAGTTTTAGATATTTTATCACTTAATCTAGAAATGATCAACAATTCAAGCAAAATGAATCAATGAATGATTCAATGAATGAATCAATGAATGAAAGAAGCAATCAATCAATCAGTCAGTCAATCAGGAAATCAGTCAATCAAGCATTCGTTCAATCAATCAAACAATCAATGAAATAATTAGTTAATCAATCAAGTAATTAACTTCTTAGTAAATCGCTTTATTAATATCTAATACTGTCAATCGATCCATCAAAGAATTAATTATTACTACAGATGATTGATTGATTCAGCACAAGGGATGTGTTGAACGTATTAGAATCTCACACAATGCTAAGCCGAGTCTTATTAATCATCACCCCATTCATCATACACTTGTCCACTCTGTTTTCTTTACGTGCTCAACACAAATTACTCTACCGGATGTTGGCTTTTAGCTTTAAAGAATTGCATTTATAGACCGGCCAAGTTTAAGATAACTAAATGTTAGATATCTGCAGATCCTGGGCTTTAGTTGTAAGCTTTCCATGTCCCAATTTTATCTCAATAACTTATTAGCAAAACTTTCAAAACTCTGGTCTGATGTAAAAACAACCTAAGATTCGTCTGAGTTGTCTTCGTTTACTAAGTTTAGCGTTGACTTTCCCATTCTTAGCTGTGCGGTGCTAAGTTGTCTCAATTCTTATATGATTAAAAATTCACAGGCGTAGGCTTTTGATCTTTTGAATTACAACTATATTAAACAGCCGAATAAGTAAATAAGTCTTAACTTAATCTGATTTTACTCTATGACTGCACGTACTAGGAGATTAATTCAAGCCTATTTAAGTTTAATTAAATATGTAGTTATGTTTGATCTCGGTTCTGTCACAGCTTAAAATAAATATTTGAAAACAACCCACACATCTAGAAACTACGAGAACTTCTGACTTAAGTGGTTCATTTGATTTGATTGCATTTTAATTGAGTACTTGACTCAATTTTCAACTCAAAAATAACACTAATAAACACTAAAATAACATTCATGTATACGAAATTAATTTATTTAGGCTACTAGGCCTATATTTTTTAATTATTTAGGCACCTATATTCTGGAGCTCTATACAAAGGACATTAAAAAGTCATTTAAATAGAATTGCGTTAACACCTTTATGTTCAACTATCAGACTAAATAGTCTCTTGTAAATTTTTTGCTTAATTAAAGCTTCAAGCGATACATCAACTTTCATCAATCGTTGAACAGATTGATTCAACCACTAACATGTATATATATATATATATATATATATATATATATATAATTTATATATATATATCTAATATTATATATATATATATATACATGTATATATATAGAATATAATATATATATATATATATATATTATTATATAATTATATATACTATATATATATATATATATATATATATATATATATATAGAATATATATATATATATATATATATATATACATTAACTTAAACAATATCAAAATAATTAAACAATATAAAACAATAAAATAATAATTTAACAATAATAAAATAAACAGTATAATAATAATATAATTATAAAACATAAAGAAATAGGAAGAAGAGATGGAAAGGACACATTATAAGGGGGGAAGGTCTATTAATAGAGGTCATAGAAGGTAGAATGGAAGGAAAAAGAGGCAGGGGCAGGCCGAGATTAGATATGTTAGATGATTTAAAGACCCACTCATATGTGGAAATGAAGAGGAAGGCGGAAGGCAGGAAAGAGTGGAGGCGTTATATACCATGGACCTGCCAGTAGGCAGTGCACTAAGAGAGACAACATAAAAGTATAATTATATAATAATATTATATAATTACTATATAATATATATATAGTATATAATGAAAATGTATATATACTGTATTTATAACTTTAGTAAATTTAGATGAAATTAAACGGTGAGATTTAGGCTTCTTTATGAAAATTGATTGACTATACTGGCTGAAGAGAACTACTGTGATACTTTGTCATATACCACTGCTAGTCTTGCACTGGTCATACTTGTCAGTCTCTACATGTATTATATTGCATAATTTGTATTGCATACATTTCAAAGCATTTATACGATATTATATTCATATATCAAATTATGATCAACATTTATATACATGTATATTCACTATCCACATCAGCTGCTATTGAACAATGCGTGTCTGTGATGTAGTAATTAGAGTATCTATTATACTATATATGCGTGTCTGTGTTATTGTAATGCTATCTGTGGTAGTATACAAGTATGAACGCTTTGTTATAGTAACGCTATCTTGTGTCGCTACGTGATAGCAGACACTGGCTTTGATGATTCAAATGAGAGACTCAGTTTACTAAACTATCAGTGACATATAGTAATCCAGCTGGAAGTCCTTCAGAGGAATGGATTTATCATTGTAGAATTTATATTGTTTGATATTTGGAAATTAATTTACTACAGATAAAGCAATCCTAGCCAATTTTATTATACGGATTCAGTTAGTAACCGCCCCTGAATTATGTAATTAATTTTCTGAAATATAGGCTGGCTAAGTCTCTCTGCTAATATAAATTTCCTCAGTGTTCACTAATCACTAGTAATCAGCATAGTATCTTCTCTGGTTTTTTCTCCTACTGCTTGGAACTCTCTGCCTCCTAATCTTCACTCATCTTTCAGTATTTCCACTTTTGTAGTAGGCAGAAAACACAGCTCTTCCTTCCGTAGATTTATTTTATCTTTCTTGACCGATTTTTTTAACTCCGGGCCCGCACCGTATATGATCTCTATTCTTTCTTCAGTACACATGAGTCTTAAACAAGCATGTAATTGCTTCCTGACTCTGTAATGTTATGTTATGTTTCTCAGGTCGTTCGGATGAATCGATTTGTAGTGACCTGTGATGAAGGGGCGTCCCTGACATCATCCTTTTATGAGGAAACGGACGTTAAACCTCTATTATTGGTATTATTTTCTTCTTTGATCCTTTTCTTTCGGTATATAGAGTTCCTTTTTCTTTGATTCCTAATAGCGCTTTGACTGGATTCTAGTTCTGCGCGCTTCTGTGTGTGCCGATGAAATCCATTCACGAATCCTTTCCATGCGGGACAATCCAAGGGTTCCTTCTGTCCTGGTTGATATTTTATATGCGGACTCTGAATTCCTCTACAACTTATTGGAGCCACATTGTGCGGTACTCTGTATAAACTCTATTAGTAATAGTTAATAATAATATAATATAATAATATAATATAAACTCTATTAGTAATAGTTAATAATATAATATAATAATAATATAATATAAACTCTTTTAGTAACAGTTAGATATAATAACGCTTTTTATTGAATTATTTCATAATAAATTGAGCTATGTAATTATTAATTGATTGCTGATTTGTTTCTTCCAGAAGTTTCTATTACTCAGGAATAGCATGACGCCATATTTTCATTGCATCAAATATACGCCCATATTGGTCTACGTGTACTGTATATGTATTTTAATTGGAGATTAGTCTTCTATATTTCTTATATTAATTTATTAAGGAAACATTTTCCTGACCCTAATTAATCCAATATTCAAGGGAAGATGATGAATATGATTATGATGATGAAGATGATGATGGTGGTGTTGATGATGATGATGGTGATGATGATGATGATGATGATGAAAATTCTTAGAATAATATAATGCGAGAGACAGAGTTAAGGAGTTTTAGCAATGCATATGATAGTGTCTTTACAAAGATCTTTCATACAACAGACAAAGCAGTAATAATGTGGTTACAATACTATTTCGGTTTCTTGCCTCTAAATATTTTGTATGATTACAATAGATTGAATTTTTTAAATAAGCTAGTTAAAGACGGTGAATTAAATAGAGGGATTGATTTGGATCATTTAGATTACTTAGCGTTTGAGAAATTACAAAGGAAATATAATATTTAAATGATGATTCTGTTGCTACTATAAGATTTAAACTGTGGATCTTCTTTGAAAAAATGTTAACTACGGAATCTACATCTCATTTTGATTAGTACATGGAACTGTTTATTGTATGGTTTACAGTACATGTATGTTATCAAATCTGTTAGACTAAATTTATGCATATCGACTAATTTCTGTCTTTTTTCGTTTATTTTTAGTTTCGTTTTGTTTGTTTGTATATTTGTGTCTACCATATAATGGTGAATAAAAGAATATATAATCTACTTTTGAAATTAAATTATTTAATTAATTTTCCGTACCATTTAGCATCGAGTAGAGTGTAAACTTTGTGCCTCTTTGAATCGACCATAAAATTAAGTTATTTCCATGAGTGTAGCGTCTAATTTGAACTATATAGCGTGGGATATCTATCAGCGTTTAGTTTCCTGCCTTTAATATGCGCAGTTGGAATGGTAAACGCGTTTATACATCATTTAGCGTCTGATGAAAGGAAACGATTTGTCACTCCAGTACGTAATTCGGCTCTGTGTTAGAGTTCAATGTAAATTGGCGACGCCCAATCTGTAAACAGACTGACAGAAAGCTTTCATGTGTTTAACGACTTAAACATTTCCGCTGTATCGAGAAAGTTTTCCGGGAGATTTATTGCAATGGTGGTTTAAAGTTTTGTGATCTTGAGTAAACGTTATTCCATTTATGAACGTTATTTCACTGTGTCGGCACCTCATTACTATAGGCTACAGCGCATTAGTTTGACCACTAACGCGAGAGGTTCTATGGTTTATTGATAGGAAGCTGACCTTAGAAACAGGAGGTCACGAGATCAATAGTCAGTCGTACTATTGTTGTCTATGAGCGGCTTCTCTACTCTCTAATGTTGCAGTCACTCACTGCGCTCTCTCGACTGCTGTAAAATCTGAAAGGCCAAGCAAAATCTAAAACGTCAAGTTAAGCTTAGCGTCCTTTTCCATCCCTATAGCTTGTATGTGACGAAGAGAGCACTGGATTTGAACCTTGTACCTACTGATTCGCTGTGCCACTTTCAATTTTGTCGAATAGCTTGCCAATATGCCACCTGCTCAACCCTTTTCAGAAGCGAATCCTATTATGTCCTGGCGTAAACTACGTTTCGGTTAAATGGCATTTCTTACGCCGGATGTTAAGAATACGTCAAGGGTTTGAATGGTGTATCCACCGATACGCATTGGAGATTTGGAAGTGCGTTAAAGCTGTTAGTAGCATCCGTTATGTGTCACGAAAAATATCAGTGAGGAATCGTTAACCTGTATAGTGTGTATCTCAAGTACTAGTATCTGTTAGAATAGTCATCACATTCCATGATGGAGCTTTTGTCCAGGTTAACGGCTACATTAAGGAGTGAATAATACTTAGACTCATTAACTTGATTATCTTATTGATCAGTAGAGTGCTATTTCTACATCGTGGAAAACTGTGTATGGAAATATACTTCTTGAACCTTTCGTTTGACAGAATATTAATTACATAGACATAAAGAGAGAGACAGAGACAGAGAGAGAGAGAGAGAGAGACAGAGAGAGAGAGAGAAGTGAATTATTTAAAACTAACATGTTGTAAATTCTTCTAAAAATAAATAATATACTTTTCAATCATTCTTGCAATAACTTCCTTACAGCCTGCTTATATCTACAATATTATACGGATGATCGTAAGGCCAGTTTTGAATAGAACCGAGACAATCTGTGTGACTCAGCAAGCGAATGTGCTGCAACACAAAATGAGCTACAGAATCAAATGTCTAAGAAAGATCTGGTTAGCTCATTCTTTCTATCCAAATATGACATTTCTCTTGAAGCTTTACCTTAGAGAGAGATTTAATAAAACATAGAACGTATGGACGTATGGCGGGCGGCTGCGTGACCAGGCGGCTACGCGGACCACTGGGCGGGAGACAGGGCGGCTTGCTCCGTGGACGACGGTCGGGCGTGGGCAAGGGAAGCCCCGGGGACGCCTCGGCCGACGTCGACCCGCTCATAAGGGCAATCAACGCGAGCTTATCTCGGATTTACAGATCATCGCGGCTGAGTTGATCGTCGTTCCACAAGATCTGTTCATTTAATCCGCGTGCTCTCTCTCATTGCTCAGTATACAGTATATACACGCCGCATAAAAGCTTCTCCCTCTCTTTTTCTTTCTCTCTCTCTCTCTCTCTCAATGATCAGTACATACGCGTGCCTAAAAGCTTCTCTCTCTCTCTCTCTCTCTCTCTCTCTCTCTCTCTCTCTCTCTCTCTCTCTCTCTCTCTCTCTCTCTCTCTCTCTTCTCTCTCTCCTCTCTCTCTCTCTTCTTCTCTCTCTCTCTAATATATATATATATATATATATATATATATATATATATATATAGAGAGAGAGAGAGAGAGAGAGAGAGAGAAGCTTTTATAGAGAGAGAGAGAGAAGCGTATATATATATATATATATATATAGAGAGAGAGAGAGAGAGAGAGAGAGAAATAGAGAGAGAGAAGCTTTTAGGCACGCGTATGTACTGATCATTGAGAGAGAGAGAGAGAGAGAGAGAGAAAGAGAAAGAAAAAGAGAGGGAGAAGCTTTTATGCGGCGTGTATATACTGTATACGTGTATATACCGTATATATATATAGATATATACTTTATATATATATATATATACATGTATATATATATATATATATATATATATATATATATATATATATATACAGTATATATCTATATATATATATATATAGATAGATAGATAGATATATATATAATGTATATATTCATGTATATATATATATATATATATACAGTATATATATGCCTATTTGTATATCTCAATGCCGTATCATTCAGCCTATCCATTATCTTCCGCAGTCCAGTCTCGCTGCCCGCTACCATTCCTTGGTCATCTGCAAATCGTACATCTTGTAACAAATTTCCTCTTACTTTTATTCCTTCTTTCATATCTTCCACGGCTTCCTCCATCATTGCCTCAGCGTAAATGATAAAAAGCAGCGGCGATATGCTACAACGTTGTCTTACTCCACGTCCTATTTCACCTTCTGACTCTGAGTATTGTTGCTGGATTTTGATTATTGCTCTTTGATTCATGTACAATTTTTAAATTAGTCTTCTATCTCTCCAGTCAATTCCTATTCTTTTCAAGATATTCATCATCGTTATCCAATCCAACCTGTCAAAGGCCTTCTCAAAGTCTTCAAAGCATACAAAAACATCATTTCTATATTCTAAGCTTCTTTCGAAAGGAAGCCGAATTACAGCTATTGTTTCTCTTGTGCCGCATCCTTTCCCAAAACCAAATGTGTTTTTCTCAGTATCGTATCTGCTTTCGACTGAATGTGATTATTTATTATCTTTAATAAGATCTTCGATGCATGAGGTTTTAAACTGATTGTTCTGTAATTCGAACACTCCACAGCTTTGGCTTTTTTGGAATTAGGATCATCACCGACTTGGTAAAGTCGTCTGACCAAAAACCTGTATTGTACGCTTCTTTACGTACTTCCATTAACTTATTGAATGTTTCTCCTTCCAACAATTTCAAGAATTCTGCTGGGATATAATCTATTCCGGCATCTTTCCCATTCTTCATGATGTTAGTTGCAGATTAAATTTCCTCCCTAAAATATGGATCCCTTTTCATCGTTTTCTACTATATTTTCTTCTCTTTTACTAACTGCTAGTAATATCGTTGATATGTCTGTAATCTATAGAAATTGCTTACACTTTTTGTTTTTGAATTTTATTGAAACACAGAGATTATTACAGTAATTCGACTGGTTATTTAAGGATTTGTGTTCTTCAAGATTTCAATAGCAACACAACAACACTAATTCTAGTTGTACATGACACACATAGTTCTACTTTAATAGTTTTTGCCGATGTCTTGTATAGTACTATATTATCACAAGTACGAAAATTATTTATTCCATATTAATTTTTTTGAGAAGCTGTTGAATTCATAAATGCAGTTTACAATTTCGCAGAATATATCTTAACTTTTGAAAATTTCTGGAGGCCGTTTTTTCTGATGATTTGGTAGACCATTTCCTCTCGCATTGAATTTCCTGCCAAGTACAGAAAGACAATTAGAGAGTTTGGTAAAGACGTGTGACACCACACGCTAATTGTTCACAGCTGCTCAATTGTTCAAATGCTGTCATCTGGCGAACGTTAGAGAACTAATTACGTTTACACAACTCGTTTGTCTCACAAGCTTTATAGTGTGCAACTGTGAATGATGACTTTCACGTTGATTACTAGAGTAAATAAAAATTCATTTGATTTCATTTGAGCGCAGCAGAAGCTTATTTGTTACTTTGCATTCATTAATTAGTTTTCTGCGTAAACGTTCTTTGTTTAAACGTAAACGTTCTTATTTACTATTTGTCTCTCTGTATTTATGTTCTCCTTTGTGATTATGAGTTTATATGATAGGCCAACTTTGTGCCAGTGAGTATGTAAGCTACTTTGTGACACTGAATATATGAGCTACTTTGTGCCTCTGAGTATACTTAAATATATGTGAATTAATGTGCCACTTTGTGCCTGTTTGCTGCAGTGATACGTGATGAGTTCAGAGTGCAGCCTCAGAGCGTAGAGGTGGCGGTGGGGCAGGACGCCAGCCTGCACTGTGTGACGCCTCGGGGTGAGCCCGAGCCCAGGACCAGGTGGGAGAAGGACGGAGAGGGGGTGGTTTTGGATGAGCGGGTGGGGGTAGACGCTATGGGGACCCTGCACGTGAGGAGGGCAGGGAGGGGAGACTCGGGCAGCTACGTGTGTGTGGGGTTCAACCTGGGTGGGGAGAGAGAGAGTCAGCCTGCCATGCTGTCTGTTAGAGGTTAGTAGTGCTGGATGTCATGATCTATCACGATATCAATGTTGTTGGAGGTGTAGGATATGGTGTGGGACAGGGAGGAATGGAGAAACTCTCTTCGTATCCCGATCCTGGTTAAACATAGGATTTAAGCGAAGAAGAAGAAGAAGATGATGATGATGATGATGATGATGATGTTGGAGGTCAGAGGAAGAAGCGTCATAGACAGGTGCAGCAATTAAGCCGTTAGAGCAGGTTTAACAGCTGTTTATTAACAGTGCGAGTGTGAGGGAGTTTTTATATGTCCTATTCTTCAATAAATAAATGAGAAAACCACCTCAGTGTTCAATTTGATAATGACTCGTGTTTACATATAACTTAGCTAATTAAATTTAGGGTGGACACACCACTGTACAACAAACCTGAATGATATTTCAATACAGAAATAATACTTCAGTTATTCAAACAAGTAAGTATCAACAACAACTGTTACACCAGAGATCAGGATAAGACCATTCTCTTGCTGCTCTGTCTTTGTTAGCCATGTCTTTGCGCGACGCGTTCAGTATTCGATTAGTTTATTCTTAACTTTTAACCTTTGATTTAAACCTTTTAACCGATTTTAATCTTTAGTATATCTGTTGAGTTACGCGTGTTATGTCCGTGTTGCTGAAGAATAAACCAACCGTGGACTATACGTGTCGTAAAAGGCGACAAAGCACTAAGATCCAAACCAATGTCAGCAAAAGGGCATTCGGTTCGTGAGCGCCTAGGCTCCAGAAATTTACAAAATTTTCTAATCCCTACCCTAGTTATAGAGGGATTCAAGGGAAGATGATGATGAAGATGAGTAAATCCGGAGTTTTTTTGAGTGGAAGTAATAATCCAGCTCTTACTTGTTGTAGAGGTTCCTCAGATAGTTGATCCACCCAAGGACACTGTGGTGAAGGAGAACGAGGACGTGCTGCTTCAGTGTCAGGCCACCGGTGATCCTGAACCCGTCATCATCTGGAAAAAACTCGAGGGGCAAATCCCGGCTGAGAGGTATGAGTCCATTGTCTGATTACATTAAAACACTATAACTAATTCTAGCGAACGAGACTTCTTGATTAATGAAAACATTATTGGCAAATGCTTTCGCAGTAGTTCGTCTTAAGGCTATTCAAAGGCTAAAAGTCAAATTGGGAGAGACTTCTAGGTAACCTTACTACTCTTATGCTACTTTGGTAATTCAAAGATTTTGTTAAACAATACACGTTTTAACGGTATTTGGATTCATCACTTAATTCTAAATTTAAATTTCTTCTGTTCCATCGGCTTTCTGCTGAATATCAAGAGATTTCGTCTAAAAGTATATTCCTTGCATAAGAACAGTGGCGAATAGAGTAATTTTTAAGAGTAGTCCGAAAGCTTTTTGGACATTGCCTGTATACTTTTGCGCACACCTACGCCTTCCCCGGAGTTCATTTTTTAAAAATTATTTAAATCCTTTACACATACAATTAGCCATGAATACAATTAAAATTAAGCTTTTAAAGAAACCATCAGCTGGCCTGGTGATTGGTTCCCTGGGCATTCCTTCTGTATACGCGACTTCATAACAACATATAAGAACATTGTAAAAGAAAAAATAAGAATACTGTGGATACGAACAATAAGAAGAGTGCGGTATTCAAGAATACTGAGAGGAACTAAATTTAATTAAATGCTGAATGTTGAGTATTTTATAGCAGAGTGGCTAGAGCGTCAGGTATCTTAACGATCGACTCCGAGTTGTACGGGACGCAGGTTCTGGCGCTAGTGTAGCCGAGAGAAAATTATCGTGGAATTTCAAAAACTGTTTTAAAATATTAGTTAAAATATCATACAAGCATTTTGTAATGCGTGAAAACTTTTGGAATTTGAACCGGTTTTGGACCTTCTCTTTACCCGCCGGCTTGGACTTGTCTCAATATTGCTCGACGTTGTCATTGATGACAGTAGCACTCCAATTGTTGTTATACGTTATCATTGTTATAGAACCTTAACATTTAATCAAGAGCTAAATGTATTTAGAAGTCTATATCACCTTGCCAATCAGGTTAATGCATAATGTAACGTCCGTTTTCTGTCTCAAAAGCATGTCAGCGATGGGGCGAATATGGGATGTGAACTCCACACCCACTGATCCACAGTCTAACAACTAATCGCTACTGACTCAGCCTCGAAGTTTCTGTTAGTTAAATAAAATGTATGGGAGTTATACATGCGGATTTGTGCACAAGACTTTAGTTCAGTAAAATTGTTAGATATCACATTCAGTGACAAATGGCTCGACAGAAATTACATATATACATTACATATATTATTCAATTACATATATTATATATACATATACATATACATATATATATATATATATATATATATATATATATATATATATATATATATATATATATATATAGTTTGTTAATAGATAATAGTAATTCTTTGAGAAAACAGAACACCTTTTCTTAAGATAGTACATGGGGATTGCGAAGCCAAAGTAGAAGGATCTTTATAGTCTTATTTTAACTAGTATAATAACAGCAATAAATACAGGGGTTTATTGTACGAAAAAAATAGTTGATCTGCTTACTCGCAATTTTGCGAAGCCTTTGCAATTTTACAAATTTAAATTCACTTGAGATTAGATACACTTATTTAAAGATATTTTTTCAAAATTTAATGACATTTATATTATAGACGTCTTCTTTAAAATAATCGTGTAATAATTAAGCTATGAGAAGGAATTTAAACGTAATTCTAGTGTTCTGAGCAGTGTATTAGGACAGGAATTGTTTTCTTGACAGATTAGTTATTAATTCAGTGTTTACACAGTTCATTGTTTCACTACTTTCAGATCTCAGATCCTGGAGGACAGGTCTCTAAGGATAGAGCACGCTCAGGTGACGGACGAGGGACGCTATGTGTGTAGAATGGAGAACTCTGTGGGATGGCAGGAGGCTGAGGCCAAGCTAACTGTGCTGTGTATGTCAATTAATAAGATATAAGCTAATCAATCAATAAATTAATCAATCAATCAATCAATAAATTAATCAATCAATCAGTCAGTCAATTAATAAAACAATCAGTCAGCCAGTCAGTCAGTCGGCCAATCAAATAATTAATTTATAAATAATTAATTATTAATTAATAATTAATTATTTAATTTTTATTAATCAATTATACTTATTACTTAATTGATTGGCCGACTGACTGACTGGCTGACGGAATGATTGGTTGATTGATTGATTAATTTATGTCTGGTTCAATTAATAGATCGATCGAGCAAACCATTGATTAATCATTGCGATATGTCTGCATATGAGCTAAGCGCTTCTTAAGGCTGTGAAATGGATGCTTAATCCCAACCTTGATATATTTCGTATGAAGGCTTAGACTTGAGCAATAGTGCTTTTTGTCAAAATTCTCTGTCAAAACATCTGCACAATTATAGAATAAAGGTATAAAATCGCATTTATTCGTTAATTATTCCATCTTCGAGCAAGCCATTTATTAGCGCAAGATAATAAGGTGCCAGATATCGTCATGTGTGTGACTATAATAGCTGAAGTACCAGAAACCATTATATAATTATTCATATTTAACTGATAACATAATGCAATAGTACTAATGTTTGATATATCTCATAGATAAGTAATGAGTTACGGGTGATAAATACCTTCATCATCATCTTCCCTTAAATCCTAGTCCAACAAAAGGAGTCGGGATACGAATAGATCATCTCCTATCAATCCATAGATGAATATCTTATGGTCATAAAAATGTTAAATGTCATCATTAATTTATAGGTGTTACTAATAATATATTTTATATCATTTAACGGTAACAGTACTTTATGTAATAACAGATATATGACTGTTTGACTATGCATTCGCTTCTTATGAGGATAAGATTATATTTACGTTTAATCTTACACATAAACTAATACTTAATACATATACATATATACTAATACATATACATATACAAATACATATACATATACTAATATATATATACATATATACTAATACATATATATATATACTATATATATACTTATATATATATATATATATATATATATATATATATTAATCAGTCAGTAAAACATTTAGATATCATCATGGACGTGTTTATGTTTGACTGACGTTAGCGCGCCCGTCGTTCGTGGTGACACCTCGCGACAAGACAGTGGGCAAGGGCAGGAGGGTCGTGATGAGATGTGAGATGAGTGGCAACCCCAGTCCTGCAGTGTTCTGGACCACCCCCAACACACAGGTACCACTGTCAATCAATCAATCAGTCAGTCAATCAATCAATCATGTGATGAGATGTGAGATGAGTGGTAACCCCAGCCCTGTAGTGTTCTGGATCACCCCCAACACACAGATAACTCTATCAATCAATAAATCAATCAAGCAACCAACCAATTAATCAATCAATCAATCAATCACGTGATGAGATGTGAGATGAGTGGTAACCCCAGTCCTGCCGTGTTCTGGACCACTCCCAACACACAGGTACCTCTATCAATCAATCAATCAATCAATCAACTAACCAATCAATCAATCAATCACGTGATGAGATATGAAATGAGTGGTAACCCCAGTCCAGCAGTGTTCTGGACCACACCCAACACACAGGTACCTCTATCAATCAATCAATCAATCAATCACGTGATGAGATGTGAGATGAGTGGTAACCCCAGTCCTGCCGTATTCTGGACTACTCCCAACACACAGGTACCTCTATCAGTCAATCAATCAATCAATCAATCAACCAATCAATCAATCAACCAATCAATCACGTGATGAGATGTGAGATGAGTGGTAACCCTAGTCCATCCGTGTTCTGGTCCACTCCCAACACACAGGTACCTCTATCAGTCAATCAATCAATCAATCAATCAATCACGTGATGAGATGTGAGTTGAGTGGCAACCCCAGTCCAGCCGTGTTCTGGACCACTCCCAACACACAGGTCTAAATGAATCTTGAATTTAAATGAGTTCCTCGAATGAATATTTTCTGGTTGGTGTTAATATTGTTTTAAGATCTAAAGGAGCACTGAACATTCAGTGCTGAACATTCAGTGCTGAACATTCAGTGCTGATCATTCAGTGCTGAACATTCAGTGCTGAACATTCAGCGTTGAACATTCAGTGCTGAACATTCAGTGCTGCACATTCGAACGGTTAAATATTGTATCCTTTAGAATCAACAAAGGAAAGAAGAGAACGAGGAATGAGCGTAAGTTGTAGTGTGTTTAACGTCAAGGTTCAGAAGCACAAGGCTCCTCTTCAAGACGACTCGACACACTCGAGCTACCGTCACAAAGATTAATGTAACAGTAAGATACTATTTACTAACTTACGTGTAAGGAATGAGCGTATTTTTTTCAGATTTTATTTCTCTTTATAGGTATAGAGATAAATTGTGGTGTTTTATGCAGAAGTACCTGTTCGTGAACCAGGCTGAGGGCAGGTATCGAGTGACCGAGGAGGGCACGCTGATCATTGAGGGGGTGACGGAGGGGGACGGGGGAGAGTACTCCTGTCAGGGTATCAGCATGGCTGGCACGGCGTACGCCAAGGCCAGGCTCCATGTCAAAGGTAAATAGCTGT
>CAJHZI010000435.1:0-200000 GCA_905160935.1 Enchytraeus crypticus | reverse complement strand
TCCACTACGCTCTAGGAGGCCGTATTCGCCAATGTGCCACGAACGCAGATATTACTATTATTATTATTATAATTATAATTATAATAATTGTAAAAATAATAATAATAATAATAATTAATATTATTATTATTAATTTTAAGTTCATCAACCGTATGGTAATCTTGCATAGTTACAAACAGAAACAACTATCAAATGTTATTTCCAGGAGACACGTCATCAGCTGGGGGGCGCTCTGTGCTACCGCAGTTTGACCTGGAGGTGGTGAGAGAGAAGCTCTCAGTGCCTCTCGTTCATCTCCACCCTGCTGAGGTTCTCAGCTCCTCGGCTATCAAGATCACGTGGGACACCAGGAGACACCAAAGATACATCGAAGGTAGGAAATACCTCCTATCTATTTAGTTTTGGTGTATTGCCATGTAGAATTATGATTATTATTTCTTTTGATGATAAAATACATGTAAATGTAGAGGGTGTCAATTAGACCGTAAATACACCCAGATTGTGTATTTTTAAAATGGCATGGAAGTTCTTAAAGGGCTCTGAAATCTTCCACTGATGCTTTATTCTTCTTTCCTTGTCCTATTTACACTTATAAAAAGTGACGACCTGTTTTGCTTGGGAAGCCAATTGATGTTTGATTTCTTCGCAGTTGTGGTAGTGCTTCTTCTTATCGTGCCCCTATACAGCATTAATCCAGCGTCTGACACAATTTCTCGCTCATTAAACGTTTCATTAAACTCTCTGAGATCCTCACGCGTGACCCCATCACCGGTCAAGTTGCAGTTCATCAAATGGTCAATGTCCTCCCTTCAGGCCGCATTAACATACTGTAGAACCATTATAATAACCCCATCGGTTCATTGCAACCTTTGTCCTACCGACACCTGTTCTAAATCTATTTAAGCATAACCAGGTTCGTCGATCCTCATCGCACCCACACGGAAGACTTTTTGACGCTTCTACACATATTTTATCCTCTGGAACTGATTGGAGATGTTCTCTCCACATTTGGAGACGAGATTGTTCCACTGACTGAGTTAGTGGCGACACGGAATTTAAGAAGCTGTGCCTTGATTTGAGTCACGATCTCCGAGGATTTTCACCATGCAATGGATGTCGTTGATCCTGTTCTTGTCTACTTCTTTCAGCTTGGCTGAAACATTGAGACATTACGTCTGATGACTGGTGGTGCTATGCCAGAGAGTAAGTACAGACTGTCTTTACTTGTTGGTTTCAGGCAACCTGTTATATGACGACACGCAGCATTAAGAGCACTGTCAATTTTATGGGCATGTGTGGAGCGACCCCAAACAACGCAGGAATACTCAGCGCTAGAGTAGCAGAGGGCCAATGCTGTGGAGAGTATTGTGTTGGCCTTTGCACCCCATTGAGTGTTCGCCAGTTTTCCTAATATAGAATTTCTT
The DNA here is from genome assembly GCA_905160935.1 of Enchytraeus crypticus. Lineage (NCBI taxonomy): Eukaryota > Metazoa > Annelida > Clitellata > Enchytraeida > Enchytraeidae > Enchytraeus > Enchytraeus crypticus. Next base: position 198,576 of record CAJHZI010000435.1, on the reverse strand, counting down.
GTGCTGACGTTTGCCTTCGTCTTTCCTACATGCTGCTTGAAACTCAGAGTCCTATCTAAAGTTACACCAACTTATACTGGGTGTGTACAGTGTTATAGTTCTACACCTTCCCATGTAACTTTAAGCTCCTTACTAGCATCCTTATTTCTTAAATGAAAGGCGCACACTTGTGTTTTGGTAGGATTAGGTTTTAGATGATTTTGCACATAATATACCGACAGTGATTCTAGGACTTCATTTAGTCGTTTTTCAATGTCACTGAAATTCTTAGACTGATATGCAGAACAATTGTCATCAGCATAGATGAAACTTCTGGTATTCTGCATAATTGGTTGATCATTTGTATAGATGTTGAACAGAATAGGTGCTAAAACACTCCTTTGAGGAAGACCATTCTGCTGCTTCCTCCATCGGCTCTTTGGGTTACCTCCCAGTTCAACATAGAATCGACGATTCGTTAGGAGTTGTTGGATGAATTGAGTCAATTTATAATCCTTCGTTATGTTGTACAACTTGGTGATGAGTCGTCTATGGCATACAGTGTTGTATTCAGCTGACAGATCTACAAATACAGCTCCAGTAATGAGACCTTATTTCTTAGTGGAAGTGCTACTAAGAGGGGAGGGAATAAATCCTCCTACTGGAGTGGAAATTGCCCTCCGCTTAACTTGTTAAAAGAGGCCATATTATGGTGACATCGATGTGAAAGTTTACTACAACTGAAGCTGAATAATTATGCTTTAGCAATAAAAAGTAAATACCTCTCTTTCATTTGTGCAAAAGATTTATAAATGGATTTGACTTAAACCCAGTATTGCTATGATAATCCTTTTTGGCAATTGAGGACTTTACATTTAGATAATCCAAAAACAATTTAGAAAATACTAAAATAATTGAGTACATTATGAAATGAGTTGTGTTGAGTACATTGCCAAAGTTGCCCATGGAGGGGAAATTATATAAACTATCTTCATTTAATTTGAATTTGATCAATTCTGTCGTCTATGGCATAGGCGACAAGTTCATTAGGACAAATAGCTACGCAGATGAGAAGAAATATGGTTCAATAACAGAAGCATTAGATGAAGGAAAATTTAAATGTAACAAAATCAAGTATGGGATAGTAGACATTTCATAAGGCGTTAGTTTATAGCAGCACGTTGAAGCGAGCGAGTGAGCGAGAGAGATAAGGAGCTCAAGAGAGAGAGGAAAGGAAAGTTATAGACTTACTTATACTGTATATATATATATATATATATATATATATATATATATATATATATAGAGAGAGAGAGAGAGAGAGAGAGAGAGAGAGAGAGAAAGAGAGAGATAATTAGGAAGGAAGGGTTTCTATTCTATTCTATTCTATTCTATTCTATTCTATTCTATTCTATTCTATTCTATTCTATTCTATTCTATTCTATTCTATTCTATTCGATATCCTACAGGTTTTTATACTTGATGTGGTACAGAGCTGTATAGTGTTAAGGGTTATCTCGGTTGTCTATTACTGTAATTTATATTTAGTTTATTGTTTATTATTTACACGTTGTTACACAAAGTTATGCTATTTAAATCCAGTCTATTTTTTATTCGTCAGGTTTCTATGTAAAGTACAGAGCTTCTGAAGACTCTGATGGGCCACCAGATGGCGCAGGTTTCTCTAATGACAACGACTACGTGACAGAGACTGTACTATCTGGTACTGCCAGTGTGTACGTACTGTCCTCTCTACACAAGTACACGTGGCATGAGATCAAAGTACAACCCTTCTATTCGTCCGTCCTAGGGGCGGACAGCAACAACATCAGAGCCATGACTTTTGAGGACGGTAGGGTCGAGATAATTATTTTCTTAAATTATTTAATCAATTAAAATATTTAATTAGTTAATCAATTAAAAATATTATACTAATTATTACAAAATTAAATATTAATCATATGCCCTTATGTAGGGACTAGCCTTTTGATGAGGGGTGCGCTCTTTGTGAGCGAGATAACTAATCTGAAATTTGTGCATCGACTATCTTAAAATAAAGGAAACCAATGGAAATCCACTTCGGAGGCTTTTTGTAAGCAAAAAACTGCATTATGCTGGTAGTCAATGTCATTTTTATTTAAAAAAGCTTTGACTTTATGAGTGGGAATTTATGATCATGATGGTAGATTGCTTAGAAATACGAACATTGGACCTACCATTTGTTTCTCAACACTAGAGAGAAAAGCGAGAGTCAGAATGAGATATAACAGTTTAGTTTAAAAACTAAAATCCTTTAATCTTATAGATTAGTTGATTGATTTTTTTGTATTGATGGATCGACTGCACTATTGGTACAATTGGTCTCAGAACTATTGAGAAATGAACTGATTGATAATAGTCGCTTAATTGATTAACTGATGGTGAGTTGATCGTTGATTGATGCAATAATTAATAAATTGAAGATTTATTTGAGAGAAAGAGAGAGAGAGATTCATGATCATTTATTTGTAACTGAATCAAAATATACACAAAGTGCATACAACGAGACAGAATACAACTAAAACGGCCGTCAGAAAGAGCACAATTGAGCTCTATCTAGCTGACTACCGGAAACACAGAAACATAGTAACATAGCATAGTAGAAATATAGAATATAATAAACCTTAATAATGAAAATAGTATTAAACTCTAAAATGCAAAACATTGCGGACTAAGTAAACAGGGACTAAAGATTTGTAAAACCAAAACTGCATTGAAATTAAAATTATTGATTACTTGTTTAAATAATTAATGTATATATATGTATATATATATTATATATATATATATATATTTATATATATATATATATATATATATATATATATATATATATATATAATGAAGGAAGTCCTGGAGAGAGTTGGCACAGATAGACAGTTGATAAATGTATTAAGAAATAGGAAGAAGAGATGGATAGGACACATTCTAAGGGGGGAAGGTCTATTAAAAGAGGTCATAGAAGGTAGAATGGAAGGAAAAAGAGGCAGGGGCAGGCCGAGATTAGGTATGTTAGATGATTTAAAGACCCACTCATATGTGGAAACGAAGAGGAAGGCGGAAGACAGAGAAGAGTGGAGGCGTTATGTACCATGGACCTACCAGTAGGCAGTGCCCTAAGAGAGAGATATATAATGATATATATATATAATTGATGAAGGAAATAATTGATCATTAAAGAGATAAATGATTGATTGTTTGATTGCTTTTATTATTGATTGATTGGGAGGATGATTGAATGATGTTTTGATTGATTAATTGATCGAACGCTCGAATGAACTAATCTGAGTGATTTAACGAATGAAAGAATTATTGATTGATTGATTGATCAGTACCATCAGCCCCACCTCAGAGCATCAGAACGACTGTACTGGAGAACAACACACTGCACGTGACCTGGGACCCGCCCCCCAGGCGTCATCAGAATGGTCCGCTCAGGGGCTACACCGTCAGTATCTATGTGTCATAGATTTTGCTATAGAAATATAAAGGTTTAACGTCCGTTTCCTCGTGCAAGGATGGTGTCAGGAACTTCAGCTATGATCGATTGAGTGCTGTTTAGGCAGTGTTTAGGGCAGACTGTGAGTGTGAATGTGCACCGTCAGTATTTATATGACTTAGACTTTGCTATGATCGATGGAGTGCTATTTATGTTACTTGATGTCATACTTGTATGAGGAAACGGACGTTAAACATTTATTTTTATTATTATTATGTAGTGTCTAGGGCAGACTGTGAGTGGGAATGTGCACTTTAGGCAGAACTAGTGTCTGTCTTTAAACTAAAACTCGTGCGAGAGAGAGAGAGAGGTAGAGAGAGAGAGAGAGATAGAGATAGAGATAGAGATAGAGAGAGAGAGAGAGAGAGAGAGAGTCATAGCTAATCTATGTTAGTTTAGTTAATATAAGCAAATATTTGGCTGCTTATGTCAGCATTCTGCACATTAACGTGCATGTTCTGCACAATGATATATTTGTTCAGTACTTTACCCTATATTGTGTCTTCGTGGAGCCTGTAATTCTTTGTCCTACGAATTAGATACATATTTAAATCCTTCTATATTTCATCAATAGTCCATCCATAACCATCAATAGTCCAATACTATATAATAGTCCAATAATATAATAAATAGTCCATCAATAACTCATCAATTTAGTCGCCTCCTTAGAAACGCCTATAGTATTTCGTTGATCTGTTCTCAAATGCGATAATCATTTCAAACTTTGCTTATAAATTGCATAATATACGTATTATAGGAAATAATTAACAGTATTGCATTGCAGATTGCTTTCAATTGATAACCAAAATATTGATTGTTTATCTTACAGATTAAGATCTTGATTAATAAGCAATCAATGAATTCATGAATAGACTTTAGTAATCAAATCACTTTTTGGCTAATGTACGAGTCTTCCGTACTGTTGCTTCAGTGATGATATGAGCGGTGAAATGAGCTGTGATATGAGCGGTGATGTAAGCGATGACATGAGCTGTGATATGAGCGATGATATGAGCGTTGATATGAGCGGTGATATGAGTGGCGATACAAGCGGTGATATGAGCTGTGATATGAGCGGTGATATAAGCGGTTATATGAGCGGTGATATGAGCGGTGATATGAGCGGAGATATGAGCGATGATATGAGCGGTGATATGAGTGGCGATATGAGCGGTGATATGAGCGGCGGTATGAGCGGTGATATAAGCGGTGATATGAAAGGTTAATTTAGCGGTGATATGAGCGGTGATACAAGCGGTGATATGAGCTGTGATATGAGCGGTGATATAAGCGGTTATATGAGCTGTGATATGAGCGGTGATATGAGCGGTGATATGAGCGGTGATATGAGCGGAGATATGAGCGGTGGCATGAGCTGTGACATGAGCGGAGATATGAGCTTCAACCAACTTAGGTGAACTAAGAAATAGTTATGACAGTCTGCTTATTTACGTGATTAATTGATTGATTGATGATAATGTCTCGGGCAGATTTATTTAACGGGCAACGAAACGAAGTTCAATCATCAGCTGCACGTGAACCTAACGACGACCTCTGTATACTTGCGACACCTGGTGAAAGACATGAGATATAGGCTGCAGATGACGGCTCGCAATAGGATGGGAGAGGGCGTTCTCAGTGATATCATCTATCTGGGTATCTTCATTACTAATTAAAAAAATACAAGACTTTATGTCTTGTATTTTTTTAACGGTTAGGCAAAAAGTCCATATTGCTTTGTCAAATGTTTACTTCTCATAAAACGACCATTTTTCATAGGAATGCCGTTTGAAGTGTTGATCATTTACGGCTGGGGATGAGGCAAACTTATTCCTAAATCGGCGCTGGCTGCAACTGATGCGCCATAAGAAGGCAACGACTACCATTGAGAGGAAATGGGCCTTAAACAAGCATCTGTGCTACCTGACCCAGTGAGGCGTTTAGCCACTGGGGGGGAGGGCAAGTCGGGTTTACTTGGATAGAGCTGAGGAGCAAATCTTTCTACTGGGGAGCAATGTCCCCAGTTAACATATTAAAAGAGGCCATGTTTTTCCGATAATTCTAATACTGAGAAACCAACGGCATCGTTCTGACTAGTGGGAATAAACAATTACTTAATTAGTCTACACTTGACAAATTAATTAGTTAATGAATTAATTAAATTGTCAATTGTATGAAACAATTATGCTGTAGTTTATAATTGTTCAGGGTAAATTAAATCAATACTTGTAAAACCTTTTTATCTCTATTTCTCTCAAGATTTTAAATTAAAGTTACAAAATTACTAATCGTATTCTACTATAATGCTCCGCATAGAACACTCCATCTATCGGCAGAGTAATACTTTCACTACCGCTGTGTCTTATCATTGTCTTAATTTAGCTTATACCTTGAGAAGAAAGCAACTTAAGTGATTTATCTTCGTCTTCCTTATTTCTAGCTCATACTTAGTACTTAAATGTTTTTTATTTTAAGTATTCAAAATCTGTTAATTGGATGAAGTATTTTTTTATTGTTTAACTAATTTGGAAAAAGAAGATTTTATCACACAAATAAAAAATGCGATTAAGCTAATTGACAGGGTACTTGCTTGCAGGTACATGTATTCTGCTTACCATTTGCTTTACTTGATCAGTATGTGCGGGGTTCAAATCCTGGGCTCGCCCGTCACTGACATAGCTTTCGAGTGAGAAAACTGACGTTAACCACAGCTTTACCAGCTTTAGTACTTCCATGCTTTTTCTTAAAAAACTAAATTATACAAAAAGAATAACTTAAAGTAAACTTAAAAATAAATACTAAAATTTCGATATGGCTATTCATCATTGTTAGAGGATTTTAGAAACGCTACACAAAATCAGCTCTTGAAAAGCTGTATGGCCGGGTGACTTTATGGGCTGATAGTCTAATCTCTTTGAAGTTACATCTTCAAATCTTGAATAATTTGGTCTCAGTCTAGTCGAGGCTGTTTCTCATCCCGACGAGACAGACAAACTTCTTATAGACAGACAGACTAAGCGAATTATTATGTTAGATGAGCTGCATCGAACGTTTTTCAATATTTTGTAACAATAATCATATTATTCTATCTACCTGTAACTGCAGTGCAATGTATTGCATAGCAATGTATTGTACAGCAATGTATTGTATTGCAATGTCTTGTATAGCAATGTATTGTATAGCAATGTATTGTATAGCAATGTATTGTATAGCAATGTATTGTATGGCTATGCATTTTATTTATGTATTCCATCAGGTCACGAACCAGTGAATGCGATGAGTCGAGGCCTAATGGCAGAGCCCTGGCTCATCGGCACTCTAGTAGCCACTATCGGTGCTGCTCTCTGGCTGGCTCTCTGTCTGTTCAGTGTCTGGATCTACCGACGACATAGAACTCACAAACAAATCCAGAAAAACAGGCCTGCCTCAGGTATGAGTCATCTATGAGTCATCTATGAGTCATCTATGAATCATCTATGAGTCATCTATAAATCATCTATGAGTCATTTATGAGTCATCTATGAGTCATCCGTGGGTCATTTATGAGTCATCTATGAGTCATCTATTAGTCATAGGCACAGTACCTCTAAACGAACCTGCCTCAGGTATGGGTCATAGGTACAATAAGAAATATGAATAAGGGAAAGTTGGAGAATGTTAAGAGAAGGGTAAAGAGAAACAAGGTAAATGTATTTCGTCTGTGTGAGATAAGATGATGAAGGACGGATGATTTTGGACTATGGAGATAAGATGATCAAGGACGGATGATTTTGGACTAGGGAGGTAAGATGATGAAGGACGGATGATTTTGGACTATGGAGATAAGATGATGAAGGTCGGATGATTTTGGACTATGGAAATAAGATGATGAAGGTCGGATGATTTTTGACTATGGAGATAAGATGATGAAGGACGGATGATTTTGGTCTATGGAGAAAAGATAATGAAAGGCGGATGATTTTGGACTATGGAGATTAGATAATGAAGGTCGGTTGATTTTGGACTATGGAGATAAGATGATCAAGGACGGATGATTTTGGACTAGGGAGGTAAGATGATGAAGGACGGATGATTTTGGACTATGGAGATAAGATGATGAAGGTCGGATGATTTTGGACTATGGAAATAAGATGATGAAGGTCGGATGATTTTTGACTATGGAGATAAGATGATGAAGGACGGATGATTTTGGTCTATGGAGAAAAGATAATGAAAGGCGGATGATTTTGGACTATGGAGATTAGATAATGAAGGTCGGTTGATTTTGGACTATGGAGATAAGATGATCAAGGACGGGTGATTTTGGACTAGGGAGGTAAGATGATGAAGGACGGATGATTTTGGACTATGGAGATAAGATGATGAAGGTCGGATGATTTTGGACTATGGAAATAAGATGATGAAGGGCGGATGATTTTGATCTATGGAGAAAAGATAATGAAAGGCGGATGATTTTGGACTATGGAGATTAGATAATGAAGGTCGGTTGATTTTGGACTATGGAGATAAGATGATAAAGGTCGGATGATTTTTGACTATGGAAATAAGATGATGAAGGACGGATGATTTTTGACTATGGAGATAAGATGATGAAGGACGGATGATTTTGGACTATGGAGATAAGATGATGAAGGTCGGGTGATTTTGGACTATGGAGATAAGATGATGAAGGTCGGTTGATTTTGGACTATGGAGATAAGATGATGAAGGTCGGTTGATTTTGGACTATGGAGATAAGATGATGAAGGTCGGTTGATTTTGGACTAGGGAGTTAAGATGATCTGAGATGGGTGATATTATGAGTGACGAATTCAGAACTATTTATTATAGAGATGAAAAAAGCAAAGAAGAGTGGCAATAAACAAGAGTGGGCTCTGAAGTGATCTTTGGATTTTTGATCTTTTGAAGTGCTCTTTAGATACAAGTGATCTTAGAGGAGGTTCTGATCCTGACCTTAAGCACCATAGTTATTATATAAACTGCATGTTTAGACACGTCCATATTAGGCCTAGATATTGCATGTATATTTAATATACTCAATGTCTTAATAGCCCAGTAGATAGAGGTGTTAAAAATAACGTCACAAGTTTTACATGACAAATCCTGAGGTGAATTGAACTCAGATGGTTCGATTCTTAACTGCACTGATCTGAGAGCAAAATCTTAGACATTTACAGGACTGGTTACACAGAAAATGCACTAAATTACGTAACGGTTTAAACATGTGGCATTGAAAGTGATAGATATCAACATAGTTGATTATTTCACTATATTACGCGTTATTTAAGTATTTATTTATATCAAATATGATTTCTTTGTTACAGTTGCCGTGAGGCGAGTTCAAGATTCTGTGAGGTATTCACTCAATCACTAATTTAAGATAATTTAATATAATTTAATTAATTTAGTATAATTTAATTAATTTAATTAATTTAACTAATTTAAAATACTTTAACTAATTTAATATAATTTAACTATAATTTAACTAATGAAGTATAATTTAACTAATTTAATCTAATATAACATCTAGAAATTATAGAATTTGAAGTTTTCTAATGGCTCAGTTGATGAAGTGATGAATTTGATGATGAAACAGTTGATGGATGTGAAATTGAAAGTTGATATATGCTCGCCAACTCAACCAAGTTAAGCATCTTCGAGCCCGCTTAGTACATTGTGGATGACCATATTGGAAGAGCGAGTGTTGACAGCTTAGAGTGAAAAATTCTCTGGGTCCCCAGAGCACAGGTTCAACGTACAAATAACACCACGTGCTCAGCCAAAATATGACAAGAATATTATCGGCAGAATAGAACCTTGACGGGTAAAGCTTTGAACACTGCACGTACTGATACACAGTCAGACAACTTGGCTGCATGCTACTGTCTCAGTTAGCGAAACCATATCATATTAAAAATCAAGAGAAATCAAGAGAAATCAAGAGAAATTAAGAGAAGTCAAGAGAAATCAAGAGAAATCAAGGGAAATCAAGGGAAATCTAGGGAAATCAAGGGAAAATCAAGATAAATCAAGGGAAATCAAGAGAAATCAAGGGAAATCAAGGAAAATCAAGAGAAATTAAGGGGAGTTATGTGTAAAGTTATAAAGGATCATTGAAAGAAAGAATATGAATAGAGAGAGATGAAATATAAATTCAAATCAGGCATTGAAAATGATTCGTAAACTCTTTCCTATTTGCATAATGAGAAAAGAATATTATAGAAAAAGTTAGGAATTAAAAAGTAAAAATTATATCGCTTAATATATCAATAAGCAGCACAATGAGATACAGAGAGATGATGAAAGAGAGAGAGAGAGAGAGAGAGAGAGAGAATAAGAGAAGCAGTGTGAAGAAAGAAGATTGACAACATATAGTCCCATAAAGGTGAACAGGACATCGTGTTTTGATTCTAATTTACTATGCTATTGTGATAAACTAATATTTAGAATTCCGTGGGAAGGCCAGTAATGATGTATGGTTCGGAATGTTGGGCACTAAAAAGGGAGCATTTGCAGATTTTGCATGTGGCAGAAATGAGAATGGTGCGTCTAATGTGTGGAAGAACTAGGAAGGACAGAAAGGAAAATGAATATGTGAGGATGAATTTGAATGTTGAGGGGATCGAGAATAGGTTGGCTCAGTCGAGATTGAGATGGTATGGGCATATTTTGAGAAAGGCAGATGAAGATGTAGTAAGGAGAGTTTGAAGGGAAGAACTGGATGTTAAGCTTGGGAGAGGTAGACCACAATTGACTTGGGATGCGGTAATTACGAAGAACTTGAAAAATAGGGGATCGACTGATGATATTAATGATATAGTGTGGGACAGGGAAGACTGGAGAAAGTCTCTTCGTATCCCGACCCTGTTAAACTGGGATTTAAGGGAAGATGATGATGATTGTGACAAACTAATATCATTCTGACATATGAGTTCGTTGATTGTATCTCTTTCCCGTTTCTCTCTCTCTCTCTCTCTAGCTCTCTCTCTCTCTAGCTCTCTCTCTCTCTCTCTCTCTCTCTCTCTCTCTCTCTCTCTCTATAATCCATTAAAATTTTTAAAATTTCACTCTAATCCAAACATTTATTTTAGAAACGGAGGAATGTATGTACCAAATCAGGTACCACTGTTGAATGGAGGCGGTTGCCATGGTAATCTCTTACCACCCTGTTGCTATGACAACGAGTCGCCTAGCGACGGTGATTCTAAGGTTAACGGAAGTCAAGGTCAGGGAGGTCAGAACACATATCAAAGTCGTGAGTAGTTGTTTCATCTTGATCGCTTTCAGTTGAATTCCCCGTGTTGTGTCCGGGTTGTTTGAAGAGTAGACCAATCGGTGATTTCACGTGTCATAGAAGGCGACTATAGCACTAAGATCCGTTTCAACGTCAGATACGTTTCATTCGGCTGGTGAGCGCCTAGGCTCCAACACAGGCAAAAAGAATCTAAAATGAATGAAGGAAATTTTGATATGGTATGGAACAAAGAGTGAGTGGAGAAGGTCGATTCATATTCTGACCCTAGTTAAACTGGGATTAAAGGTAAGATGACGAGATGATGATCGCTTTCAGTTGAGTAACTGCGTAAACATTTACTGACATATCCTAGATGAGTTGAATATTCGTGGGTTCGATTCCAGGATGTGCTCAACAAAAAATTATTTCTGTTACAAATATAATTAAGACTGATAAAATGTAGTATTACAGGTATAATTGATAATGGCTGCTTTGATATTTATTTATAATTTGTATATAGTATTATTTGTTAACCAATTTGTATATTTTGTAGCTTTATTTCACCACTCAGGCAGCAAGATAAAAATAAATTGCAAATACAATCGTTCAAGTGAACACAAAAACAGAAATGAAGAATTTCGACGCAAACATAAACTCAAACATGCAACTAAAAATATAACAAAAAATTAAATAATCTCCTATGCGCGTTCGGATATGCGATATTAAATGGTAAATATCTTATATTGGTTGAATATTTCGCAAAAACGGGTGTTAACCTTACTTCATAGACCTGTATCTCGGCTTGCGGAACTTTCTACGTACTCGTAGCTGAATTCGCCAAAATTACTCGATTATCTGTACATCCCTCAGCCACTTGTATCACGCCTACAGCAATGAAGGCCCTGTCCTTCTGATAGTAGAATATGTAAAGCTAAAAAAGCTTAAAGCTAAGGTTACGGTCAGTTTCCTCACTCGAAAGTTATATCAGTGACGGGGGAGCCCAGGATTTGAGCCCCGCACCTACTGATCCACGGTCGAGTATCTTACCGACTCACTTCTATGGGTAAGACAAGCAAACATTAATTTGTGGAAATCATTTCTGTGATGATATTGATACCGTGCGGGTGACTGCTGCGGAGAATGGCGAGTCTATTCTTTCATTCAACAGTCTGAGCTTAAGTCCGTTGAATATCAAGTCTTGACGATAATAATCAATAATTATTAATAACATCGCTGCACCTCCAGTATAATGTTCAGCTGATGTTGCTTAAAGATTTAAGATCAATTTAACGGAAAGACTCTATATAAGAATTTAAACAGTGTCATTTGACATGCATTTAGAACCACCTGTATCTACTAGAATGGCTGGAGCCAGTGGCGATGTCGGTAAAATATTCGACTGCTGATCAGTATGAGCGGAGTTCAAATCCTGGGCTCGCCCGTCACTGACATCGCCTTCGAGTGAGGAAACCGATGTAAACATTAACTTTTGTTAACTTTTAGGATGCTAATAAATGTGGAGAAGGCTGGTGGGCAGATATTTCCAATACATTAATGTTTAGTTTTAACTTGTATTTATAAACTGTTATATATTGCAGTTGATTCATATCAGAATGGCATCAGGAATGCATTCACGGGTCATCGAACCCCCCAGATTAGTGAGGGGGGCTGGGCGTGCAGCCCCTCCCTACCCGGGGGTGACGTGGCCCCGCCCTCCTATCATCTGTCAACACGTCAGCGTGAGGCAGGGGGTGGAGTCTCTATACCTGACCCCCAGGCCTACATGATCCAGTCCTCCACATCCAACATGAACCACAGCATTGCAGGTCAGCATTTCTTTGATTCTCTCTCGCTCTTTTAGTGCACTGCCTATTGGCAGGTCCATGGTATATAATGCCTCCACTCATCTCTATCTTCCATTTTCCTCTTTACGTCCACATCCGAGTGGATCTTTAAATCATCAATATAACATTCCTTTTGCTATACCGCTATTCTGGGGGTATTCAGAATTCGTTGATTTTGTCCAGTTAATTGATTGATTGATTGACTCTCTCTCTCAGTGCACGGCCTACTGGCAGGTCCATGGTATAAATGCCTCCACTCTTCTCTGTCTTCCGCCTTCCTCTTCTTGACAACATATGAGTGGGCCTTTGCGTCCTCTAACTTTTCTAATCTCGGTCTGCCTATGCTTCTCTTTCCTTTCATTCATCCTTCTTTAACTTCCTTTAATAAAATTTCCTACTTAGATCCTATCCAATCTTTTTGCCTATCTTTAATGCACTTATCAACTGTATATCTGTACCAGTGTATCTGTGGAGAGGATATGGATAAAAGAACGCTATGCTACTAGTAACACAGCGCTATGCTACTTTTCTACTGCTAGCAATATACTATGCTACTATTAACACAGCTCTAGCTCTACGTCCCTGACATTACCTTTTGGCGAGGAACCGGACGTTAAATTCTTATTGATTGATTGATTATTATTTGTAGGCGGAGCCCCAGACTCGATGCCACGCCTCCACTTGCCCCCGCCCCCTGATCACCTGTCTCAGAGTGACCTGAGCACTGTAGCCAGTGGTCACAGCGAGTCCCTCAGGCCCTTCCAGTCCCTCCACAACTCATCCATGGCCCCTGCGCACCCCGGGGCCTACCCCCAATACCAGGGCGGGCTGTACGGCCCCTCAGGGTACCCCCAGAACCCCTCAGACCCCACAAACTCCTCGCTAACTGACCCCCGTGAACTCAGCTACAACACTTTCGGGTGTGACCTATATCCGCAGAGGTCACGTGACGTGTTTAGTCATCAGAATGAGTCATACCCGCTGAGTGAGCAACTGTACGATGATCCTGCTCACAATGGTACAAGTTGTTTAATATATCAATCAATCAATTAATCAGTCAGCCAATCAATCAAGCAATCAGTGAGCAGCTCTACGATGATCCTTCTCACAATGGTAAAAGCTGTTTAATTAATAGACTAAGCAATCAATCAGTCAATCAATCAGTCAGTCAATCAATCAATCAATGAAGAAATGAATCAATCAATCAATCAACAATTAATACATCAACCAATCAATCCATCAATTAACCAATTCATTACATCAATTGGTCAACCTATAATAGAATAAAATAAATTAGTCTTCATTTTAATCAGTAAGTTCATCACACAATTATTAACAAATCAATTCTACCATAAATAATATTTGCGGTCTAAGTACTGGTTTGTACCGGTTTGTACCGGTTCTTGGTGAGTTGATGGCATGCACATCAACTGTTGAAAGGCAAAAAAGGTGCAGATTTTCAACTTTCACAGTTGAAAAGCAGCACAAGTTGATACCCTTATCACACGTACGCCTTCACATCATTAGTTAAAATGTGTTTAATTCCAGTTTCCTATATCATCTATCATCTTACAACGCCTATATTGTTATTGTTATATCTGATATTCTCTTCCAGTTATTGCTATATTTGTTACTTTATTTCAGTTAATGCTATTTTTGTTACTCTGTGCCGTTATTATTTGTTGCTGTAAGATTTTTTATGAATATCAACGTAGCCAACATACTGTTAACATATCAAATACGACAGTGCTTTAACAATATATTGCAACATGCCCCTCTCAAGACTATTCATTGACGCTCAAACCCTAGGAAACCATTCATTTCTGAACAAATCCTTAAACAAAAATCTGAACGTTCTAAACTCGAAACTAAGTTCAGGAAGGATCTGAAAAATCCACCTGAACTAAGAAATCCAGACATTAAGTCCAAGTACCTCAAGCAAAGAAAATTATTAAATAAAATGATTAGTTCTGCTAAAAGCTTGTATTATCAAAATCTAATCTCGCAGAATCAAAATTGTCCCAAGAAATTATGGGGAGCACTTGCCTCTCTGCTTGATCGCACCATTCCCAAGTCACTCTCCTCTACCACCTCACCATCTTCTCTTGCTACCTCTTTTCTCAACTTTTTCAATGACAAAATAGCCAAACTCTGTAGCTCTATACCCTCCAACTCCATTGACACCGACAACTCCATTTCTGTATTTATGCCTGAACCACCACTACTTTCTAGTTTCGAACCAGCTAAACCGGAAGAAATACGCAATTTTATTCTTCGCTCTACCGACTCATCTTGCTGCCTTGATGTCATTCCTACACGATTACTGAAATCCTGTATCGATGTTTTAGTTGCTCCTATGACTTACTTAATCAACCTCTCACTCTCTGAAGGTATCTTCCCGACCTCCTCAAAAAAGCAGTTGTATCTCCTTTGCTAAAAAACCTTCTCTACCAAAAGATGATCTTTCCAGTTACCGTCATATTTCCAATCTTAACTTCATCTCCAAACTTCTTGAAAAGGTAATTTATACCCGTTTATGCACTCATCTTGATTCTTTCCCTTCTCTCTCTCATTATCAATCTGCCTATAGAAAACTCCATTCTACTGAAACTGCTCTTCTTCGTATGCATAATGATCTTAGCTTGGTCATGAGTAGTAAACAGGTTTCTGCCTTGGTTCTTCTAGATCTATCTGCTGCCTTTGATACAATTGACCATGGCATCCTAGTAAATAGGCTTAAATCTTGTTTTGGCATTTCTGATTCTGCATTTTCCCTTCTCACATCATATCTCTCATGTCGCACACAATCAGTTGTTATTGATCAAAATCGCTCTTCTGAACTACCCCTCCTACGAGGTGTTCCTCAAGGTTCAGTGTTAGGTCCATTGCTCTTCTCTTTATATATCACTCCTCTTAGCTACCTGCTTGCTCAGTCCTCCATAAATTTTCATTTCAATGCAGACGACACACAACTATAAATTCCTTTTCTAATCATGATTCCGATCAGAAACTAACTCATCTCTCATCCATTCTAGACCAGGGTTATTCCTGGCTTGTGCTAATCGTCTTGCTGTTAATCCCTTAAAACTGCATACCTTTTAATTTGCACTCCTTTGCAAAGAAGTAAAATTACCAATAACTCTGTTAATTTTCAGAATCTTGCTCTTTCATCTTCTCGATCCGCCAAAAATCTTGGAGTCATATTTGCTGAAAACCTTGACTTTAAATTCCATATCTCTTCTGTTTGTCGCGCTTCTTTCTTTCAGATTCGTCAGATTAGGCAAATACGTCCATCCCTTACTAGAAATTCAGCCACTATCCTTGCTAATTCTATAGTTCATTCAAAGCTCGACTACTGTAATTCAATATTACACGGGTTACCTGCTTTCTCTCTCAATCGTTTGCAGCACGTCCAAAATTCTCTTGCACGTATTGTTTGCAAGTCCTCTCGACTTCAATTTCGCTCTCTTCTCTACTTCGCAGTCTTCACTGGCTCCCTGTTAATCAACGCATAAAATATAAAATAGCTCTATTAACTTTCAAAACTGTTCGATTTTTCAAGCCTTCTTACTTATCTGAAATTCTTCTTCCCTATCGTCCCTCACGTGCACTTCGTTCCACCGATGCCAATCTTCTCTCTGTTCCAAATATTCTCACCTCATTGGGCAGACGTTCATTTTCTTACACAGCACCCACAATCTGGAACTCTGTACCTGCTAATCTTCGCTCTTGTTTTACTCTTTCAACATTCTCTAGCAAGCTTAAAACTTACCTTTTCCCAACATAGATATAATCAATCTACCTTTCCCATTTTTTTTTTTTTTTACTGGCTTTCGTTTAGGACCTTACTTCTCCTCAGCACATTTCTTTCGCAGATTGGTCCGGGTGAATTGATCTGTAGTGATGTGTGCTGTTGGGGAAGTCCCTGACATAATCCCTGGATGAGGAAATGGACGTTAAACCTTTATTATTATTATTATTATTATTTGCTTTTGTTCCTACAAATTGTTACAGCTGCCATGAAGTTAGATAAAATTAACGTAGTGACATTTGACTCAACCAAAAACTAAAGTCAAACCAAAACATTTATTTGACTTGAAGTAAAAGCAAAACGGAAAGGAGACGAATGTGCAAGTGCTGTGGAAGACAACGGGAAACAACCTCAGAAGCCATATTTTTCACAAGATTTAGGAAACATAAGGTCTATACCTTATGTTTCCTAAATCTTGTGAAAAATATGGCTTCTGAGGTTGTAAATGTTGAAAATCCTCGGAGATCGTGACTCAAATCAAGGCACAGCTTCTTAAATTAGATAAGGCATAACCTTTGTGAAGGGTTTAACTTGTTGAACTCTTAAGTGCTCTTTAACGAGCGTGAAAGCTAATATCAGTATTAGTAATTAAAAATGATCTATAACATGCCACTTGGCAGAAAACTATAGAGAGAGAGAGAGAGAGAGGTAATCATCATCTTCCCTTGAATCCCAGTTTAACCAGGGTCGGGATACGAATAGACTGTCTCAAATTCTCTCTGTCCTACATCATATAATCTAGCATGAAATCAATCCCCATGTGAGACTTTTGCATTCGTTTAAATTTTTATAACAATTTCTGGAGCCTAGGCGCTCACCAACGGTTTGCCCTTTCTGACGTTGGTGTGGATCTTACTTAGTCCTTTAGTCGCCTTCTACGACACATGCAGTCACCGGTTAGTCAATTCTTCAAACAACCCGGGCACAACACGGGGAAAGATAATATAGTGATAGATAGTAAAAAGCAAAATATGAAATAATATAATAATAGGCAACAGAAAACCATCTCAGAAGTCCTGCTTTTTAAGATATAGTTATATTATTATCTAATATGTTGTTATTGCAATGTTTGTTAAGCATGGGTTGAGGAGGATGTTAGTGACGTGGAGAGCAGGTCAGTGCCCTCACAGGATCAGCTGTTCATCGATGAAGACATCCTGGGTGAGGTCAACCCGAGGTCAGCTGAGGTCATTGACCCTGACTTCTTCATCTCCAACTCAGACTTCAGAGGCAAAGGTTCTCTAATAGCTATACAGCTCCTTTAGAGCTTTATGTTCATATGTCATTATTGTAGAAGGTAGGTAGTTAGGTTGTAGTGTGTTTAACTTCAAAGTTCAGAAGTACAAGACTTCTCTTCAAGACGACTCGGCACACTCGAACTACCGTCACAAAGATTAATATAACAGTAAGTTACTGGTAGTTAGACTGGTAATTTCACAGTAATTTAATATTATTATATGTGTGTAATTATTGTATTAATATTATACTTATATGTTTAATTATTGTATTAATATTAATATTGTTATTTCTATTGAACAAGTTCACTATGTGTATGTGTGCAATTCTATTAATATGCTTTTTATGACCAATAAAAAAGGTAGTTTATTCTCTAATTTCGACTTTTAGAAAAGTATGTTAGCATTTCCAGCGATCTCATCAATTACGCCAAGTTTCTAAAACATTATTTCATTTATAATTGAAATGAACTAAACGGCAACAGAGGTTGTGAATTAAAGCCTAAATATTGAGCTTTATTAAAGGAATCTATAAATTTATAAATATATTACAGTAAAGAAATCAGCGAGACAGCGCCAGAGGGCCCCCCGCCCCTCTAGTCCCTACAGCACGGACAGCAGCTACAGCACGGCCGCCCCTGCTGCACATCAGCGCCGGCCCTACCCCAAGTCTGAGCGGCGGAAACAACTTTTGATGGAAAGGGAGGGGTCGAGAGGCCGAAGCCCCCAGAATTCAGGATCATTCCGCACCCCCAGTTCTGCTAATGATGCTAGTCTAAATCGCTGTCAACGAAATGACTCTTTTAGTAAGTGTAATGTATTTATTAGATAGGACTGGTAACGATTAACAATTTTTTAATAGTTAACTTTTCGAAATTTTAGCGATTAATATTTAATTTTAGTTAATTTTAGACAAATTTAATAGCTGTATTGTTGTGTGTTCGATCCGCTATGAGAGAATGATTCGTGGCAAATCATACAGATATCTTCTGCAGCCGAATATACTTTACCTTCATCACACATCATCATCATCATCATCTTCCCTTAAATCCCAGTTTAACCAGGGTCGGGATACGAATAGACTTTCTCCAGTCCTCCCTGTTCCACACCATATCATCAGCCAATCCCCTATTTTTCATGTCCTTCTTAATTACCGCATCCCAAGTCAATTGTGGTCTACCTCTCTCCGCCTTCATCACACAATTTTTAAAAAAATCCATAGAAATTATCAAAATTATCAGACATACAACCAAAAGCAGCCTTATATTTAATTTGTTCAATATTTCATTGCTGTTTACTTTTCGCATCCTAATATGGCTTCACAATAATAGGCAACACATGACTTTCAATTAAAATACTTCGATTAAAATCGTTAAAATATTTTAATTGTTAAAATTTCTTTGATAGTTATCGACTAAGTTGATGGTTAATTTCAACTTCCACAGCCTTACATTTTATATTTAGCTCTCTCTCTCATTGTCGCTCTCTCTCTCTCTCTCTCTCTCTCTCACTGTCGCTCTCTCTCTCTTTCTCTCTCTCTCTCTCTTTCTCTCTATCTTTGTGATCTTCCACGTGCCGCTGTGTTTGTGTACTTTAACGTGCCGGTGTGTTAGTAATTGTGTTCTCGATGTGTCCGAGTGCTTATGTTCTTGATGTGTCTGAGTGTTTGTGTTTGTGTATTTTAAAGTGTATGTATGTTTGTGTTTGTGTTCTTGAACGTGCCGATGTGTTTGTGTTTGTGTTCTTGACGTGCCTGTGTGCTTGTGTTTGTGTTCTTGATGTGCCTGAGTGTTTGTGTTCTTGATTTGCCTGTGTGTTTGTGTTTGTGTACTTTAACGTGCCTGTGTGTTTCTGTTTATGTTCTTGAACGTGCCGATGCGTTTGTGTTTGTGTTCTTGACGTGCCTGTGTGTTTATATTTGTGTTGTTGATGTGCCTGTGTGTTTGTGTTTGTGCTATTGATGTGCCTGTGTGTTTGTCACAGACTCGGACTCGGCACAGCGACAGTTGAGGTCGATCATTCCCTACACGACGTCTAACAACAGCTCCTACGCTAGGGGTCGCACTCAGCCTGTCCCTGCAGTCGTACCATTGTCCTCCTCCTCAGCTTCCCAGCACGCTAACCACTCGACTGACCTGCAGAGTAATCCCTTGGGCGCCTTCGACACAACCAACGTGAGTATCGCTCTGTAGCGGTGGTGTAATTGTTAGCTCGTTTACTTTATAGGCAAGAGGCTGAGATTTCGAAGCCCATCCGAATCCACCCTAATAGTAGACTAGTAGTAAAGCTGGAAAGCTAAGTTTAGCGCCAGTTTCCACAGCACAAGGGATACTGTCACAGACGGTTCGACTGGGATTTGGACAGATAACCCCGTGATTATTTTGCAAGCTTGCTATTCATTCTTCCATCCATCCAGTATTGAGTAACTAGTTTTATGACCACTTGGCAATACCGGTTATCTTTACTATTATTTAGTAAAATTTTGTTGAAAAGAAACAGAATATTATTTCTTTTATCGACATATAACTTTTATATCTGTAATGTTTAACACTTTGTTTTACGTTGTAATCATTTGGAAAGAAGGAATTTCTCTTCTATTTGTTCTATTTATCAATATTTTAATTATCATTTAATAAATTTAAATACTGCTATTTTAAACAAATACGACGCCTTCGTTCCTTCATTAAGTTTATCTCTGGAGTTTGTACCCCTGTCTGTGCTCATACTTCAATTAGAATTATTTTATTGTTATATTTTACTGAAAATCTCTGTGAGCATGATTTGTAATGTTTAATTTTGCTTATATTTTTATTTTATTTTTCAGACACCGATCGTTTGAGGTTCATTACGGTAGATGAATTTGGACTCATTCCCTTCACTCCGCTAATAGAGATCCTGCATTCCTTCTGATGTTCTCTTATCACTGAAATTACATCAAATCCACAATACATTCGCTAAAGTGAAACAGAAAAGTGGTGTTTAAAATCACCACATTATTTTAGTCATGTAGTTCTAGTCTTGATAAACGTGAACAATAAAATAAGTATAAATAAACACATCTTTGTAAATCACGGTTGACTTGTGGCGCATTCTCGACATCATCACACTTTAACGAAAAAACTATTTTTCATCTAAATGTTTCTCTTTCATCTCTTATTGTCAAGTTATTGAGATTCAATCAATGTCTTCGTAGTAAACCAATTCTGCAGAATCATGACTTACGAACATGTTTACAGAGATTATTTATTTTTCTCCCATATTGTTGTAGCTGGAGTATGTTTTTAAAATGGTTTCATGCCATTCTGAGAGTGCAGGTAGCGCACATACATGATTATCCCACCAGGTATCGATAGACTGACCTGGCTTTGAACTCAGAGCCTCTTAGCCACTTGAGCTTGACACACTACCCACTGGACTACACGCCACTGTCTTTCACTAGTGTGCTGTTAGATAATAGGTTTAATTCAAGAATTCCTTTTAGCAAATACTACCACGCTCATTTTAAATACATTATGGACATTAGTTTAATCAAATCCTATCAGATTAGTCCATTGTGGGTATATTGTAAAATTAAGGGTTCTGAGATTATTTATCTTTACTTTCCACCTGCTTATCTTAGTCGTACATGTACTGTTGTATTTTGTTTCTTTAATTTTTTAAAGCTAACCTCAAGGTAAGTGGCATTGTGAAGGTCTATCTGACCTATCATCACAGCACAATCTAATCCAATAGGAAGCGACTCTGAATTGAATGTTGTGCACCAGTCTAGAAATTTATCATTTCATAATTACTTTCGATAATTCATTTGCTATATTTATAAGATATCTCTTTAAATTTCTGCAATGAATATTAATGAACCCAACTAACCTATTTTACCCCAATTTAATTTTTGGATTCTAGAGAATGATGAATTATGGATGAATTATGTTGTGATTTCAAGAGTCTTCTATTTCAGGCTTTCATTCCTTTCTTTAATTTTTGAAACGTCTTGTTAAAGAAAACATTTTGAATCAAAAATAATGTTAAGAAATAATGTTTCAATAATTGTATCAAACTATATTTACTGTCTGTTTTGTCTTCTATAGTAGATGTGAGGGTTGTAGAAGTGGTGTATGTACGTTACTAATCCCTCGACTTCACGTTGAATTGACATCTAAAGCGTGAACCTGTGTTAATAAAATGTACTGGGAAATAATTGTACATACCATTAAAAGCACACGGCGGGGAGTGTAATACTAATTTCTATTTTCTTATGTGGAACATTGTTTTACTACACCGTTGTTCACATCTGTCAGTGTGCTAAATGTTGCAAATAGAGAAATATCTTGCCATAATTGTTTCATAAAATGATGTGTTAATGTACGTATGTATAGTGCGTGTACTTTAAATGTTTGATAGATATTTGACATGTCGAATCGAAACTGTCATTAAATACCCAATTTTAACGGCAGATCAAATGTCTATTTGAGTGAGTATTTAACATATAATATGGCATGATATGGTACATAGCAGTTCTAGCTACTACATGGTAAGTTACATACCAGTGACTTGCCAGTAAATTATTGTTACCT
This sequence comes from Enchytraeus crypticus, assembly GCA_905160935.1. NCBI lineage: Eukaryota > Metazoa > Annelida > Clitellata > Enchytraeida > Enchytraeidae > Enchytraeus > Enchytraeus crypticus. Next base: position 176,364 of record CAJHZI010000435.1, on the reverse strand, counting down.
TAATCTTTGTGACGATAGCTCCAGTGTGTCGAGTCGCCTTGAAGAGAAGCCTTGTGCTTCTGAACCTTGGCGTTAAACGCACTCTGAACCTTGACGTTAAACACACTACAACCTAAACATAGAATATGTATTGCTCCTTGTACTTTAACAATATAAACTAGGATGTAACCATTACCAATACGCCCCAAAAGTCGCGTTGCTAAGGAGAGTCAAACAATGAGTATTGCAGCATTTAAATGGCTTAGATAGATGGACAAAGCACTAAATATCTGTTAAAGTTAACAAATGTACACATCTAAGAAAATAGTCAGTTTTAACTGAACCTGGATATGAACTCTAACCTAACCTCTCTAACCTACTAAAATAATATACGATTCGCATTAAATCAATCTAAAACAATTTCTAATGAAAAAGGTGTTTTCAATATAGAAATAGTAGTTGTCAATATAGGCATACACTGCGTAAATTGAAAAGAATCGGTTATATGCTACTCTGTTTAACGCTAATATTTTGGACTGAAAAATATGACGTTGCGATAAAATTTAAATAAATAGGGATAGGGGCCTAAGAGCAAAAAAGTTACAGTCGACAAATAAGAGAGTTGTATTTAGCATTATGAAGCTGCTGCAAAATTTCAATATAAACTGGCAGTGGCGGATCCGGGGGGGGGCAAGAGGGCCCCCCTTAGGCCCGGCGATAAAAATTTGTAAACTATATTTTCATTGTTTCTATGGCAATTTCTATGTGTCAGCATATTTGTAAGGGTAATGGTTAGGGTGGGGAGGGATGTACAAGAGGGAACTCAGTTCAACTAGATCAAATTTTTTAAAATATGGGACTAGGGGCTCATATTTTGTATATTAGGAGTCCTGTAAATGGAAGGGGGACAAAAATGTTGACAGTTTCACTAGCTCTCAATTTTCGCTTTAACCACTGTTTAACAGGAAAAAGGTGCTAGTAAAAATGTGAACTCTGTCCCGGAGCAGTGGTGCGAACAGCCTTGGCTGAGAGGGGCTAAAGCCCCCTACCGCCAAAATTTGGGCACTTTTGCAATTCGTCCAGATCCGCTGAGTTTCTTCAGAGGTGAAAAATTAACCTACTTTTTTCCAAACCAAATGTAGGATTTAGGCATTTTAGGTTTTCCTCTCACTTTAGTACGGTATGAGTGGTGTTGGTGGGGGGTGGGGGGGGGGTAAGATACACCCACTCTACGAGCCGAGGGCAGTAGTGAAAACATTTTGAGTCCCCCCAGAGCATTTTTTTCTGGTTGCGTCACTTGTCCTGATGATGGCGTAAGAAAAAGTAAGCAAAAAATGTGTACATTCTCAAAAACAAATTTGGCCCCACCCCTTAAAAATTTCTGGATCCGCCCCTGTAAACTGGGTATATGAATTTACATGTAGGTATATGTAGGGTATATACTGGGTATATGAATTGAAGTTGATAGTGTACAAACGATAGAGCTGTTATTTGCGTAACTATTTCGTAATTAAGTGTGACGTTATGACGCTCAGAGTTTCTTCAGACAGACAGATAGACAAACAGACAGAACTGGCTTATTATATTAGATATATTATATTTGTAAATATGACACAGTGATAAAAGTTAAATAGCCAACATGCTCGCCATGAATTTATAATCGTCAAATGACAGAGCTGTAATTGGCGTAACTACGAATGAATTTCTCCAGCGAACGAGCGTCGATAGCGTAACGACTCTCAGCGTTACTTCAGACAGACAGAACTGACTTATGATGAGTCATTATAATAGATATGTTGCAGAAAAGAATATACAAATATTAGCCTCTATTTCGCAGTGTGGTCAAAAATGTGATACATTTTTAACTGGACGATGAGCAGGTAAAGGCTAATTCATCGCTATTTTCAAGTGTCACCCATGCGGGTATCTATTAATTACTAATTAATACAAAAGTTTAATATCACAAATGTTTAGTTTTCAGTGAATTACAGAACCAGCCAATGTCGAGATTTTACCAATGATCTTCTCGTCCAGAAATCGACCTCATGAGAATATATTTCAGCTTAGTCATTTAAAATTTCACATCGCAAACACTGATCTAGTTTAACATTTAAAATTTCACTGTTTTTAAATTATGTCCACAGAAGCTGCTAAATCTGTAATTATTGCAATTACAAAAAAATTTAAATTACTCTATATTAGGTTATAATGGAGAACCCAATATACAGTATATTAGGTTTTATTATATATATAATATATATATATATATATATATAGATATATATATATATATTTATATTTATATATATATATATATATATATATATATATATATATATATATTTGTTTTATATATCCTAATATACAGTATATTAGAAAATATATCCATGGAGATATCTCCCTGGAGATATCGTCTGGAGATGGAGATATATGATATCGTCTCCATGGAGATATCTCCATGGAGATATCTTCATGGAGACATCTCCATGGAGATATCTCAAGGCAGATATCTGCGTTCAACAACAATGTCTTTCGAATATTTCTGAATACGAAAGATAAAATAAGTATTGGCTGATATCTCAAATTATAACTGAAATATATTACAACATTTTAATCATGTCAACAAAACGTATGATTAACAACTAAATGTCTGAAGAAAAACTAAATGTCTGATTAAAAACAAAATGAATTTTTAGCAGTTAAATGTTGTTTTGACAAATACATGTATAATTTTTATTAACAACTAAATTTCTGTGCAACAACTAAATGTCTGATTAACAACTAATTTTAACGAAATGTTTGATTTTCAAGTAAATTTCTCATTAACAACTAAATGTCTGATTAACAACTAAATGTCTGATTAGCAACTAAATATATCTCATATATGTCTGATTATCAACTAAATGTCTGATTAGCAACTAAATATATGATTAGCAGTAAAATTATCTGAGTGAAACCTATTAAACCTGGAAAGAATATGAAGGAATAATGCATTAAGACTAATCAAATAACTTACAGTATTTTCTACAACCAAAGCGTATGTAGATTTTAGAGAGTACAACGGTGCTCGAGAGCTCCTACTTGAGTGTGACAATGTCAAGTAACCGAGGTCTTCATACAGTGAGAGTGCACCCAGGCATTTCTCTGAGAAACTGATCTCGGCAATGAAGTGCCACATCTTGATTTCAAGATTGGACGCCTCTAAAGAAGAACTTGACGAACTGTTGCTATCTAAATGTTCTCATGTATCAAGGATAAAACAAGGATATTGGTCTGACTTTCTATCTGAGATGAGGTTAAGCGGTTAAGTATTACGGCGCAAATATTTCCGTCCCCGTCCATCGCTGATGAGAGACATTTCAGAGTCTAAACGAACGACGACTCAGCAGTTTGGTTAGATTTTGGTTTATATGACTATAAATAGTGTGCATATATACAGTATAGACAACAGCTATAGCAGAATGATTGATTGTCTCAACATGTCTTTTATTTTGTTTATTGTTAAATTCAGTACGTGATACTCATTGGCGGCTGAGCCTGTAGGACAGTTGCCCGTCCACTTTTTGATCCTTGTGGGAAAGCCATACATCTTGCCTTACTATTTTTTGTTCCGCACAAATTTTGAAAGCAAATTTCTGAAGCTCTCACTCTAGAGACACAGACCATAACTTGTAAAATTGCAGGCGCATTATTCATGGAACATGATCATCTAAATGTAATTAACTTTTAGTGACCATATTATAAAACTAAAATCTAAACTTAGGCTAAACTAAATTACCATGCAACTGCGTGGATCATTTCCAGGTCTATGCAATGAAATACAGATAGTGAACCAACGCATGTCGTAAAAGCTGGACCCAACCAATCAAAGGATTGACCCAACTCATGTCCACCTCTGATCCAACTTCCAATCATTTTTACACAGTTTTAGATCGTAGGAGATCTAATTTGATTCTACATTAAAAAGAAGTTTCTGAACGCTAATTTAGGAGCCTCGCTTTTTTAGAATAGTTTAAATGTCTTTGGTATTCGGAGGAAGAAAATTTGGGCCTCGTTCATGGCTCTATATATAATGCAACGACATTAAATTCAATACAAAAATTTAAAATTTAATCAAAGATTAGCCAAAGAAGAAAATTATTCATAGGCCTACCTACTTCTTATAAGCCCGTAGCAGTATCAGTTAAGTGCTTGACTGCGGTTCATAAGTGACTGAATTCAAATCCCGTACTTGCTCGCTGATTCTCTGTCATTTTCAAGCTTGTCACGGTAACGGCCGTTAAACTAAGCTCTATCATTTAGTCTTCCTATCTCCTTTTACTAAAAATTACTAAAACATTGTCAATATCGATCTGCTTTTTGAAACTTTTCTGATCTAATGTATTGTATCAGTTCATGTACTTAACAACCTCTCATAAACACCCTTCTGTCAAGCCGTTGTTTAGTTTAAAACTCTAGAGCAGTTACATATGACAAGCCTGCATTCTGCAGTGGTCATTCGTTGACGGTCGATTGACTGCGCTGAATCTATGAGCTGTGATCTGTTTCCACAGGTGAGCTTTGTTATAGGCCGTTAAACTGAAGCTTCGTAGGAAACTAATTAATTAATTTACTAATTTATTAAACTACATTATTCGCACATAATAGAACTGACCTAGTGGATTCATGTTTTGGAACGATCAGAAGTTATCAAACCATCATAAGTGATATTGCTATTTCTGTTTGTAGGATATTCATTGAGGAAGAAGATCAAGATGACGAAGGGTTCCATGTTCCAGAGTGAGGATATGACCTTAGTTCAGGTCATCCTCCCCAAAGAGGCGACCTACTCATGTATTGCAGAGCTTGGTGAGACGGGAAAAATTTACTTCAGAGATGTATGTAGCAGTCAAATTAATAATAAATACTTGATAATTAAGAGATAAATCTTAAGATAATTTATAAATAAATCTATAAATCAATGAATCAATAAGTAATAATACATTTAATTATAGTCATTCTAAGTTTTGACGATGTTGCAGAACGTCTCATGATTTCTTTATTTCGGACTGCAATTTAGTTAGTGAATTAATACTTATACAATTATGTAGAGTTTCTTTTAAAGTTTCGTAATGTGCTCTATTTATTAAGTGTAGAATAGTTGAAAATCATAGGGAAATAAATTTATCCTCGCTGAATTTAAATTCTTCCTCGTTGATAAATAAGATAATGCCGTGTTGCTTCCGGGTTGCTGAAGAATAGATCAGTCGTGGACTGCACGTGTCGTAAAAGGCGGCAAAGCATTAAGATCTAAACCAACGTCAGAAAGGGCATTCTCTTGGTGAGTGTCTAGATTCCAGAATTTATTACAATTTTTTAAAATTCATACCCTAGTTAAGTGTGATTCAAGGGAAAAAGCAGAAGAAGAAGAAGAAGAAGAAGAAGAAGAAGAAGAAGAAGGTGATGATTATGATGATGAAGATGATGATGATGATGAATATTTAAGGTAATACATGCATTTTTATATTTTAGCTGAACATTGACTTGAATAGCTACTCAAGAAGATTCGTTAACGAAGTGAGGCGATGCGACGATATAGAGAAAGAATTCAGTTAGTACATCTGTATTGGTACTGTAGTACTGTACTGCTACTGTACTGATGTACTACTGTCTTGCTATTGTAGTACTGTACTGCTACTGTAGTACTGTACTGCTACTGTAGTACTGTACTACTGTACTATTGTACTGCTACTATAGTACTGTACTACTAATGTGCAACTGTACTATTGAACTGCTACTTTTCTGTTGTACTAATACTGTAATGCTGTATTGCTTTTTAAAGATCTTTATAAATTCTGATAAATTTAGATTTCAGTATGATTTTCGAAGTTTATCTTCGTTTTTAATTAAAAATTTATTAAAATTATTCCTAGTTTAAAGAAATTAGATATAGCTGAGGTTTATCATGAGTAAAAGTAAACAGGCATTATAGTGAAATGATCAACTATGTTGATATCTATCACACTTAATACCACATGTTTAAACCGCTATTCAATTTAGACCAGTTTCCGTATGACCAGTCCAGTGAATGTCCGAGATTTAACTCTCAGATCAGCGCCACTAACCTTATCATGATTTTTATTTGATTTAGATTTAATTTGATTTTGATCTTGAGTGATCTTGAACAGCACTATAACGGTATTTCGACTTCTGAAATGTTTACAGCATTCAATTGGACTAATATTTTAAATACATGACTCACTTCATATGATATGGAAAGTGACATAACAATGGTGTCAAGCTTAACGAAGTTTCGTTTGAATATGGTAGTACGTCAAGCAAGATCTATAAGGTATAGGAGTCAGTTAGATTTATAATATAAGATTTACTATGGTACTATTATAATATAGATGCATCAGTTAATAGCTACCCGTTTTGTGATAGGGTTGCTGAAGAATAAACTAACAGTAGACTGTACGTGTCGAAAAAAGCGACAAAGCACTAAGATCCAATGTCAGAAAGGGCATCCGGTTAGTGAGTAGGAAGGAAAAGTGAAGGTGAATTCGTATGCAGAGTCCAGATCCTAGTATTCAAGGGACGATGATGATGTCAATATAGATGTATTACTCTCAATTCATAAGTTATGATCTATACACGATTATGAATTATTTGTTCACTAAGCCAGAGGTTAATTCGTTCTCATCAGTTGTACGTACAAATCTACTCCTGAGTTATGTGTGCATTAGCCTTCGGAGTAATTAAACTAATGTTATCGATTTTTCAAGAAATTGTGTAACCATATATTGATTTATTTTATTTTGATTTGCTCAGGATTCCTGAACAGAGAATTAGAAAAATGTGGATTAAAGATGAAGAAAAAGCCGGAGTCACCTCCCGTACCCCCAGCCAATGAAATAACAGCTCTAGAGGTTCAAGTTAACACCAATATAATCAGAATTAAAGTAATATAAAAAAGAAAACCAGCAAAACATTTTTATTCTAACGCAAAAAAATACTTCTAGGTTAGCACGAAGGGCACTATAAATTGAGTTAGTGAATGAAGGTCATAATATTTCTATTGTTTAGCATAACAGCTTTCTCTCTAGATACTCACAAACACTATTACACGAACTAGATATTTTATGGAAATATTGTCAACCTGTTTATAGTGATATAATTCATTTGACAAATATCATGAAAAATTGCAAACCTCATTCTATGTATTAATACACTAATCCTATGACAAGGAAACAGGATCCTGGGTAAACAGGATTGTTTTCTCAGGGAATTACGCCCCTGTTAGCAGAATTACTCCCTGCCCACTAAAATATTAGTCAAAGCTGAGGAAGGCATAGGGGTCCACCTCGTCATAAGCAGAATTCCCCAAGAATAATGGTATATCAAAAGGAATGTTATTGATGATTAAAGGACCAAGTCGTATGTGGACATGGAGAGGAAAACGGAAGATAGAGATAAGTGAATTCGCTATATACCATGGACCTGCCATTAGGCAGTGCACTAAGAGAGCGAGATGACAATGAAAACGAAGGAAAGTTGATAAGTAAAGATTTATGAACTCACAGGCGATGGTGTCTAACACGGCAGAGTATGAACCTTGTTCTTGTCTCAACTTGTGTAGAGTCCATCTGTCTACATGTATTATCTAGATCAGTTGGGTTCCCGGGGCCATCTAAGTAAGGGCAAGGTTCAGATCCAGTGCTGACGTTAAATTTGACCTTATCACTTATTCAGTAGCCAACTCAGTCGTTATTAACTGCCAGCAGATATCAGTTACTAATGGCATTATAATGCTGGAAATCATGAACTGTTAGCAGAAATCAGTTGTTAATGAAGCAATAATGCTATAAGTTTTTAACTGTTAAGAGAAATGAGTTGTTAATGAAGTTATGATGCTATAGGTCATTAATTGTTAACCATTAATCAGTTGTTAATGAAGTTATGATGCTATAATTTATTAACTGTTAATCATTAATCAGTTGTTAATGAAGTTATGATGCTATAAGCTGTTAACTGTTAACATAAATCAGTTGTTAATGGCGTTATGATGCTATAAGCTATTAACTGTTAGGAGAAGTCAGTTGTTAATGAAGTTATAATGCTATAAGTTATTAACTGTTATCAGGTATCAGTTGTTAATGAAGTTATGATGCTGTTGTCAGGTGAAGGTGATGGAGATATCAGATAAGATGAGGGAGGTGGCGTCCAGTATGACTGAACTAAACCGTAACATGAACGAGTTGATAGAACTGAGATATATCATGGAGAAAACCGTCAGCTTCTTCGACGAGGTATTGTAAATTGTAGTGTGACATTAGTGTATTTGATGAGGTATTGTTTCATGATACTAGTGAATTTGATGAGGTATTATTTTATGACATTATTGTATTTGATGAGGTATTGTTTCATGACATTATTGTATTTGATGAGGTATTGTTTTATGACATTATTGTATTTGATGAGGTATTGTTTCATGACATTATTGTATTTGATGAGGTATTGTTTCATGACATTATTGTATTTGATGAGGTATTGTTTCATGACATTATTGTATTTGATGAGGTATTATTTTATGACATTATTGTATTTGATGAGGTATTGTTTCATGACATTATTGTATTTGATGAGGTATTATTTTATGACATTATTGTATTTGATGAGGTATTGTTTCATGACATTATTGTATTTGATGAGGTATTGTTTTATGACATTATTGTATTTGATGAGGTATTGTTTCATGACATTATTGTATTTGATGAGGTATTGTTTCATGACATAAGTGAATTTGATGAGGTATTGTTTCATGACATTATTGTATTTGATGAGGTATTATTTTATGACATTATTGTATTTGATGAGGTTATGTTTTATGACATTATGTATTGATGAGGTATGTTTCAGGACACTTAAGTGACATTTGATGAGGTATTGTTTCATGACAAGATTGTATTTGATGAGGTTTATTTTATGACATTATTGTATTGGATGAGGTATTGTTTCATGACATAATGTATTTGATGAGGTATTATTTTATGACATTATTGTATTTGATGAGGTATTATTTTATGACATTATTGTATTTGATGAGGTATTGTTTCATGACATTATTGTATTTGATGAGGTATTGTTTTATGACATTATTGTATTTGATGAGGTATTGTTTCATGACATTATTGTATTTGATGAGGTATTGTTTCATGACATAAGTGAATTTGATGAGGTATTGTTTCATGACATTATTGTATTTGATGAGGTATTGTTTTATGACATTATTGTATTTGATGAGGTATTGTTTCATGACATTATTGTATTTGATGAGGTAGGTATATTTTATGACTTTGTGATTGTGAGGGTATTAGTTTATGAATTATTTTATGGGATGAGGTATTGTTTCAACATGATTGTATTGATGAGGTAGGTTCATGACATTATTGTAGTTGATGAGGTATTGTTCCTGACATTATTGTTATGTGAGGAGGTATTATTTTATGACATTATGTATTTGATGAGGTTATTTATGGACATTATTGTATTTGAAGATGTAGTGTTTCATGACATTATTGTTATTTTGAGGAGGTATTATTTTATGACATTATTGTATTTGATGAGGTATTGTTTTATGACATTATTGTATTTGATGAGGTATTGTTTCATGACATTAGTGAATTTGATGAGGTATTGTTTCATGACATTAGTGTATTTGATGAGGTATTGTTTCATGACATTAGTGTATTTGATGAGGTATTGTTTTCTGACTTATTGTATTGATGAGGTATGGTTTCATGCATTATTGTTTATTGATTGGGTATTATTTTATGACATGATTGTATTTTATGAGGTATTATTTTTACATTATTGTATTGATGAGTATGTTTTATGACATTATTGTATTTGATGAGGTATTATTTTATGACATTATTGTATTTGATGAGGAATTATTTTATGACATTATTGTATTTGATGAGGTATTATTTTATGACATTATTGTATTTGATGAGGTATTATTTTATGACATTATTGTATTTGATGAGGTATTATTTTATGACATTATTGTATTTGATGAGGTATTATTTTATGACATTATTGTATTTGATGAGGTATTATTTTATGACATTATTGTATTTGATGAGGTATTATTTTATGACATTATTGTATTTGATGAGGTATTATTTTATGACATTATTGTATTTGATGAGGTATTATTTTATGACATTATTGTATTTGATGAGGTATTATTTTATGACATTATTGTATTTGATGAGGTATTATTTTATGACATTATTGTATTTGATGAGGTATTATTTTATGACATTATTGTATTTGATGAGGTATTATTTTATGACATTATTGTATTTGATGAGGTATTATTTTATGACATTATTGTATTTGATGAGGTATTATTTTATGACATTATTGTATTTGATGAGGTATTATTTTATGACATTATTGTATTTGATGAGGTATTATTTTATGACATTATTGTATTTGATGAGGTATTATTTTATGACATTATTGTATTTGATGAGGTATTATTTTATGACATTATTGTATTTGATGAGGTATTATTTTATGACATTATTGTATTTGATGAGGTATTATTTTATGACATTATTGTATTTGATGAGGTATTATTTTATGACATTATTGTATTTGATGAGGTATTATTTTATGACATTATTGTATTTGATGAGGTATTATTTTATGACATTATTGTATTTGATGAGGTATTATTTTATGACATTATTGTATTTGATGAGGTATTATTTTATGACATTATTGTATTTGATGAGGTATTATTTTATGACATTATTGTATTTGATGAGGTATTATTTTATGACATTATTGTATTTGATGAGGTATTATTTTATGACATTATTGTATTTGATGAGGTATTATTTTATGACATTATTGTATTTGATGAGGTATTATTTTATGACATTATTGTATTTGATGAGGTATTATTTTATGACATTATTGTATTTGATGAGGTATTATTTTATGACATTATTGTATTTGATGAGGTATTATTTTATGACATTATTGTATTTGATGAGGAATTATTTTATGACATTATTGTATTTGATGAGCTACACTGTAAAAGGATTTGACTTCGGGGGTACCGAATAAAATATATTTATTATATTTATTAGAAAGAGACGACAAAATTAGCTATTTCTCGGAGAATTAATTTCTCTCCTTGATGACTTCTGTGTATCAGTTCTGTAGACAACTCATATTACATTTTTATTGTCTTACTATTGCGCTTAATATTTCAGAGAGATGTGGATCTAGTTGTTCACGTGGACACAGACAACATCGTTCCTGTAGGCGGAGAATCTCATTCAGAGCTTGGGTAGGCACATTTTGGTCATTTCTAATATAGTTCGCTGCAGTTTCTTAACCTGTTTTCAGTTAGAGATGTAACATTTAGGTTGATGTTTTATTCCTCATTACTGACTAATAGACGAGCCGTGATCAAATCAAGCACTAAGTTATGATGTTTTGATAAGTTCCATGTATATGATAATAAAATATTAAAAACTTAGTAAATTAGAACAAAATGTAGTAGATAGGAATGCAAACGTGTTAGTCACTGTTCGCCATTTAATTCACTGTGAACAGGATATAGCTGTCAAGGACGTTAGTAGAATTCACGTAGAAACCATCTTAGGACTACGTCATTAGTAGGTTGCATTACTAACATGGTCCATTTGTCTTTTATCTGTCTATTGACTGGCTACAGAGTAGCTTATTTACGTTTTATAGTTATGATGTAAATTCTACTTCATTCAGAAGGTCCGTCAGGCTTTTACACGCTATTAAACTAGCACTGTTCTATCAGTACATTGTTTATATTAGATAATTAATTTATATTATTGCACATGGCGATGCTGGTAAGATATTCGACCGCGGATCCGTATGTGCGGGGTTCAAATCCTGAGCTCGCCCGTCACTGACATCGCTTTAGAGTGGGGAAGCTGACGTTAACATTAGCTTTACCAGCTGTTTCAGTGTAGTGTGTTGATGACAGTCACGTGACGGGAGTGATCCTAGACAGTGTAGTGTGTTGATGACAGTCACGTGACAGGGGTGATCCTGAGGGAGAAGGCGCCCTACTTCCAGCAGATGTTGTGGAGAGCCTGCAGGGGCAACGTGCACGTCAAGTATGAGGACATCGAACTCGACCTGGAGGACCCGGCCACTGTGAGTACTGAACAAGTACTGATGAGTACTGATGAGTACTGAGCAAGTACTGATAGGTACTGAACACGGGTTGATTGCAACGATTATTACTAATAAGTACTGAACACGGATTGATTGTAGCGATCATTACAAATAAGTACTGAACACGGGTTGATTGCAACGATTATTACTAATAAGTACTAAATGCGGGGTTGATTGTAGCGATTATTACTTAAAAAGTACTCAGTACCGAATGGTTGATTTTAACGATTATTACTAATAAAGTACCGAATAAAATATTGATAGTAATGACATTAGAAATGACTACATACGGCTTAATTCTCTCTCTTTCTCTTAGTGCACTGCCTACTGGCAGGTACATGGTATATAACGCCTCCACTCTTCTCTATCTTCCGTTTCCTCTTCATGTCCACATATGAATGAATCTTTAAATAATCTAGAGAGAGAGAGAGAGAAAGAGAGAGAGAGAGAGAGAGAGAGGGGGGGGAGGGGAAAGACAATGCCAAGAGGTAATAATGTTAAGTGAATCACTGTCAGTAGTTTTAAACAACGTGATTTTCCAGACGACAGAGGTATGGGTTCTTAAGTCTCTAATTAGAATTCAGCTTTAATATCTTCCTGGTTTGGTAGAAATATTCTCTCTCTCTCTTTCTCTCTTTCTCTTTATCTCTTTCTCTCTCTCTCTCTCCCTTTAGTATTCTGCCCAGTGTCATGCCGATATACGTATTCTTAGTCAGTCTTAACATCAAGAAGAGCTCCAATTGACTGATAGGCTGAACCTGTATCAAAATATATACATGTATATATATAAAATAAAATATATAAAAATACAGGGTATATTTACCAACTTTTGTAGCCCGTAACTAGAGAGAGAGAGAGATATGTGTTTATGTCATCATCAACACCAAATCACTGACAAATGCAAATAGAAATAAACATTTAAAAGAAATAAAATAAACTAGAGACAATATACATATACAAGTAGATCTTCAGGAGTTTCGCTTTGACACTTTCAGATTCTTTGCAGATTCTAATTTAAATTTCTTTATTATCATTGTACTGGTCATGCTATATACCTACTTCAAATTAATGTTCTGTGTTCACGCATGTTTAGGGCGACAAAGTCTACAAGGCGGCGTTCATAGTGTTCTTCCAGGGAGAGCATCTGAGGACCAGAGTGAAGAAGATCTGCGATGGGTACGTAGAACATATTTGCATTTTAGAATTTGACAATTGGTCTTTTACCTTTCTCAATACTAAATTTCGTAATCACTATTTCTCAACGAAAGCCTTCATATGGCAATATTGTCGAAGAGTGGCAATTGCCATAATTAGTGAGACTCATTGAATGTTTGAGTTGCGCCCAGGAAAGCTGTAAGCCTAAAGCAATCCTCACGCTTAATTAGGCTTACAGGGGGTCCATTAATAGACATGTATTGATGAATAAATTTTATTTCTAGATATTTTGATTGCCCCCGTGTTGTATCCGGGTTGTTAAAGAGTAGACTAACAGTTGATATACGTGTAAGAAGGCGACTAAAGCACTAATATCAAGATCAACGTCAGAAAGCGCATTCGGTGGTGTGCGCCTAGGCTCCAGAAAGTGCTTCAAAAGTTTCTTAAATGAATGGAAGAGTGTAATTATGTTATGGTAAGGAACAGAGAGGAATGGAGAAAGTCTATTCGTATCAGTGGAAGATAATGATGATGAATTATATATATATATTATTCATTTCTAGTATAAAGTTTACATATAGAAACTATTTAGACCCGAGACCAGTCATCTTCTACTTATCAGCAAGCTTCTATTCGTCATCGTCATCATCTTCCACTGAACCCCAACTAGAGTCGGGATGTAAATAGACCTCCACTCTTTGGTGAAGAGCTTTTCTGATTGCTTAAGGAAAAATTGAGCATTTTCTTGAGACTAGGCGCTCACCAACCGAATGCCTTTTCTGACGTTGGTTTGGATCTTAGTTTTTGTCGTCTTTTACGACACGTGCAGTCTACGGTTTTTTCTACTCTTCGGCCGCCCAGACACAACTGTAAGTTAACATTCTTATGGTTTATTTGAATTAACTTTATAACAATGACTTTTTTCGTGTTGAGATTAATAATTATCATCAGGAAAACATCAACAGATTTACTAGTGAAAAATCTAAAATAGAATAGAGTATCATTTACGCTGTTATAGAGCCGGATTATGTCAGGTATTTGCATATATCCGCTTATTTTAGATACCTGAGTATAGAATCGGATGTTTTCATGTATTAGCAGATAGCGTACGACTCTATATCATATATCTGATTATGGTGCTGGATGTTTTTATGTACTTGTAGATACTATGTTACTCTATATCACATAACCGTTCATAGTGCTAGATATTATTATGTACTTGTAGATACCATGCTACTTTATATCACATTAGCGTGTGTAGTGCTAGATGTTATCATGTACTTGTAGATATCATGCTACTTTATATCACATACCAGAGATGGCGGAGGAGAGAAAAGAAACGATGAACGGTGTTATAGCAAGAGTAGAGGACCTTAAAATCGTTTGTATCTCTTGTATTCAATCAATAAATCAATGAATAATCTCAATGAATAATCAATCAATCAAACAAGCAAACAACCAATCAATAAATCAGTAAACTAAATAACCAACCAACCTACTGAACAACAAACTAACAAACTAACCAATCACTCGAGAATTGTGATAGTAGTTGTTGGCGAGATATTTTTCGGTTTGAAGATGTGTGATGATCCTGAAGCCAAGAGATTACCAAGTTACGCTTGATAACTTGTGCGGGGTTCAAATCCTGGGCTCGCCCGTCACTGATATCGCTTTCGAGTGCGGAAACTGACGTTAACATTAGCTTTTCCAGCTTTATAATTACTTCCTTTACGTTTTCTATTTATTTCTTTTCCATTATTTGGGATTGATCATTGGTGATTTCTCGTCCGTTTCAGGTTTTGCTGCAGACCTGCGAACATCGAGATAAGCTTATGACAGAAGTGGCAGAAAGCCTTCGTGATTGGATGATCATTGTGAGAAAGGTCAAGGCTATCTACCACATTATGAATCAGCTGGACTTTGACGTCATCAACTCTCTACTGGTGGGGGAGGGTTGGGTGCCTGTGGCTGACCTTGACAAGGTCAAGGAAGCTCTGAAGCGAGGACAGGTAGGTCAAGGTCAATATTAATCACAATATTTAAAATAATTTTAGTATTTTAAGGATATGATGATGATGATGCTGATAAAAATAATAATAATAGTAACAATAATATTTTTATTATATTTATTATTATTATTATTATTATTACTAATAATATTAATAATAATAACAAAAATAAATAAATTTAAAAATCAGTATAATAATCTATCTATAGATCGATTATATATTAAAGATTTATCGATTATATTTTATATATTAGTATAATAGTAATCAATCTATCTCATTGCACTGCCTACTGGCAGGTCCATGGAATATAATACCTCCACTTTTCTCTGTCTTCCGTTTTCCTCTACATGTCTACATGTGAGTGGAACTTTAACTCATCTAGCAATACTCATTCTTGTTGTTATGTACCATTTTCTTTTGGATTATGGATACAACGAGGTGTGCTATATATGCCTTCCTCAGCTGCGACAAACATTTACTGTGCATGGGGGTCATTCCCTGAGAAAACTATCCTGTTTACTCTAGTAATAATAAGAATGAGAATAATAATAATGTACTCGAATCCATTTTATCAAACTCCGGTTTCTTAAAATTTGGACTAAAAAATACTAATGATAACAATATCAATTTAAACAATTGGTTCTGTATGTATAAAATGTTTAATCTTGCATAAAAAGTGTGTCCGGCATTTGGATTTCGGTATCTCTCGATACATTGAATGATCTAAAGAAGCTTACATGCATTAAATTCAGGCCTAAAAAATCTAATTGAGAATTGATCAAAATCTAATTCAAAGATTTATAAAGCTAGTTACTGATTTGTGTAAGTCAAATGTTCTTCTATTATACAAGTATATGAAATAAGCACAATATTTGTATTATTAGTTCAATAGTATGTCTTTGTAGTAATACATATGAATAATGTAACATGCTTCATTATCACAACAATAACAACAACAATTCAGTGATCTAATTACATATTTATCCAAATTGAAGAGCTATAAAAACTTATTGCATCTATCTGCTAAATAAGCTAAATAAATTTTCTTTACATATTCATTAGCTCTCTCTTCAGAACACTTACAGTTGACGTTGATTGTCACAGATCGCTAGCGGCAGTGAAGTGGATCCTATACTGAACGAGATGGAGCATCACTTGAACCCACCCACGTACTTCAGGACCAACAAGTTCACCAAGATCTACCAGGAGATCGTCAGCTCGTACGGTGTGCCTAAGTACAAAGAGGTCAACCCAGGTAGATAACACCTAGTCAACAAATTTGGCACAAAATCAACACATACATATATTAGTAGTAGCCAATATTTATTATCGAAAAATATATCATCACTATTAGTGAGATGAACAAACAAAATTGAATCAATAAACCTCAATTCAACACAAATTTATCAGAACATTCCATCAGTTGGTCTATTCTTCAGTAGCCTGGTCTTGCATTAAAACCATGTAAGGTGTATGTTGCAATAGTTAATATATAGCCTGTAGCCTTTAGCATTGGGTCAGCCTTTTCTGAACGTTCATTCATTATTTAGCAAACAAGATCAGTTTAAGTAGAAATGTGTACATCGAACCTTTCAATTTAAATGACACTAGAGAGAAGGAAAAAGAGAGTATACATGTATATATATATATATCAATCACTAAGAATTTAACGTCTGGTTCCTCGCCGTAAGGCAATGTCAGGGACGTCTCTTGCAGACTCTATACAAATAGGCGCCAAAGCACCACACGATGATGACTGATTACACAGAGACCACAAGAGAAAGAGAGACCAAAACAGTAACCAAGAGAAAGCGAGATCAAGTCCAGTATCCAAGGCAAGAGAGTCAAAATTTAGACCCATAGTGGAAAGAGGTTGGTTTATGATATATATAAATATATATATATATATATATATATATATATATATATTTATATATATATATATATATATACATATATATATATATATATATACATGTAAATATATGTATATATATATGTATATATATATATATATATATATATATATATATATATATAGAGAGAGAGAGAGAGAGAGGGAGGGAGAAGAATGAGAGAAGGGAGAAAGTGTGTGCATTAGTTTCAATGTCGCAGCCAGTAGTAGCTACATCAACGACGTACTCACGAGTGCTCTGATGTTTTCAGCTCTCTATACAATCGTCACGTTTCCCTTTCTCTTCTCGGTGATGTTCGGAGACCTGGGTGACGCGGTGCTCATGTGTGTTTTCGCTCTCCTCATGATCATGTTCGAGGGTCGTCTGTCCAAGAGAGAGTCTAAAGGAGTTAGTGCCACTTCTTTCTTCTTCTCAAATTATTTCCCAGTATGATGTTGGACTACACTGCTTTTGACGAACCTAAAATTACTATCAGAGAAAAGTTCCACAGAATAAAGCTGGTAAATCTAAGTTTAACATCAGTTTCCTAATTCGAAAGCGATGTCAGTGACGGGCGAGCCCAGGATTTGATCTTCGCACATACTGATCCGCGGTCGGGTATCTTACTGACACGGCCACTGACTCCAGCCAAATTACTATCAGTGAAAAGTTGCATAGAATAATAGGTTGTAGTGTGCTTTAACTCAATGTTCCGAATCGCAGCTTATATTCATAAGCCTTTTTCTGACGTAAAGCCATAAGCCTCCTACCAATTTTTTCAATCTCATTTTGCATGGATATCCGTCATTGGTGTTATAGTCTTTCTTCCCAGAGCGACTCTGAGGGTTCTACTCTCTGCAAGCTCGAGAAGCTTCAGTAACTCCTCTCTGTCACTAAAAGCTACGGTTCCATTTTCAAGCACCGGCCTGAATGCTTGTATAGTCTGATAGATATCTGAAGCAGGATGAAGATGGCGGCAACAAACACTTTGTTCAAGCATGAAAAGAGGCAATACACATGGAAGAAGCTTGGAGATTCTGAAATATTCCAACTGGACTATATTTTAATTAAGCAGCGATGAACTACAGAGATAGTGTAAAATACAAGGATTTACCAGTGTTTGCTACACGGGATCTGATGGCTAAAGACTGTAGTCTGTTAGTGGCCAGGTTCTAAGATTGAGTTGAGACTGAAGAAAATAGCTAAATGAAGTTGTGTAAAGAAATGGGATATGAACGGATTAGAAAATATTTCCTATTTTAGAGGAAAATTATATGGAGGTTAAAAAGGGAAAACTCATGAAATTAGAGGAGTAAAGGAGACATGGAACGAGATAAAAGAGGCCCTAGAAACCATTAAGTTTATCGTTTAAAAAGCAAAGAGAGCCAAAAAACCTCGGAGCACAAGTGAAATACTGCCCAGTATGGATGAAAGAAGAAATAGGAAAATTAGTCAGACGGAATGTGAGAAAAAAGAAAATGCACGACTAAATAATGAGCTGCGAAGAGCAACGTACAGAGCAAGAGCTCAGTGGTGGGGTGAAAATGTGATGATTTAGCTTAATACTATAGAAGAGGACGTTCAGATTTGTTGTTTCAAGAAGTGCATAAATTGATAAGAAAACGTGAATTACATTCAGTCAGCAACATCTTGTTGTACATACACTGATATATACATATTGATAGATTCATCTGTGTGCCAGGTTCTCGACTTGTTTGGTCAGATTGATTGATTTATGTTCAACTTGTTTTTGCTTTGGCTGGAGCCAGTGGCAATTTAGGTAAGATATTCGACCGCGGATCAGTATGTGCGGGTTCAAATACTGGACTCAGCCGGCACTGACCTCGCTTTCGAGTGAGGAAACTGACGTTAACATTAGTTTTTTGCAGCTTTTACTTTACTGATTGCTTGTCATATCAGATATTCGATATGTTTTCATAGATTAATTAATTTTGTATCTGATGTTCGATACGTATCTAATTGATTGATTGGCAGGTGTTTGACATGTTCTTTGGAGGACGCTATGTAATCCTGATGATGGGATTGTTCTCAATCTACTCCGGTATCATGTACAACGACATCTTCTCCATCTCATTCAACATCTACGGCACTGCCTGGAAGCCAAACACCACCACCTACAACATGTGAGTCCGAGAACAGCACGAATAACATGCAAATAACATGTCGTACAACACTTGAGCTAAAATAACAGATATCATGAATAACATGCAAATAACATTGCGTAAAACACGTGATTAAAATAACAACATCAGAACATGCAAATAACATGTCGTACAACACGTGATTGAAATAGCAAACATCGCAACATGCAAATAACATTTGCGAACAACACGTGAGCTAAAATAATAAACATTATGAATAATATGCAAATAACATTGCACGCAAAACGTGATCTAAATTACAAGCATCACGAATAACCTATACTAAAAAATAATAAAAATATGATTCATAACACATGTATGATAAATATAACCTAGTGCATAACGTAACATACAAGTAACATTATATTCAGTGAATATTGTCTTCCTTCTTTCTTTGTCTTTTTGACAAACAAAATCACATTCTGTTGAAGACATGACCTTGCCATTGAGTGCAATTACTTTATGCTACAGATCCACAGATCTTAAAGAGATCAGCTCATTTCAGCTGAATCCTAACATGGGCTGGGACTACACGGGATATCCCTATCCATTTGGAATGGATCCGGTATGACGATATTTTTGGAATAAACTTTCTGTTATATACTATAGTTTATAAAGAGTTTCATCTCAGGTTAGTTTCGACTTTGAAAGTAAATCTGCGAATAGCAGATCAAAGAAGCAATAATCAAAACTCTGTATTTATGGATGGTGTAATAATATATTGTATTAATTTGCATCACATTTTAAACACCCCTAATATTTATATAGTCATTTCATTTGATCTTATTGTTTTGCATGTAGTTATCCACATACTACACATGTACGGAGCTTGCTGCAGAATTTCCTTGCATTAGTTACTGTTTGTGGAGTTCTTGTTATTTCTTCTCTCTTCATTTCAACTAGATTCAGACCCCCTACAGCGTATGAACAATACGTTTACAATGAGTTACCAACAGCTCTCTATACAGATGGCTCACGTTTTGTTTGGATCTTAGTGCTTTAGTCGCCTTCTACGACGCGTGTAATCACCAGTTGGTCTATTTTTCAGGCAACCCGAACACAAATATAAGTTATAGTTTTACAAAGTAATGCAAATGCTGGGTTACTGTTAGTTTCCTAATACAGGGCTGATATCAGAATTAAGTTATTTGTTATGATTTCAGGTTTGGATGTTGGCGACGAACAGCATCACGTGGTTGAATTCATTTAAGATGAAGATGTCTGTCATAATGGGAGTCACTCAGATGTTCTTCGGCATATGCCTGAGTCTCGTTAATCATATGTGTGTATATGCTTATGTACCTCTTTTTGTCTCGTTAATCATATGTGCGAATATGCTTATATGCTCTCTTTGTCTCGTTAACCATGCGTGTGTGTATGCTTATATATCTCTATTGGTCTCGTTATTATTAATTGTGAATCTGTTAAAGTGTCTTTCAATGTCTTATTATTCATGTTGGAATATATGTCTAAATATATCTCTGGTTAATCAACTGTGAATATCTGTCTCTCTCTCTTAGTGCACTGCCTACTGGCAGGTCCATGGTACATAACCGCCTCCACTCTTCTCTGTCTTCCGCCTTCCTCTTCAATTCCACATATGAGTGGGTCTTTAAATCATCTAACATACCTAATCTCGGCCTGCCCCTGCCTGTTTTTCCTTCCATTCTGCCTTCTATGACCTCTTTTAATAGACCTTCTCTCCTTAGAATGTGTCCTATCCATCTCTTCTTCCTATTTCTTAATACATTTATAAACTGTCTATCCGTGCCAACTCTCTCCAGAACTTCCTCATTTGTAACCTTTTGAGTCCAGCTAATCCTCTCCATTCTGTGATTATAAAAATAGTTATATAAAACCAAGTTTAACGTTTCTTTCGAATCATTGCCAGAGACAGTCTGGCTGCGGTTCGAGCTTATGCCCTTCTGCTTTTCTGGCAAGCATGCTAACCATTCGATCAGCCAACCCGTAGAGATCTGTGTTTTAGATGTGTCATTGTCTGATAATGCTAATATCTGAGAGAAGCTTAAGGTCTTGAAGTGATCTTTGATAATACATTCCATGTCTTCCGGGTAAGATCTCTCTCTCTCTCTCTTAGTACACTGCCCACTGACAGGTCCATGGTAAATAATGCCTCCACACTTCTCTGTCTTCCGTTTTCTCTTCATGTCCTCATACGAGTGGATCTTTAAATCATCTACCATGATATACCATTATTCTTCGGGGGTTCTGCTTATGAAAAGGTGGGCACACTATGCCATCCTCAGCTTCGACTAACTGGCAGGGGCGTCATTCCTTGAGAAAACTATCCTGTTACACATAAGATAAGATATTGTTTCCGGGTAAAATATTGAAAAAATTCTAAAATTTATTTTATTTTAGATTTAAAAAAAGGAGGTTTTATTGATATGTACTTGATCAATTTCTTTATTTCATTGATAGATTGATTATCCTTATTGTGACCGGGTAGCTGAAGAATAGACCAACCGATGACTGCACGTGTCGTAGAAAGCAACTAAAGCGCTAAGATCCAAACCATCATCAGAGACGGCATTCTCTTGGTGAGCGCCTAGGCTCCAAGCATTGCTAAACATTTTCTAATACGAATGGATTGATTGATGGATTGTTTGAAGATATTTTCGCGATTGGTTGTCGATATTCACTCAATTCATCCCCGAGGTGATATTCATCACGTGTATATTCGGCTACATGAACGTCCTCATCTTCTACAAGTGGCTCGCCTTCACGGCCGCTGACGCCTCCTGCGCCCCCACCATCCTCGTCGGTGAGTCCTCAGCCTGCTCGCCTCCCAGTGGCGCTCTCTGAATGAGAAATATAGTAACATTAGTTGTTTCTCTCTATCTCTCACTCTCTTCAGTGCACTGCCAAGTGGCAAGTTCAATATACATGTTCATACTCAAAGTGTGTTTTCTCGCTCCCGAAGAGCACTCCTTAGATCAACTAGTTAATCCTTTCACAAAGTCTATGCCTTATCCATTCCTTTTGTAGCCTATAGCTAGGGAAAATTATGGCTTCTGAGGTAGGTTACCGTTGCCTTCCTCAGTTAGATGGAATAATTACCATTCAATCCTGGGGGAAATATTTCATGATGGGGTGGGTCCCCTCTTGCCATCCTCAGCTCCTGCCTTCCTCTAACGTACACGTGTCAGATTATTTGCGGTTGCCCTATTCTGCAGTAGTCCAACCAAACCCAACACAACACGGGGATCATGGCATTGTGTTTTAATTTGCTATTAATATTTATTTTCTATAAAATAAAACATATAATAATTGCTAACAAAACTTTCTAAAAAAATGGAAAAGATTATAAGCGATAGACTGATGATGTAGTGTGGGGCAGAGAGGAGTGGAGAAGGTCTGTACGTATCACGACACGCGTTAAACTAGGATTAAAGAAAAGATGATGATGATGATTATTCACCTTTTTTCTGAACTGTACATGCTGTTCCAAATTTCATGTGTCATTCATTCTACAACTCGGATGGCGTTTACTGCCTTGAGACAGTTTGGTAACAATGTGTTTGTGGTCTTTACGCAGTATCCATTCCTTGAACGTTAGGTAACAGTTTTTGAATTCAATCCAAGTGATCTGCTCTAGATTTTGTGCTTAGCTGTAGTGACCTGCTCTAGATTCTGTGATCAGCTATATTGACCTGCTCTAGATTCTGTGCGAGCTCTATGTTGTCGTTTGGAAAGAGAGACAGTCGTTGTGGATAGGCGTTAAGCATCTACTGAAATACCCCGCTATTATATCAGAAATCACGTCACTACTTTGTCTATTAAAACTATTATATTTAATAAAACTATTGTTACTATTTGAATTATTTTACAAATCAATCAGTTTAACAATATACAGCAAACCCTGTAAACCAGTTTGACTAACTTATAAATCACGTAATATACTCGCGCGCCTCGAAAAACACATGGGTAGATAAGTAGGTTGTAGTGTGTTTGACGTTCAGGGTCAGAGAAGGACAAGGCTTCTCTTCAAGACGACTCGACACACTCGAGCTACCGTCACAATAATTAAGGTAACCGTAAGTTACTGGTAAGTCACTGGTATGTAACTAACCATGCAGTAACTAGAACTGCTATACGTGTATATCACAATTTGTAACAGTGGAATATTGAGGAGGAGGCGATGGAAAGCAATAAAAGCATACGGTTTATTATTAATATTATCATATTTTTTGGTTCATAATAAAGGTGTTTTTATGTTGCGCAGACATGATTGACATGTTTTTACTTCAGTACCCGTCCAGCCCTTGCTACTCCGAGACGTTCTGGCCCACAGTGGGTAGCCCAATCCAGGTACAATACAATCAAAGATCTACCATCGTTCATGACAACAGAGAGAAAATAATACTGCTCTTTATTTTTAAGATAAATTATTGCCCGTAGCGCATAGCATTGCATTGCATGGCATTGCATTGCATTAAATTGTATTGCATTGAATGATATTGCATTGTATTATTTTGTACGTATTGTATTGTATTGTATTGTATTGTATTGTATTGCATTGCATTGCATTATATTACATTGCATTGTATGATATTGCATTGCATTGTGTTGTACGTATTATATTGTATTGCACTGTATTGTATTGCATTGTATTGTATTGTATTGCATTGCATTGCTTTACATTGTATTTTATTGTATTGAATTGCATTCTATTGTATAGTATTGTATTGTAGAAATACGTTCAGACTGGTCTCATCATAGGCGCAGTGATTTGTGTTCCTTGGCTTCTCCTGCCCAGACCTCTGATCCTGAGAGCTCAGTATATCAAAGCTATGAAGGTTTCCCTGCAGTGTTCTCTCACTCTCTCTCTCTCTCTCTCTCTCCACTCTCTCCTCTCTCTCCACTCTCCTCTCTCTCTACTCTCTCTCTCCTCTGTATTTAAATATTGTCAATTAATCTATTAACTAGTCGGCCGTGTTGTGTACGAATTGCTGTAGATTAGATCAACCTTGAACTGTTCGTGTTGTGAAAAGCGACGAAGCACTAAGGCCCAAATCAACGTTTTTTTTGTTTTTTTGTTTTTTTTGTTTTTTTGTTTTGTTCGCATAGTTACACACATGACATACCACATGTGCTACATAGTTTCCTTGCTTGGTTTCTGTTATTGTAGTTTTCGTTATTTCCTCCATTCCTCTCCATGGTTATTAGTAATCGTTGCCTTTCGTTGGCGCATCAATTGCAGCGGCGCGGATTTAAGAATAACCTTCCAACACCCTCGGGATTTTTCTTTCAAAGCTGTCAACACTCGGTCTTCCAAGGTGGTCGCCCACAAAGTACTAACCGGCGCGAGCGAGCTTAACTTCGTTTAACTGACGCGCAGCTTAACCGAGTGCGCTAATCCCGCTCCCAAGGAGCTTCTTACGT
This sequence comes from Enchytraeus crypticus, assembly GCA_905160935.1. NCBI lineage: Eukaryota > Metazoa > Annelida > Clitellata > Enchytraeida > Enchytraeidae > Enchytraeus > Enchytraeus crypticus. The sequence goes on along the minus strand of CAJHZI010000435.1, from coordinate 151,536 downwards.
CAGTAAGGCATTCGGTTTCTGAGAGCCTAGGCTTCATAAATTGCTACAAAATTTTCTAATCCGAACCCTACCTAAACTGGGATCCAAGGGAAGATGATGATGATGACGATGATGATGATGATGATGATGATGATGATGATGATGATGATCTATATATATACATTCGCTAAATTAATTCGTTTATTGACATTTTGTTAGGCTAAGGGAGTGACGGCTACAGTAACGGTCGTAGAAGCCGCTGAAACCACAACCGCTGGAGCATTTAGAAGCCTAGACCCTGAGAACGGACAGGTTTGTTTAGAGTACTGTTAATTCTCGTTCCTACACGTAGCAAGTTAATCACAGGTTTTTAAATTAAGTTGAGAAGCTGGTCGTTGATAAAATATGGATCTTTGCAGTAATTGTTCTGTTGCTTTTGTTAATCACAGTAACTGTTATTGTTGTTAATTAATCAGAGCTATAGATACTCAGATATGTAGACATACCCCTGGGCTCTCCCTTCATCCCATAGGCTATGCTCAACGCTAATACTTTCATATCTTTAGATAAACCATTGTCTTTATCAAAGCGAATATTTGTACACTTTCAACACTTTTCCATCATGGAGCCTTCAGCTTGGACGAATGCAGATCCTGAGATGGTTTGCCTTTGCATTCTTTAGTAGTTCTTTTAGCTTATGGGAATATCTGCATATGTCGGTTGGAATATAGGCAAGTTACCTGAGCCACAACGTGAAGCTAAGTTCTCCTATTATTTTTGAACGACGCTATAGAATTTAAAACTATAATTTAAATCAGGTTTAATAAATACCTAATAACACAATTAAGAACCATGTGATATTCATAACATAACAGCAATTGAAGTTTTGAATGCTGCTTAACACAATAACATATATTATTCAATTACTTAATCATAACATTTCATTTTAGGCAAGTATCAGTGTTGTCGTGGATTTGTTGATAGCACAGTTGTCATATAGTTGTGTTTAAAATCATCAGAGGCTCTGATTGAATCCCCGTGATGCGTAGATATACGACGTTAAACATGGCTCTACAGCCTCTTCGTTTCCACTGTCAATCGCTTCAGTATCATCTGGACTGCATACGCACATGTTTACAATCTACTCTTTCAGGTGGAGGGTGGAGTGACTAATGAAGGATTCGAGGCTGTGGAGATGGATGAGATGAAGAAGAAGAAGGAAGCGGAGAATGACGTCATCCAGGCGGAGTTCGTGGCGGTCACGGTGGAAGATGGAGAGACACGTGAGACAGTGAGACTTCCTGAGGCCAAGTCAGCGGCCTACAGGGGCAGGCCTGATGAGATAGAGGAAGAGGAGGTGAGTGAGTGCATATAAAGCTCAATCGTAATGTTAGTTACATGTCAGTAACGTAGAGAGCAATGGATTCGAATGGATTTGAACAAATGGGATCGGAAGTTGAAATTTTCAGTATAGAAAGCGGTTGGAATTCAGGACGTCAACTTCACAGAAATGTCGCACAGTATGAGAACTTAGATGATTTTTCTATGGTGTGTATATTACGTAAGAACGACAGCTGACAGTCTGTTTGTTTTGATAAAGGTGACTGGAATGAGCATTGAATAGATAAAGTGAGTTTTTGATAATAAGATAGAACAAGTATCTATATGTACCTAAAGTTATACAGTAATTAAGCACTCAATTGAATATACTTACAAGCACTCGCATAATTATGAACCTTCTTGTCTTGTCTTTGTGTTTCACTTTATTCCTAATTCCCAGTGCTCACTTGAACAGCAATTCCGAGGTACATATTCCTACTCGTTATCAACTTTAATGTAGTCCTTATCGTATATATTATATATAGTAACAGTTAGCCTAATCATATTAGAAAGGGCATTCGGTTGGTGAGCGCCTAGGCTACAGAAATTGCTACAAAAATGTAAACCAATGGAAAAGTCTCATATAGGGGATTGGCTGGTGGTGTGGTGTAGGACAGAGAGGATATGAGGCAGTCTATTTGTATCCCGACCCTGGTTAAACTGGGATTCAAGGGATGATGATGATGATGATGATGATGATAAGTAATAATATTAGATTTAGTCAATTTTCTGTTATCCCATAGAACAATAGATTTAGTGGTCGTTACTATGTAGTAAGTTGTTTAGACATTTTTTCTGCGTCCGATATTAGCAATTAATAAAATTAACCTAAAATTATAACAGTCACATTTAATGGTTTAAGTGAATGATTTACTGGTTTACTGGCTAATCATAATGATCGGTTTGAACGAGGTGAACAACAACATGGCTGTATTCACAGAGTAGATTTTTTTCTCTGCACTATGACTGAGTGTCTGTTGTGTGCTTCATCTCTGATTATCTGTTCATTTTTTACTTTACTGACTTTTACATTACTGAAAGAAGTGTAATAAACTCTCTCTCTCTCTCTCTCTCTCTCTCTCTCTCTCTGTCTCTCTCTTTCTTTCATTTTCAATTTCATGTTTAGTAATGGAAACTATTACTCAAGAAGTTCGATTAATTATTTGGTTACATTTTGTTTATAAACAAATTTTGTACAAGTGTTCAACAAATGCAGCCAATGGAAGAGATATCGCTAGACTGGAATGATCTGTTTATAAATTCTTACAGTTTGATTTCGGAGAGCTGTTTGTCCACCAGGCGATCCACACGATAGAGTACTGCCTGGGCTGCATCTCCCACACCGCCTCCTATCTGCGTCTCTGGGCTCTATCTCTGGCTCATGCTGGTGGGTAGAGAGAATTACATGTCTACTGGTACTGGTACTTAGAATTACATGCCTAGTGGTACTGGTACTTAGAATTACATGCCTAGTGGTACTGGTACTTAGAATTACATGCCTAGTGGTACTGGTACTTAGAATTACATGTCTAGTGGTACTGGTACTTAGAATTACATGCCTAGTGGTACTGGTACTTAGAATTACATGCCTAGTGGTACTGGTACTTATAATTACATGTCTAGTGGTATTGGTACTATACTGGTGCTATTTACTCATTACTGCGATCATTCAATCAACATGATGACCTATGAAATTATCATTTTTACAATTATTGTTATTATTTATTTACCTATTTTTTTGTATGTTAATTACTATTACTATATATATAACACTCAATTCTATTGTTATGATTATTTTACTATTATCGGCGAGTTTGCCGGCAGTACTCTGGCACATGGAGTTTTGGAGACCTGAATCTCTGCGTTTTGAATATTTTGTAGGATTAATTGTTGTCGCTTTTGTTTTTTGAGAATTGCCAATTGTATCATGGACTCCCTGAGCAGAATTCTAGACTAATTCTAGACAATCTTCTACTCTTTCTTATTTAAATTATTTTATTTGCTTCATTGTCTCGAATATTCATTGATTTAACCTTTCTTTCTCTTTCCCTCTCCCTCTCGCTCTCACTCTCTCTCTCTCTCTATTTTTCATTGTTTTCTGTATCGCACATGATTTTCAGTTATTGCAATTATTTGCATATATATATTTGTAATAACGAAAAGCAACAAGTTACGACAAGTTTCCTGCACGGAAAGCTGTTCAGTAATTGGACGGGCACTGGATTTTGACCTGGCACCTACTGATTCGCCGACTGATTGCTGCAGAACATACTAACACTACTAGTTATAAGCCCAATTATCACAATCAAATGTAATAAATACATAAAATTTTCAACTTGAGGATTTTCCACTCGGTTTTATTTTAAAGATCCTCAATAATAATAATTATTGCTATTTTATAACTCGCGGTGCCCAGATTAGAACTCTACGAACAACGGTATATTTCAATGATGTTCTGTTTCAAGGATACATAAGTTACTGAAAATATTATATAATAATTTTAAAAAGAAGCAAATTAAACACAAGTTAAGTATCGTAATCTTTCCTTGAATTCCTGTTTTACTAGGCTGGGATTAGAACATTTGCGAACATCGAACATTTCAGAACATCGAGAACATTTTGTAGCAATTTCTGGAGCCTAGGCGCTCACCAATAGAATGACCCTTCCGTCTTTGGTTTGGATCTTAGTGCTTTGTCATCTTTTACGACATGTGAAGTCCGCGGTTAGTCTATTCTTCAGCACCCCGGATACAACACGAGTAAAATTTAACATAATATGCAATATTATTACTGCCGATATAGACTAAAAATCAGAAAACATCATATCTAATCTAATTTATGTTTGGGGAACAGAATTGGCTCAAGTGTTATGGGTGATGGTGCTGCACTTTGGGTTCATCACACCAGGATACTACGGTATCATTTCTCAGTTCTTCCTGTTCCCAGCCTGGGCGGTGCTCACCATCGCCATCCTACTCCTCATGGAGGGCCTCTCCGCCTTTCTCCACACTCTACGTCTTCACTGGTAGGCTCGTCTTGTCAGTTGTTAGCCTCAATTTTGTGAGAGTTTAACGTCAAGGTCAGAAGCATGAAGGGTTTTACTTCAAGACGTCGAATCCGACCATCGCGTGGTTATCTACTGACCGAACAACCAAAGCAGCAGTTTGATGCAGAGCTTGTTGCAATCCAGGTTAACAATAATAATAATAAAGGTTTAACGTCCGTTTCCTCATACAAGGATGATGTCAGGGACGTCCCCGCATCGCATTGTGGGATATTGTAAGTCTCTGTCCTTAGACCTTCTTGGCTGTGAGATTGATCGGTTGCAGTTTCTTCAGAATTCACTTGAGCGAGCATTTTTTGTAATTCCAAGTATCCACATGTTGCACTTCTTTAAAAATATTTGCCCTGATTAAAGATTAAGAGCGTATCATTTATAAAACAGCTTCGTTAACCTATAAGTCCATTATCATTCCTGGACAAATTTGTATGTCTCACTTGATTATAGTGAAGCAGCCTTCTGTTATTCGGTTTTCTTAATTAATTACTCTTGAGAAACCTAGCTTATTTCCGCCTTCACATTCTAAACTATCAAATCGTTCTTTCCAGCATTCTTCACCGCAGATCTGGAATTCTCTTCCGTGCAATCTTCAGATGTCATGGTTTGAATCACACCGGCCTTTGATTTTCAATGAGCAGTTCCATAGTCAGATGAATATTTTCCTTTTCCTTTTCATCACATTTATTTTTCACACAATGTCTATGACTTAAAACTGACCCCTAGGAACGTTTCCATACTATTTCATTTATTATTTATGCTTATTGTTTATTATTTATATTTACTGTTTGAATAACCATCTTTAAACGTGTGCTTGTTTTTGTAGGGTTGAGTTTCAGAGTAAATTCTACGGCGGTAATGGACACAAATTTCTTCCGTTCAGTTTCAATTCCATCCTGAAGTTGATGTGGGAGGAATTCCGTGAAGCCTCTTAAATCATAGCATCTTGTGCTGAGTCATCACATCATGTGCTGCTGAGTCATCACATCATGTGCTAAGTCATCACATCATGTCCTGAGTCATCTTGTGCTGAGTCATCACATCATGTGCAGAGTCATAACATCATGTGCTGAGTCATCTCTTGCTGAGTCATCACATCATGTGCTGAGTCATCGTGTGCTGAGTCATCACATCGTGTGCAGAGTCATCACATCATGTGCTGAGTCATCGCATCTTGAGTTTTGATTGAGCAAATAATAAACTCTCAGAGTCACAGAAACTCTCAAAACCATCGACCTTGAGACGGTCTATCATCTTGCAAGCAAAGTTTCCATTGTCTCCATTTAATTGTGGGACGCGTATCATGTGCTCAAACTCTAAATAACCATTTATTTATTTATGTATTTTATTTATTTAGATCACCAAAAAGGGTCATTCAACCCTGTACAGTTCACAATCAATGCAAATGTAATAAGTGAACATAAACCAAATGTGAACCATGGTGAACTTAAAATGAAAATATAAAGTAAAAATTAAATAATTGAAATAAAGAAATTCAAAATAAAGAAAATTAATGATAATAAGTATGCACAATTATACATTTAAAAACAGAATCATTAATAACTATTTAATAAGTACTGACGAAGATTAATATTGAAACAGTTAACGGAACGAGATGATCGTAAATTAGATGGAAGGAATAGCCAGTATCTAGGGCCTTATACAGCGATATACTTTTCGCGACAGAAGGTTCTGAACGCTGGTATAGTAAATTTCGAAACTTGTCGAAATTTATAAACAGAATTTACAACATTATTTAATAGCAACGAATAGTTGTAACATAAAGGCATATCATTATGAATAAATTTATACAGAAATAAGCAACAGCAATGTTTATGAATATCGCTTAACTTTAAAATTTTAAGCCCTTTAAATATATTGTTCGTATGACTACATTTAGATGAGTCCAGTGGTTAAAGTGGTCAAAGTGGGAGGTTCAGGGCAACTCAGTTCCTCTATCTCTCATTTTTCTGAGATGCTTTACTCTGCTAGTGGCCGATATTAGATACTAGGAGATCTATAAATACATTGCAGGAGGGCCCGAAATATTTTGACCCTTCCCGTTACTCTCAATTCCCACGTTAACTACTGAATGAGTCATAGCTGGAATTATTACATTCTTTCAGAATGCTACTTTATAGCACAAGTGTTTAGTTTATAAATTTTAGAAACAATAAGGACACTATCTTGTGCAATAGAATCGAGTAATTAGAGATCATGAACATATATAAATAATATTTGTAAAAGTTATAATTAGAATTAAAGCAAGGCAAATTTTACTACTGAGAAAATAATAACTATTTTGTTTTAAAATACCTTAGCATTGAAATTCTCAGTTAAATTTATATTTTCATTTGAATGTAGTATAGCTCTTTTTGAATGGACTAAATTAACTTTTAAATTACATAATTATGTGCATTATTTTTAGTTAAATAATGTGTGTTTTAAATTACATTTAAAATTAAACTAAGTTATACAATTCTTCTTCTTTTTCTTCTTATTATAATTAACAAGTGAGTTATTATAATTAATATTATAGAGTCCTTATTATAATTAATAAGTTAATAAATAACTTCTTCTTCGTCTCCTTCTTCTTATTCGAAGAAGAAGAAGAAGAAAAGATATTGTTGACTTATTCTAAAGACTTAAGCTCTTAGACCTTTGTAACGTTTTTAACAGTTTCCAAAACGGGTTATTTAGTTTAAACAAACCCAATACAACAGTTTAATAAATGAAAAAGATGAAAGTAGCTTGTCGCACTAGATTAGGACATTCCTAATTTTTGTCATGCAAGTGTCACATAGAGTCATTCGTGTCACGCTATAAAGATACTGTCACAATAGTGTGACGTTAATGTTGCAGCGGCTGTCACGCCGGTGTCACACATTTTCGCACAGATAATGACATATAGGCGAGCTGATTTGTCACAAGTCTCTAGTAAACACACTTCTGACGCTGATCACCTGAAGCAATAGCAAAACAAAAGCAATATCAGTCACGTCCCTGACACCTCCTTCGAGTGACCAACCGGAAGTCAATTCTTCGTTGATTAGTTAATTATAATTAGCATAAGCTTCGTGTATAATATCATTATGATAATAATAAAAAAGAATGATAATAATGATATTATGATAATATCGTAAAGGAATGTTAGATGATTTAAAGATCCACTCGTATGCGGACATGAAGAGGAAATCGGAAGATAGAGATGAGCGAAGACTTTATATACCATGGACCTGCCAGTAGGCAGTGTACTGAGAGAGAGATAAGATTCGAGTAGCTTGTTTTATTTACATATGGGCTCGTGTCATATAGCTTTACATAGAGAGCATTTTTGCAAGAATCATCTTTATGAAGATGTCAAGCGATATTCCACTCAAATATTATACTTAAACGTGTGAGGGGTAGTTAACTAAAACGATAATTGAAGGCAGAACAGTAGGGAGAAAGTTTGAGGAAGATCTAGACTTTGGAGGCAGGATTATTTGATACCCTATTTGTATATTGATACGAAGAGAGACAGACAGAGAAAGAGAGAGAGAGATAGAGAAAGAGAGACAGAGAGAGACATAGAGAGAGATAGACATCGAGAGAGCGACAGAGACAGAGAGAGAAAGAGAGAGACAGAGAGACATAGAGAGAGAGAGAGGGAGAGAGAGAGACATAGAGACAGAGAGAAAGAGAGAGAGAGAGAGAGACAAACCGAGGATGAAGCTGTTCCAGCGCAGAGGGTCTCTAGGCCTATCTTTCATTCTCTTGGCCTGGCGCAGACACTCCCTGATGAAGCTGAGCGGGTCACACGGGCGATGGTGAATCAGCCCGGCTGTTATGTACTACGAGAACGACATAGAAACAACAGAAACAATGTGATAAATGTTCTTCCTAATTTGCTTTATAACAAAGATTGTAACAACTATAAAATACTGTATGTCATGGACGTTCTCCCACGTTTAGTGTAATGCAGTTGTTTTAGAGAAAATGTCTCGGAATTTCGTTGATTTATGAATATTAAATGCAGCGAAGAATGAATGAAATGAATAATGGATAAAAGTTTGCAGCCAAACTTCGAGTCGATATTTGTTTTATGTAGCAACAACAACGACAATTACAGTGCTACTGTCGTCAATGTTATTGGACCAAAACCAAGTTGACTAGCAAAAAAGGCCAAACATACTGCAAATCCAAATCTAAACAAGTAGTCCAAATATAGAGAATTAGAGAAACGCATGCATATTCGCTGGTATGTAATATAATGCAACCATCTGTAAGTTTTATGAAAGATTGAATTTATTTTGGTGGGAGAGTTACTTCATTCTACCGTATACTATAGACAGATAGCGGGATTATATTATAGTCACAAGGACTTTATGTATCCAAATCATTTCAATATATACATCAATCATATCTCTCACGGCATTCCTTTACTCTTCAGCCCTGAAGATAACTCCTCTAATATTTCTCACGCAAGGGTATAAAAGATAAATTTTGTAATAATTTAGCAATTCTTGACTGATAAGAAAAATGTGCTGAGAGGGTTCTATACAGGTCCGCTGTTTTGTAAATATATATCCTGCACCGATACTAAAATCTTATGTAAAAATTTTAAAGTTGATGTAAAAGGAAAAATATAATAAAAAACGTAAATAAAAACTTCTATTCCGAATATCGAAACCTGGAAAAGTTCAAAGATTCTCTTTCTCTCCAAATATTCCTTGGCTGCCTGCTGATCATCCACAATCTTTGGTCCAGTCAGCATCTCTCGCCTGCGCTTCAGCAATGGATTCGGTTCATCCACACACTTCTCCTCCAGTGTCTGCTTCATGAACTCCTCACACCAGAGCAAGATGTCGTGGTCAGTGGACGAGGCAGTGTCCTCGTGGTTCTTGTCCAGCTGCTGGGCCGAGGACTCGTCTGAACTTAAGTCCTTCGTGTGAGAGGAAGTCTCGTCCGAGGTGGAAGTCTTATCCATCCTGCTGGAGAAAAAATTGTAGAAAAATACTAAAACAAGCTAAAAAGCTAGGATTAAAGTTAGTTTCCTCACTCGAAAGCGATGTCAGTGACAGGTGAGCCCAGGATTTGAAACCCGCACATACAGATCCGCAGTCGAATGTTTTACCGACATATCCACTGGCTCCAACCTTAAAGTTTAATGTACATTTTTCTCAGCAACTTCCTCTCAGAAAATGGAACAGAAACAGACGGTAACTTTCTAACAGAAAAATAAATAATTCTAGCAAATAAACAGTTTAAAGTTTGAAAGCCAGATAACTTGCAGATCATTCAAAAATAATGACTGTTATCTGGCTTTATCAATTAAATGATTAGTAATCTAAATGATTCTTGACCGGCCAGATAAAAACAAGGCTGGCATCAACTTATGATTATGCACAGAGTCTCAGACAGGTCTGTTGTAATTCTGTTCAGAAAGCTGTCAGTTATATAATATTAGATTAATATGAAACTACTAAATGAAGGATAATAAGCACATGTAAAAATCGCTTCCTCGAATGCAGATCCGTTTATGTTTGAATAGAGCTCAAAATTCAGCTAAATAAAATGGATTAAGAGATTAGCTAAATCAGAGTTTACAATGATTTTACAGCGAAATGAAAAGTTCAGTGAAATAGGGTTAATTTGTGAACGGTAGCTATAGGTGTATACATGTAGAAATGGACACTACTGTTGGTGTATAGAAATGGACACTACTTTTACTGTAAGTGTATAGAAGTGAACACCACTATAACTGTAGCCTGCATAGGTGTATAGAAATGGACAATACTGTAATTGTAGGTGTATAGAAATCGATACCAGCGTGACTGCAGGTGTACAGAAATGGCTACCACTGTAACTGTATTTAGTCTTATTAAGATTTAGACCGTCAAAAATGTAAATCTAGCTCAGTTCTTATTTGAAAAACGAGAGCATACTCGATGTAAATCTCTTTTAACAAGTAATATTAACCTCTTTCTCCAATATTCCTTTAAAATGAAAGGTAACGAAACAAAAACACTTCTACCTACTGATTTCAGCGGCTTAACAACACAATATCAAAAGTACTCCTATTATTAATTTTCAATTTTTATTTATTGATCGGTGTTTTATGTTGACGTCATACTAAAAGACAATTACTTTATCAACTTCATTGTTTGATTGCATTTGTTTAGACTTTCTCGATAAAATTCATTACGTTATGATAGACTCCAATACTAAAACTTCTCTAGACTGATTCTCTGAAAAACCAGCTTCGAGACATAAAAGATTTCCATCATGTAGTCTCGCTCTACTCTCTCTCTCTTTCTCTCTCTCTCTTTCTCTCTCTCTCTCTCTCTCTCTCTCTATCTCTCTCTCTCTCTGTCTCTCTCAGTAAGCTGTCTAATGGTAGGACCATGACATTCAACTCTTCTAATCAATATTATATCCTCAGTTTTCCTATTAATCTCGGAATCTGTTGTTAAATCATCGTGGCTTCTCTTGTTTCTCCCATCATTTAGGTCTAACCCTTTCTATGTGCTCGCATGCAATATGCATATATGGATGCTTGCATGTCGATGTTGTCATTGTTGCTACGACCGTAGCACTCTAAATGTTATTGTTATTGTTGCTTTCGCATACATTTCTCTTTCTACTTCACTTTTAACTCCTTCTCCTCACTCACGAGTAAGATCATCTTTCCACTTTTTATGGCTTTCAGTACCTGTGCATCACTACCAATTCTCTCAAGATATTCTTCATTTAAACGATCGTCAGACATTATATAAACAACAAGTAAGACAACTGGAATTACTGGAATACCCTTTCGGCTGAAGTAAATTCTCTCTTATAAAATAAAGTAATCGAAATCAGAGAAAGTTTTCTCTCGAATGCATATCGGTTTTAGATTCAGCCTAAATAGGCTCTCTGTCGGGAAATTATTAGAATTAATGATTTTCAGAAATTTATTTATAGGAGAAAGTTTGTCAGGGCAGAATATTTCCTTTGATAATGTTGCTAATGATTCTTATCATTCTGTCATTCTAAATGTTATAATAACACCATTTCTGTATTCTGATACACCTTTGCTGTCTATTATTAAAACCAAGATTCTGTATACTGTTACACTTTTGCTGTCTTCATTATAACCCAGTTTCTAATATACTGTTACACTTTGGCTGTCTATTGTTAGAACTCTTTTATAAATCAACTACTTGATGGTGAAATTGTCTGGCATCTTTACTGAAGAAGTCAGACATACACCACTAACCCATACTCCAGTACAGACTAATGGATTGCCGAGCTATGGTTGTTTTGATGTTTGATTGTTTAAACAAATCAAGTCACTACATATCACGCAGCATTCACCTAATCCTGGGTAGCCTATAGATTGTATATAAGTGGCTCTGTAGCCTATTTATTGCAGTTTAGTTTTTAATATTTTGGAGGCATTTATTTAGTAAAACGTAACTTTTTGGAACTAGAGTTAGAGTCGGACGGTGGATAACGGATGTTAGATGTTTAATACCACATTAATGCAATATTTACTCACTTGACTGCTCCTTCAAGGTCCATGTTATATATTCTAAATCGCAGGAAGCTTTGGCTCTTAGTATGAGCACTCCATTGATCAATCGATCCTATTACAATTATAGGCTATAACCGAACGATAATCTAGCCTTTAGTTCTTTGAAATATGGCTCCTTAGTTGTTTTCCCATTGTTTTAATTATTAATTGATTAGTCGTTTCTTATGACACGTGCAGTTTTTCTTTTTGACCATAATGCAGTACCCCGAACACAACACGAACAGGCATGCGTCTACGAAATACGAAAGATATTTGTTGAAGGGGAATTCGTTAAAAGAGTTCAATAATTATCAACAAATTTAAATAATTAAAAAAATGGTTTAGAGAATACATCAACATTTTGTGGTCTGTGTTAACAGATCTGTAGATTGTATATGCTTGTGTACAGTGTACAGCTAAAAAACATCGGGGCAGGAGTAGTGCAACGATTTGTTTTGATAACTCAAGTAACTATTAGCGAAGCTACAGAAATGTACTTTTGTTTTCAAGTTAACTTACAAGCATGTATGTAATAAAAAAGCCTGTCAATATGATAATGAAAGTACTTGAACTTTTTCTAACTTCGAACTTCATTTGTTAATGTTTTTTCAGACTTAAACCTTTATTGTTGATATGTCTCTTTAGATATGACATATAAGACTTTTCTAAACTTAAGACTTTATTTGTTAATTTTTTCAAACTTCCAACTACAGTATATTTGTTAATTTGTCTCAAACTTCAAACATAATTTTATAATACTTTTCAAACTTCAGACTTTATTTCTTTATATTTTTCAAAGTTCAGACTTTATTTTGTAATATATAACCTATTTGTTAGCTTTCAGTATGTAACCTAATAAATTATTCACTTCTGTCTTTTTCTTTACATGCCAGGCTACGGCTCAAAACTGTTATACTCTTTGTTGCTTTGTAATAATCTGTAGTTGTCAGATTAAACAAAATAAAATAAAGGAATAAATAAAATAATTAAATAAAAAAGGAACAAATAACGGAGTAAAACAAAATAAAGTAATAGATTTGTTGATAGGAAATGCTATGTAGTTCTGAACTCACGAAATCTCTGAAACTTGATACACAGGCGCATCAGTCGGGCTGGGTTGAAGAGTTTATGAAGCCAGGATTCATATCTGTCTCTAAACAGATAATATCTGCGGATGCGCCTGTACGTAAAGTATGCTTGAAAGAAGGGGGGAGATGAATCACTGTCACTATATGCTGTACATGTATATATGCGACTAATGTATTGGCTAATTGGACACTACTCCAAACTCAACCTAAGCAGAAATAGGCTGATATACAAATCAATCATCAAACCAATTTGGACATATATATATACAGCTTTGGGGTTGTACAAAGCGTTCAAAACGGGATATTATTCAGCGTACTCAAAATAGCATCCTTAGAATGATCACCAATGCTTACCGCTATGTAACTAATCTAGAGATCCATCGAGATCTTGATATAAAGAGAATCGATGACGTAATTCAAGAAAATATTCAGAGAAGCATGAAAAAAGTATGCTAAATCACACTAATGTGGAAGCCATTCAGCTATTGGAAGTTGCCTATGAATTGAGACGACTGAAACGAACCCAACCTCATGATCTTGTTGCCTAGTCATTGAGCTGCTTGTTAAGCAAATAGTTATGGGAGCGGAGCGTTGGCTCAGTAAACCCGCACGCGTCTGACTTAATGTTTTAAATTAATTAATTAAGTCCACTTTAGAAATAGTGATAAATTAACAAACGTTAAGATTGCACTACACATATCCGTTCAAGGATGTTTAAAAAACTATATGCTGTGCTCATCTGAGAGTAAATCTCTGACATTCACAGGACTATATGCACAGAAAAGGAATAAATTATCTAACAGTTTAATATATGGTATTAAAAGTGATAGATATCAACATAGTTGTTAATTTCACTATATAGTTATGTTTTATTGTTTTATTATTGTTATTGCGTATTATTATTATTATTATTATTATTATTATTGAAACAATGGACAATAATTGACAGTTGCTGCCAAAGAAAAGCTTTCTCACATTGGTCACCAGTAGCAACGTTAGTCCTCCTGTCTAATTCATCTACGAAGTCTGATGCGACAGAATTGATGGGGCCAAGGGTCTCACGAGCAATTGGCATAAAAATTGTCATTATTATTAATATTATTATTATTATTGTTGTTGTTGTTGCTATTATTGTGAATAAGCATTATAGAATTCGTGCGAGTGTTGCCACGTCCACGATTCTAGAAATCATTCGGGTCGTACGATACGTTGTAGCGGCTCCTCAGTGAACTGCCTGGGCGTGGTGACACTCGCTCTGAGCTGTGCACCGCTATTAGAATTCTTGATGAAACGGATCAGGGATCCTCTGCTGGAGATAAGTGCTCTTCTTATTATTTTTATTTTTATTTTTTAAATTTTTATTTTTTAAATTTTTATTATTATTTAAAATTACCCCGGGTGTAAAGAACCAGAGGTTTGATAAAAACGATTCAAGCAATACGTGCTGAATCGCCGCCCGGCTACTCGAGGCCATCTAGCTGCTTAAAAGAATTGCTGAAGCAGACTGCATTAAAAGCACATATTATTATAAACATATATTATTATTATAAACATTAATTATTATTGTTATTATTACTATTAGTTTTTTAATAATAATAATAATGCTATTACCAATTAACCAATTATTTACAGCGAACAATTAACCATTGCACAATGAAAAAGTACAGGCCATAAATATTCTTAGTCACTCGTTTAGTAAATACAACAATGGAAGTACTGTTCTTATTATTTTTCTTACTTGACGATCAATGTTAACTAATTTGCATGAAGTAACCAGCAAGACTTCCTACTCAAATTATCTGATATCACCACACGATAGTGAAGAACTCCTAAGCTGCTTTCTTCAACCAACTCCATTAAACTATTTCGTTACATAAACAACCAGGCCAGTGAAACTCTGTGATAGAAAACAACTGATGTTCTGCCACCCTGATATTTTCAAACTATAGAAAATTGACATTGCAAATTGTTAATTTAACAAAAAATTGAAATGTTACCTTAATCTTGAAGACAATATTTTAAAGAAACCATCTTTCGAGACATTATATGATAATTAGTCGGCAACAAGATAGTGCATTTTTTGTGTTTATATATTATTGTGTGACCTAATTTCGGTGTGTACGGAATATTATTTAATAATTTTAAATATTTTAATTCCATTCCATAATTCTAAGTCCATTAACTGATGATAAAAATATTGCAAATTAGCATTGTAAACTGCAGAACAATTCTGATGTTTTAAACTCCTTATTTTTATTTTCTTTATTTTCTAACTCTATAATATAAATCTTACTGTCATTATTCTTATTCTTATTCTTTGCCCTAGAAAACGAGAGTCTCAGTAAATCCTCAAGCAAGAAAGGGTCTAATCGTCACCGCCCAGATTATAACTTTAGAACCAAGTCTCAGAATATTTAGGCGCCCGATCTAACGTCCGGTAAACCTGGTAAAGTTAATATTACCGTCAATTTCCTCACTCGAAAGCGATGTCAGTGACGGACGAGCCCAGGATTTGAACCACACACATACTGATCCGCGGTCGAATATCTTATCGACATCGCCACTGGCTCCAGCCGTCTGCTCTGTCCATCGCTTCTCTACCAATCAATCAATCAATAAGAATTTAACGTCCTGTTCGTCGCCATAAAGCAATGTCAGGGACGTATCTATCTTGCATTACCAAAGCATTGTATCATTCTAACGTCTGCTCTAGACATCGATTCTCTACCACAGCATGGTAGCATCTCCTTCTGTCGTAAAGTCAGTTGGGTTTTGTAACTTTATTCCGACTTAAAATATCTACCATTGGAATTCAGATTCAAGCATTTTCTTACACCTCTACTGCACATCTTGGCTTAACGTTATTATATTTTGAGATTAGACGGCCTCTGCGTCAGAACACAACTATAACATCTCTCAGTGAAAACTACAATACATTAAGCAGAATCTTTTGCTACTCCAAGTGTCCGGTCTTCCTGTCAGCCAGAAGTTAACCGAAATAAAATAATAATTCGTAGTTAATAATTGCCCATTTGTTTTGAAGAATATAGTGCACTGATTGCACTTGCATTTATATGTTTACGTGAATAGTTAAATGATGGCTCTAGCGGCTTCTTGGTGTTAAGCGAAAGCAAAATATCCGATGAATGCCATTAGAAAACTCCTCAGAAACTATTAGTGTTCACACATGACCTACAGAATTTCTTTGTTTAGTTTTGTAGTTATCTTTATTATTAGCCTTCATTCCATGGTTAGTATTATTTATTGCTTTTTTATAGCGCTATTGATGCAATTCATACAATGAAATTAATTGATAGTTACTCGCTTGGAACAAACTAAATGCTATCACCCCGGGGATATCATTCAAATCTGCCAGCATTAGATCTTTTAAGTGGCTGCCCATCCAACTGCTAATCGAGACCAAAATTTCCTATTTGACGTTTCTTGATGCTCACTGCCATACAAAGTTCTCTTAACCCCGTTCAAATGTAGTGTTTAGCCAAGTGATCCACGGCACATATTCATACTCAGAGTCTCCTTTCACGCTCCACAAGGAGCACACCATGGATCAACAACTTAATTTGTTCACAACATCTGCGCCTTATCCATATCGTATGTATAGATAAAATACATATAGCTTGGAAAATACATGTATGGCTTCTGAGACGGTTTCCCGAGGCCTTCATCAATTTCTGATTAATTGCCTCTTACGATACTTGCAATTCATGGTCTAAAAATAAAAAAGATCTATCAAAAACTGACAAATCGTCATCATTTTCTCTAGAGTCATAATTTAATATTTGTCAAGCTAAGAAAATGTTATTGCAATCTCTGGAGCCTAGGCACTCAGCAACCTAATGCCCTTTCTGACGTTGGTTTGGATCTTAGTGCTCTCTCACCTATTACGACGCGTTCGGTGCGGCCTACGGTTTGTCTATCCTTCAGGAACCCAACGATTGTTCTATTCTTCAGCAACCCAGACCCAACATGGATAAAGCAAAAATTGCTAAATATATTTAAATAATTAATAAAATGTATAAATAATAACTTTCAAATTAAAGTAACGGGGACCTAAACATTTGGGGGAATAAGTCCCCTATTCTACCCTGTTAACGGGCCAGACGTCTTTTTTAATGTTAACGGAAGCCCTTTAGCTAATTAAGTGAGCTGCTGGATGAGTCTGGTAAAGGCTCATAAATATTAGTAGCTTGTTGTTGTTGTTGTTTCAGCCGAAGCTCTCCGGGCACCAGACTTCCGGAGCAGCTGAATATTGCTCAGGCTTTATTTCAAGTCTGCAGGTTCTTCTGATTAGGTGAGATTTCTTGAGATATAATGTGAAAAATAGAAGAAATATTTCAATTGTACTTTGCTCTCGATTACGCTCTATTTTGTTTCAGTAGCGATATGATAGAGGTTAGATGCGGTTATGAGCGCTCGTGGTGAACGTCGACTTTTAATGATGAATCAAAAGATTGAGCAGCAGCAGAAATTGTTGAGTCTCATTTACTTATAAAAATGTCACTTTTCTTAGTGGAACTTAGGTTTAAGTTCGTCAAACCGATTAGAATTATAAAATGCTAATGTAGATTTTTGAGATCAAAAAGTGAATCTCTCTCTAAAAACAAAAAGTGAAAATCTCTCTCTTATTCTCTTTATCTCTCTCTCTCTCTCTCTCTCTCTCTCTTTCTCTTCGCGCACTGCTTGGTGGCAAGTCCATGGATAATTGCTCCTTAAATAGTTCTATCCTGTGCCAATCTTTTCATGTCCATAAACGCATGCGTTATAAAATCATTCAATATTTCATATTTCGGCCTTTCTATCCATTCCTCCTTCTAATATGAAATATTCCCCTCTTGGAACATGTGATATCCTGCTCTTCTTTCTATTTTGTCTATTTATCAAGTGCCTAACTTTTGTCAACTATAGTTTCAACCACAATGCGTCATTTATAATTGGAAAGATACGAACACTTAAAGGTTTACTTAACACTAAGTATTTTAATCAAACGATTAAAATAACTCGAACATGATTTCCAGATGCATCAGAAATTTTTACTAGATGTCTTTGAAACAACTCAGATGAACTATTGTTCGTGCATTTAGACGATATGATAAGAAATGAAATATTACTGTGATTCTTCTCCTAGTTCCGCTGTGTATTGCAAGCCTAGGTGGTCATGTTCATGATCTTGGTCAAGGTCATGGTCATGGTCATGTTCATAGTCATGGTCATGGTCATGTTCATAGTCATGGTCATGATTATGATCATGGTCATGGTCATGGTCATGGTCATGGTCATGGTCATGATCATGGTCATGGTCATGGTCATGATCATGGTCATGATCATGTCCTTCATATATCTCTATCCATTGCTGCTCTGATCATTTCGGTTTCCGTTTTTTTGCATCCATTTGCTTAGACTCATAATGAAAGTCAATAATAATAGCTGTGATAACTAAATATAATGAAATATTTTCAACCATCAACTGTCATAAATATCTTCTGTTGTTTTTCTTATATCCTGATTAAGATACAATAATATACTAAAATTATAATAATATACTAAAATTATTTCTACCATGAAATGTAGACCTCTAATTATATCTCGTTGTTTTCTTGTTTCAGCACTTAAGCTTGTTGCTGAGGAGAAAATGAAGTCCATTTTCAGTGTTGCTGTTGTGTTTGGTTTGCTGGCCGTTGTTTCAGTGAGGGGGGATGGTCCCACACAGGCCCCCGCTCATAAGCCCAATGTGAATTGCTACACTTGCGACAGCTGCCCGGATCCCTTCAATGTGACTCAACAAACAACAGCCGTGCTAAAGCCGTGCCCATCTGGCATCACGTCCTGCTTCAAGTACTTTCACACCGGTAAAATCATAACATTTTAGAATGAGCGTAGGGGTAACGTCATGAAGTTTTAAATGACAGATCCTGAGGTGAATTGAAATTTCGTGGGTTCGATCACAGCCACAGATTTGCGAGTAAAATCTCGGACATTCACTGGACTGGTTATACGGAAAATGGACTAAATTGTCTAATGGTTTAAACATGTGGTATTAAAAGCGGTAGATATCAACATAGTTGATCATTTCACTATAATGCGTGTTTACTTTAGAGCTTCATTCATTCTGATACGTCTTTATAAGACACCCTGCAATAATATTTAGCCTATATAAGCGCGTTATTTAAACTTTAGAGCCATGTCTTTATTTCTTTTAAGACACTGTATAATAGTAATTATTTATATAAAATAGCGTTAATTTTAACTTTAGTGCAAAATAGCATAATCGTCGCAATCAGCTTTCTTTGAATACTAGTTTATCTAGGTTCGCGATAAATCATAAAATATTTATATTTAATACATAGCATAGTATATTTACATTAAAAATAAATGTTGCAATTGTTTAACAGTTACTCTATTACTCACACTGTG
The DNA here is from genome assembly GCA_905160935.1 of Enchytraeus crypticus. Lineage (NCBI taxonomy): Eukaryota > Metazoa > Annelida > Clitellata > Enchytraeida > Enchytraeidae > Enchytraeus > Enchytraeus crypticus. The sequence continues at coordinate 132,062 of CAJHZI010000435.1, read as the reverse complement.
TTACAGTGTGGATAGTTAGTAGATAGCAAGCTTGATTGATAAACATGAGACTCTCGGTTTGAATCCTAGACGGTTAAGATCTGACAGTTCTCTTGTGATAGGAAACAGACGCTATACTTTACAGCTTTAGTCTTTACTTTAGAAAATAAAGTATACGCACATACACGCCTTAGTAATGGCACATTCGAGAAATCATCCACTGAGATCCTAAGATCTTCATGATTGACTGCAATAGCAAATAATAAAGCGTCTTATGTTGAAATCATCGCTCAAATACATTATTTTCAATTTTCATTATCTGCAATTATGGTTTGCAGAAATAGCCGTGTGATTGATGACTGTGATCCACATTTATGACATTTCCCAGTTTTCACTCATGATTCAAATCTTCATAGGCGGCAGAGTATGGAGGGGGGGCAATAGCACCTAGTCAGTAGCGTGCTGGATGTTTGTTTTAAAATGGAACTTAGCTGACATATTCACTATCAAAAGCTGGCAATTCGTAAATAACAATCATAGAATGAAAACAATGGGATCTCTCATAAAAGATACAAAACATGATTTTTGGCAAGTTCATACTACACCTACACTCACACTAACTACTGCACATACGATCGCACTAGCTATTACAGTGAAGAATCTGCAGCTGAAAAATTCAAAATACATTTTGAACACATATCTAATAACATGAATTGTGAATATAACACAAAAATGTGTAATAAATATAAAAGCCTGTTGAAAAATCGAACCGAATTACTAAAATTAAATAATGTAAATGAACTAAGCGATTGCTTATTTAATGCAACGGCAATTGATATTGCAATTTCAAAGCTTCATAAAGGCAAATCACCTGGATTTGATAATCTAATGAGAGAACATTTAGACTATGCTCATCCTAGTATTTATGTAGTACTGGCCAAACTTTTCTACATTATATTTGTTACAGGTTATGTTCCATTAAGTTTTGGTAAAGGCCTTTTAATACCTATTCAAAAGGATACTTCAAGTAAAGGTGTCCAAAACTTAGATAATTTTAGGGGTATAACGTTAAGCCCGATAATATCAAAAGTATTTGAGCAGTGTATACTTCTTATTTTTGGTAAATATTTACATTCAAATGACAGACAATTTGGCTTTAAGAGAAATCTAGGATGTGTACACGCTATCCTTAGTGTAAGAACGGTTATTGATTTCTTTGTTACAAATGACTCAACCGTTAATATTTGCTGTTTAGATGTCAGTAAAGCGTTTGATCGTCTTAATCATAATTGCCTTTTCTATAAGCTTCTACAACGTTCAGTTCCAGTATGCTTAGTTAAAGTACTATCGGATTGGTATTCTAAACTGAGTTCTACAATACGATGGGGAAAATGCAACTCCGGTGATTTTAAAATTAATTGTGGCGTTCGTCAAGGAGGCGTTCTATCGCCTGTGTTATTCTCAGTATATGTAGACAATATTTTGACGAAATTATCTAAATATGGTTGTAGAATGAACAATTTATGCTATGGCTCTTTTATGTATGCCGACGATCTTATATTAATTTCGCCTTCGAAAAGTGAATTACAAACTATGATTAATATATGTTGTAAAAGTTTTATTGATGTAGGTCTTGAATTAAATACAAATAAGTCATATTGTATGAGATTCGGAAAGAGATACTGGAATACGGGACCTAGCGTAACGGCCAATAATAAGAGCATACTCTGGGTTAAAGAAACCAAATATTTGGGTGTGACCTTTGTAGCTGGGAAAAAATTTAAAGTTTCATTTTCAGATGTGAAATGTAAATTTTACTCTGTATTTAATACTTTGTATTCTAAATTAGGTCACTTATCTAATGTTAATGTTACAGTGCATCTATTAGAATCAATGGCTATCCCAATCTTAACTTATGCCATTGGGGCGCTTGATCTAACAGCGTCCGATTTAAATAGCCTTGACTTTACTCTAAGTAGAGCAATATGCAAGATATTTAAGATTAGGGAAAAAGATAATATTACATTATGTATGAATATATTTGGAGTGCAGAGCATCAAAGAGAGATATATTAAACATCAATGTAATTTGGTCATGAAGGCTTGTAAAAGTCAAAATTTAATTGTAAGAAATATATGCATAAATAAAGCGAAAGGTCTAACTAGCCATACATTAAGTAGTTAATCTATGCTATATATTTGTAATTTTATTTCATTTTGGTTTATTTTCAATGCAGCAGTATCTGTTGTAATGCATTGTGGTGTTTTTTGTTTGTTTATTGTAACTTGCTACCACGTTTTTGATGGTGTAATAAAGATTCATATTACACATACTACGCATTTACTCATATTAACTATTTCTAACAGTTTTTTCTGAAGCTATTGGTAATATCGGTAAGATATTCGACCGCGGATCAGTATGTGAGAGGTTCAAATTCTTTTTCACTAATATCGCTTTCGAGTGAAGAAACTGATGTTAACATTAGCTTTAACATTAGCTTTTTTACTGTTTAATTCTACATGTCGTTGTTAAACAGACAAGAGAGTACAGAGAGGCTGTTCACCGGTACAGGACCAATGTCCTGACGACTCTGGTAAGAAGTTCAATTTGGCCTACTGTTACACGTGCTACCACGACAAGTGTAACTCCGCCACACGTCTGCTGCAAGTCTCCGCTCTACCTCTCATCTCTGCCTCCGTGGCTTCTCTACTGGGGCTAGCCGTCTTCAAGAGAGCCTAATCAATCAATCAATCGATTAATCGATCACTTGGCTAGTGTATCGCTGCCTTGTCGCCGTTAAGATAAAGATTTTGGTGTTCATATATAACGTCTGATTAATTTTATTAATTCATTTTTAACTGGCTTTTGCTTAATTTGATAAAAGGGCGAATGATACTAGAATTTTAATTTTAGTGCTAGTTTTTAAACAGAAATATTTTTCTAATTTTCTTAACTCCTCTTCATTCCTGATTGAAACTGGCAATGAAAGCTGGCTCATAATTTAGAACGGGATTTTTTAATGGAATAACGTTGGATTACGCTACCAATTTTTAATTAACAGATTTAATTCAGTGAATTACGCAATCCTTAGTAAAACATTTCAGTTATTTATAATGACAGTAACACCCATAGAATGGCTTCCTTCTTTGGTCAAAATAAACCAATAGCACTAAAAATATATAAAATAATAAAAAGTAAATTACGTCCTAAAGTGTTTCCTTTTTAGTTCATGTATTAGAAATGATTTATATGTATATTTAAATGTTCTTGCCATCATTATTTTAAAATATTGTAGACAGATTTATAACGCAATGTGTTTTTGTTAATGCTTCTATTGCTTGGAGCTTGTAGAATGATCATTGTGAATGGTGGTCGATTAGAAGTAGCATACGTACATTTTCTGCTCTATGATATAGGCTATATTCGCTGCTGCCTAAACGAAACGTTGTAGTTAGTCCTTTCCTCAGCAAATTTATTTTGCGGATTGGTCTGGGTAATAGACGCCCATGGCATCATCCTACGATAAGGAAATACACGGACGTTAAGCCTTATTATTGTTTAATTGTTTTTGCATAAATTTTAATAAAACGCTTTGAACTGCTTTGAAAGTAGGAGGAAACAAAATTTAATCTATTTTGCTCGGTTCGTCACGGATGATGTCTCGTTTGACTGATATTGACGTTAACCCGATCATCTTGTAATATAGGACTGTTCAGATAACAGAGGAAAGCTTTATGGTAACACAGCGAACTTTGAGGTTTGAGGTAACTGATTCAATTAAGGCTTTCATTCGAATTAACCTTGCTGTATCGGCCTCATTCTTCAATGCTGCTTGTGCGAAAGACCGTTTGCGTTGAAAACTACACGTTCTAGCTTATGAATTAATTAGCCTCTGCTACTTTTCAAGTGACTCAAACTATTGTGTATGAGAGTATTATTCTTAAACTATCATCAAATGATGTTTTCGTATTATGTTGCTAAATAGATAATAAAGTAAGCAACAATTTCTGCCTGTAACTTCGTAATCTGTGCCTTTTAAAATAATTATATCCTAATACATTGGAGCAGTGCTTTTTATTACTGTCAAATTTTATTTGCAATTTACGACCACAGCTTTGGCTCTGACATCTGCAAGAGATTTGTGAAATCCTATAGTTTAACGTGATGTGGTGTGAGGGTAGGCACATTTAGAAGTTAGAAAACTATGCATACCAACACGATCGAATTAAATTAAGTTGAAATGACGCTTATTCATGAATTACAACAAGATAGAAGATCTAATTACTGCGTTATAGTCGTCAAACATTCTCCGGTAAAAGTGGAAGCTCTTGATTTATAGTCAGTGTCCTCTCTTGACCGTAAGTCTGCTACGAGGCGACCAATGTAACTCACAATACTCGCCTCTACTGTTTCACCAAGTGTCATGTCCAAGGTACTTATTCCTACTAACAGCTGTTCTCTTGCTCCAAAAAGATCACTCCAAATGTTAACTGGTTACTTCCTTCGTGAAAGGCTCTCCAGCTGATGCTTTATCCACACATTCGATACATTGCATAAACTTAAGAATAATATGACTTCTGAGGTAGTTTCACGTGGTCTTCCTATTCTCTTCATCAGTCGTCAATATTCTAATGCCTTATTCCTCTTCTCTTCACACATTACAACACGCGCAGTTAACGGTCGATCTATTCTGCTGTATCCCGGGCACAAAACAGTAAATGATTGTACTCCCTGTGCAATGAGCTATTATGTATGCTACTTATTTCTTCTACTAGTTTTATGAAAAATGGCAGGTCCAGGATACATAGTTATGTTAGCAATCTGATTTCACGGTTCAAAACAGCAGTTATATAATTAAGCACTGATTCGAGCGACATACGCCCACGACAAAGCTTTGTCTGATCCAAACACTAAAGAGGCTTGTAGAGTATAGTTTCTGAGATGATTTTGTGTCCATTTGTGTCCATTTCTTTCTAGTGTTCATTTATATCATGTATGAGCTACTTTCACTAAAATTCTTTTTCCACTCAGACTCTCTTCTAAGAGATAATCTGTGCTTGGTGAGTGAAGATCAAAGATGTAGACGGAGAGTGTAAAAACGACCACGCTAACTTCACCATTCAACAGATGGCAGTAGTCTGGGACTTTATTTAGAAATTCACACATTTGCCGAGGCCCCAGAGAAACTCCAATATTTCTTGGATGGCACCGACAGCTTCAAGTGTACACAGACCCGAAGCCTAAACGAACACAATAGCCGAAGTGTACACAGACCCCAGACTAAATATCTGCTTATATTGAAACAATCAGTTTATGCTAGCGCAACAGTCTGTGTCTTGCCTTCTAAATTCATCTGATTATAAATTGTAAGAAATATATGTACTGTCTCTGACAACAATAGCAAATGCTTATATTTTCATTATATACTCTCATTGGTTAGGCTATGTTAATATTTTTATTTTTATTAAATTTTCACGTTAGGTTTTAGTCACATTTTAAATGCATATCTCTGTTATACAATATTATAGGCAATCAGCTGGATAGATAGAATTAGAGTGGTGACCGTTTATTTGAATCTTGATTGATCTATTTACTTATGTGTGTGCGTTGATTCGTGATACAAAATAATAAACACAGTTCTCTCTCTTATATACTAACTGCAACACTAAGTTGATAGTTTATTTTGGGTTTTGCATAATTAATAAAGTCCCTGCAATGTAGGTCGCCAATTTACAACTGATCTCGAGAAGAAGTCACATTTTTCCTTGAATCCTGGCAGACTTTTAGTCAAAAAGTCTGAGACTAAGACCAGACCAGACCCCTCTAAACCGAGACCAAGACCAAGACTGACAGGACCCGGTCTAGAGAAGCCACAAAACCAAGACCAAGTCTCGAGGACAACAAATCGGGACCAGGGGGAATATTTATAAACACATAATTATATGGAACTAGGCTTCCAACCAAGGTTACTGAATCAACAGACGAACACGCTAACGACTCGGCTAGATGCTCCATAGATAGAACTTTTGTGGGATGAATAACTGGATTCAAAAACAAACTCTTCTAGAATGCAAAACACCATAACTAAACTATAATATGACAAAAGCTATATATTCTTTTATTCACCATCATATGGCAGATACGAATAATACACATAAATAAATAGATACTTGTGGATATTGACAGGGGTGGTCTTAACTATTTACTACTGTTGCTGGAATAACAAGTTTTATTTAATTTGTTGTCCTGCTCTTCCAGCATAACTGAACAAGGGTTATATCCTGTTACAAAGCGCATCTGTACAGAGATAAACAATAGTGTTTAGTACAACGGAGACCTGGGACTATTTTAAAAGTTAAACAACATCTTCTGCTACAGATAGAGCTCCAATGTCGTCAAAGACAACATCCAGCACTATTAGTCTAAATCCTAGCCGACGAGCAAAACGGGTCTAAAAACGGTGCATAATCTAAAATCTAGAAATCCAGTTCAGATCGTAGTTTAGTGGTACGCATACAGTCAGTATATAAAGACAGTCAATATCGGTGAAGATAATACTCGCATTGCCACTATTTAAACCGTGACACAGGTTTTAGTAAATAATTGATTCCCTGGTCCCATGAGTGGCTCAGTCATATGAAGGTCCAATGTCTTCTCAACAGAACAGAGATTCGAACCTACGGGAGTAAAATGCACACCAGAGCATATCATTTAAAATGTCAGGATATATAATTTAAAATATCATCTAAAAGGCATTGGTTTCCAGATGTTCGCTTATAATAATAATAATAATAATAATAATAATAATAATAATAATAATAATAATAATAATAATAATAATAACTATTGCAGAGCAAACCGGCGATAAGCGAGAGACATATTTTCTTTGGTAAAAGCTTTCCATGACTTTGCAAAGATTTAATGCCGTCTGCCTCAATAATTCTTTTAAGCCGATTGATGGCCTCGAGTAGCCGGGCGGCGATTCAGCATGCATTGCTCGAATCGTTTTTATCAAACCCCAGGTTCTTTACACCGGAGTAAATAAAAATTTAAGAAAAAAATAATAATAATAACACGCATTAGAGTGAAACGATCAACAAAATTGATATCTACCTTTTTAATACTACATGTTAAATCCGTTAGGCAATTTATTCCAGTTTCTATGCTACCAGTCCAGTAAATGTCCCAGATTTGACTCTCACACCAGAGCTGCCGGTATTCGAACCCGCGAAAGTTCAATTCACCTCAGGATCTGTCATTTAAAACCAACCTCATACCCTTGTCCACACCTCGAACCACTAAGCTATATATATATATATATATATATATATATATATATATATATATATATACATTGTATATATATATATATATACATATATATATATATATATATATATATATATATATATATATAAGAGAGAGAGAGATTCAAAAGTACAGCAGAGCCTGCTGTTTAGTGACCTAAATTTAACGTATAATTTTTTTCTTCATTTCTATTATTTTTGATTTTGATTTAGAAATATATTATTATTATTTTTATTTGGCATAAGAATTTTACAGGTGTAATTTTCATAGCATTATAAACAAGGCTGGTCTATTTTTCTGCAGCTTAATTGTGACAAATAGGATGTTTGTGTCTCTGCTGCTTTTCTGTGGACATAATGTGCTAATGTGCTAATTATATTAGCGTATATATATATATATATATATAATTATACACGTATATATATACATATATATATATATATATATATATATATATATATATATATACATTTATACATGTATATACATACTCAATTATATTACTACTTCGTATAGACAGTGTGGCTACATCAACAAGACTGTAGAATTGTAATGGCCACTGATGCTAATGATTTAAAGGAACGCTATTGGAGTATCAACAAACAGTACATGTGAGTAGTATACTGTCACTGTTTGCGTTGAACAAAGTTTCGTTGTAACAGGTTGATAATAAAATGCCTTTAAAGTTGATGTGAACAGTATCTAGTGGAGTCTTTCATCTACCGTAAACTGCACAATTGATCAAAGGGGAATTACTAGGCCGAAGAAGGCGACTAAGCAAGAACTGAGGAATAGACTATGAAAGCACAGCAGAAGCCATGTTTTAACAAGCTAAAGGCTGCATAAAAATTTTGAAAAGGTTCAGCCTTTGCGCTGGAATAAACTCTTTGCTCAATGGATATTCATACTGAGAGTTAAAGTAAACTCAGCTTAGGAATGTATTCTTTGAGACCTTGAAGGAACTGAAAAGGAGAGAGATCAAAAATGTATATTATAACAGTTTGTACAGATGGTCCTGTACTGAAAAGTATTAATATCAATTCAACGACAAGACAGGGCTAAATATTAATTTTAATATAGAAAATATATTATTGACACAAATTAACCTTATGTTTAGTTTCAAGTAAAAAATAGATGCTTAAATACCTCTGATTTAGATATGAATAATTCAGATGAGAGTATATTGGCTAAGAGTATTTCAGATAAGAATATTTAAAATAAGAGTATTGAAAAATAGTTAAAATAAGACTGTTTCAGATGAAAATAGTTAAAATAAGAGCATTTCAGAAAAAATAGTTCAAATGAGAGTAGATTAGATTAAAGATAATAGTAGTTTAGTTACCACTGGTTTAGGTAAATTAATTTAATTATTAGGAGTTTGACTAAAAGTGTTTTAGATAAGATATAGGAGTAGTTTAAAAACTGAAATTTAACGTCAGTTTCCTGCCTCGAAAGCATATCAACGAAGAGACGAGCACCGGATTTGAAACGTACACATGCTTACCCACATTGGGACGCCTAATCGAACATATTATAGGCTCAGGTCAGGAGGAAATTGCTTTAAAAAATAAGAAAGGTTTAGATGAAGTATCCAAGAAAGTAGCTAGCAGTACACACGAGTAATATGAGAACATTGAGAACTCAGTATCTTTAAGTTTAGAGAGTAAGACGGAGTAGCATGATTGATTTCTCTGTATGCAATGGTATTCAAAAGCTAGAAAACATGTCCATTGTTACTGTTTTCCTCTCCAGTAAATATTTCGTTATTTTTCTACCACTGTAGTATAATGTTTTAGAAGTGACTGTATGTAAAACATTAAGGCTTGAGAGGATCAATGCGGCAGTTTATAATATTCTGCTGCAGTCACCCCTGATATAAAGGGCTTGACAAACACCGATATAACACCAGCGATTGCGGTCTGTCAAAGAGTAGGTAGTTGTAACCTTTGGCAATGGCTAAACCTTTGCTATGGGAACATCTTGTTATTTATTATTATATTATTATTATTTCATTTATCATACGCACATGATATCACAATTAGAATACACAATAGACAGTTAGAGCGCATGAACGAAAATAAAGGCCCACAAGTGGCACTTACATATTCCGAATTTAATAAAATAAAAATAAAGAATACAAGCATTTCCATTAATTATTAATTAGGTTCAATAAAATCGTTAGTGTAGGCCATAATTATTTACTAAGATAAATTTAGCGGAACATGTGATGTCATTATTACGACCTTCAACAATATACACGCATAAATATCTGCACACAATGACAATTAAACGTACAACTTAGGTCCTGCACTTAATCTACACATACAATATTATAAAAACGGTTAAAGCACTAGAATACTTACGACAGTTAAGAGTTAGATTCATTGAGAGAAAAAAAGAAGATACAGAAGATAACAGAATGATATAAAGCAATCACCTTAACTCTTTAGGTATTAGCTTACATTAATACCCTCCAGACACCTTTTAAATGAGTTCAGGGAAGACGCATTTACAACGTTAGAGGGTAGGGAATTCCAACAAGCAATGCATCGATGTTTGAAATGATATCTTTCAGCATTAAAATAAAATTTATTCATGTTTAAACTTGAACCATTATTTCTTGTTACCCCGTTTTTGAAAACAAAAAACTCATCAATAGGTAGGTCAACCAATCCAGTGATAATTTGATAATACAAACACAGATCAGATTTAAACCTTCGTTGCTCTAAAGATTCGGAAGCCAAAACTTTTAATCTCTCCGAATATTGCAATCATATCATGCCAATTAGCCGTTTAGTGAATCTTTTCTGAATTGATTCTATCAGGACAATATCACATTTTCTATATGGAGACCATAGATTAGAACAATACTCGAGAATCGGGCGCACAAAAACTGTGAACGCTTTAAATAATAGCACATGATTTCTGGATATAAAGCAATGCAAAATTATTGAAGCCCTTTTCCTTGCTTTATTGCAAATATCTTTTATATGTGAACCTTTGATAAGTCGCTTGTAAACTTCACTCCCAGGTCAGTCACATCTTTGTTAATCAGCTCTTATTGAGCATGAAGGCGAACTGTGAATAAAAATGTGTACCTTGGATCTGGAACTTAACAAAAAGAAGAAAGAAAGAGTTGGTTGAGTGTCTGCAAAATTCCACTGATCTCTGATCTCGAAGACGAGTTTGAATGTAGTCTGATTCTTCATAATCAATTCATCCTGAAGAGTACATAGGGCATTCCTTCATTCATAGGGATTCACTTCGCTATCTTGCAAGTGTCATAGCTGCGTCTCACGAGATATTAGTTGCTTGTAAATCATTATCATTATCGTCATCATCATCATCATCATCATCATCATCATCATAACCTTATTCTTCTTCTTTCGTTGAATCTCAGTTTAGCTAAAAAGTCGGGTTTTAATTTTTTTTAGCTATCTCTGGACTCTAGGCGCTCACCAACCGAATGCCCTTTAAATGCTTATTTGGATTTTAGTTCTTTAGCGCATTTTACGACACGTACAGTCTACGATTGGTGTATTCTTCAGCAACACGGACGCAACACGGACGCAGCACGGTCATAATTGTAAATTTTTCTAATTGAAAATAATAACTTACACTGCACAACCTTTAGCTTTAATCAGAATCGGATTGCAGAAACATACACGTTTACTATTTTCAGCAACTCTAATCTACTCTGAACATGCGATTGTTGCTGATGATGATTTTGGCATATGTTGCCGTGGATATCGTGCGAGGAGATGAGATAAACTCAACTTATTCCTGCTTCACTTGTGATGATTGTCCAGATCCCTATCAGCATCAGCCCGGAGATATAGAGACTTGCCCCAGTCACTCCTGCTTCAAATATTTTCATACAGGTACATTCGTTACATTGAAAAGTGTGAATAGTCCTTCCATCATCAATCAATAAGTTGATTGCTTTATCACTCTATCAAATGAATCAATCATTTGTTCTCTCAATGAACGGTATTGCTACCTTAATTTTATTTTACTTTTCCAATTTTATTTTAAGTTATACCTTTGAATATTTTATTGAATGAGTATGCCTATTATCATTGCTTATGATAACCTTAATTCTTAGAATTTTTCACTTCATCATAGTTGGCATTTAGTTTGTGCTTTACTTGTTGCATGTGCTAGATTGTCTGTGTGTTTGTGAACTGTACAGGGATTTAGAACTGTTTTTTGGTGTTTTTATTAAATAAATAAAGTTCACTTCATTCAGCGCCGCTCTATTAAAAAAGCCACAGTGGCTCTTATGGGTGCAGAGAACACTGTAGTCCGATTGCAAAAGGCCACATCATCCGTTACTGAAGTTAGACTCCTGAAGACTGGACTGTTAGACTGGCCAATTATTCAAGTTGCAGCAGAACAACCCCCCATTTTTACCTAAAAATGGCGTTTGCTTCAACGGTAAGGGCAAATTGCACTTCATTGGCGAGAAGAAAAAGGTAAACACTCAGTATTACGTCAATACTTTAGTTCCCAAGCTGTTTGATGATTGCAATGCTCTTCTACCAAATGGTTTCATCTTTCAGTAGGATGGTGCTCCGGTCCTTGCATCTCGTCATGCACAGAAATGGATCAGCGAGAGAAATGCGCTTTTCAACAAGAAGAGAAAATAGATTCCAAACTCTCCCGATCAAAATCCTCGGGATTGCCATGTCTGGGGAACCATGCTGCATCTCTATCAAAAAACCAGTCGAAGCCTAAAAACGAGACAGAACTGCAGGAAGTGCTACAATCGATCTGGGAGAGAGTGCCCCAAGCTGCATGGAATCAACAAGGCTATCTAAGCGTTCCGAAAGCGACTGCAGTCCTGCGTAGCAGCGGGAGGAAAGCATATCGAATAGTCAGTAATGCTAGCAGATGCAACTGGTTCTTTCTGAACCACTACAACGGCCCTTTTCAAGGCCAAAATAAAAATAAAATAAAATAAAATTTATTTTTTCAGTATATTAAAAAATGGGGGTTGCTCTGCTGAAACCTGCATAACTGGTCAATCTATGTACCAAATTGGATGAAAATTGGACTCCCCATCAGAAATTAGTCCTTTAGTAATTGGTAAGAGTTTTATTTTAAAATATTAACAATAGCCTGAGATATTCAAACTTTTGCAGGGGTTATCACTTTTTTTACTCACCCTGTATATATATGTATATATATATATATATATATACTGTATATATATATTATATATATATATATATACTGTATATATATTGCATCTAGAGGCCTACTTCATATATTATTTATCAATTATATATATTTAATAGCTTTTAATGATTTTTCATGTCGAAATTGCGAGATGCAAACATTTAACTCGGAGTAATAATTATATCAGACAGAATGACAATATAACGGTAATTAACTTGCAACCATACACTGTCTCTTCGGTAATTTTATCGCAATGCTTGTACATGAGATATTCGTGTCTCGCTTACAACTAGCTGATTCAAATGCACGACAGTACTAGTCTTGATTCTAAACAATGAAAACTCTGAAATCGTTGCCAGTTTTCATAAGAAATGCTATTTCTATTCAATGTGTTACGAGATCTTCCATTCAATGTGTTACGAGATCCTGCCCAGTAAATGCTAGTAAAAACAACTTGTGTAATGCTTAATTCACATTGTTTCTGAAACCGAGAACACAAGTTGATTTTACAAAAAAAACGTGAAAAGATGACCGATTTTCTTGAAATTAGCTTAACTTGATCTGCAGCCTATTCTGCAAACATGCAGAAATTTCTTATGTTTGTGTAAGTCTGTATGTGAAATTAGTTGCACAATTTTATTATTATTATTTTTACAATAATTTTTAACGAAAGAATTCGGATGTTATTCTTACAACTGGCAACACAATTCTACATTATCCACATAGCCAATGAAATGAGCTAATGCAGATGTCCACAGGCTAGAATTAAGGGACTGCCCTAGATGGATTTTAAACAATGAAGGTGGTCTATAATTTGGGTAAACAGGATAGGTTTCTCAGAGAATGACACTCCTGCCCAGTAAATGCTAGTCGAAGCTGTGGAAGGCATAGGGCCCACCTCGTCATAAGCAGAATTCCCAAGAATAATGGTATATCAAAAGGAATGTTACGATTGGAATTAAAAAAGATTGGATTTGGAGTAAATACGATTTAAACATCCACTCGTATGTGGACATGTAGAGGAAAAGGGAAGAGAGGGATGAGTGGAGGCTCTTTATACCGTGGACCTGCCAGTAGGTAGTGTACTAAGAGAGAGGGAGAGAGAGAGAGCTGTGTGTGAGTGAGTTGGTCAATGGCTTTATCCTAAATTATATTAACGATAAGTATCGCTCAGTTCTACAAGTATATTGTCATTAGTGATGCAATTAAGCTCCGCCGTTGAGTTTGCGTGCACATCTCGCTTGATTTCTTTGTAGTTCTCTTTCTATCTCTTTCTCTATTTCTTGTGAATTTCTATCTTATTCAAATGGTTTGTGCCGTTGCAATGTGGGAAGTTGATCGACAGCGGATCAGTAGGTGCAGGATCAAATGCTCTTCCCTTCACTGACATGCTAGCTTGAATCTTTAATTATATAGGAGACCTACGATATTAAAATAACTACTACACTACATTACTACATCAAAATATTAGACTATTAGTTAACAACACTTTCAGTTCCACTTAATGGACATTTTCATGATCTCTATGTTGTGCTTGATATTATTTAAACAGACAAGAGAGTACAGAGAGGCTGCTCACCGGTACAGGGCGAATGTCCTGAAGACGCTGGTAAGAAGTTCGAATTTGCCTACTGTTACACGTGCTACCACGACAAGTGTAACTCCGCCACACGTCTGCTGCAAGTCTCTGCTCTACCTCTTATCTCTGCCTCTGTGGTCTCTCTGCTGGGGCTAGCCGTCTTCATGAGAGCCTAATCAATCAATCGATCGATCACTCGATATATCGTAGTTCGAAGCATCAACAATTCAATCAAAATTAATCTGTCGAATAATCATTGTCATCTGGTTTTAATATTTGCATATTGCAATGCTATACTAAAAGTTCCTAGGTTGCTGTTGTGCTAGGTAGAATAAATATGACCAAATGAATTTGTGAGTCTGAATTGAGTGTGGAGGGGATTAGGAATTGGACGGCTCTGTCGAGATTGAGAAGGTATGGGCATATTTTGAGAAAGGCGGACGTGGATGAAGTGAAGAGAATTTGGAGGGATGAGATGGTGGTTAAGTTAGACAGAGGTAGACAACAATTGACGTATGATGCGGTGATTAAGAGGATACACACAAGAGGATGATGTGGTATGGGACAGAGAGGAGAGGAGAAGACTTATGCTTTTCATGACTCTATCGAAACTGGAGTTCAAGGGAAGATTATGATGATGAAGATGATTATGATGATGATGATGATGGTGGTGATGATGATGATGATGAAAATGATGATGATGATGAAGATGATGACGATAATGATGATGATGAAGATGATGACGATATTGATGATGATTATGACTAGAATGACCTGCACAAATCTCAGACAATCTTACATTAAAATTGAATTTGATGATTTAAATTCTTTTATCCGGCGAGACTTGGATTCAAACCTCGAACATGACAATCCTCTTACTTAACAAATCGTAATCTTTAGGGTCGCGTCCATAAATAATCTGAGGGGATTTTGCAGTACGTCGTCTACTGTAATGTCTCAGATCTCAATATGATTAACGGCTCCAGTGGCTATGATATCGTAAGATGTCTCCATTACGTTCAGATTTGACAATCCGTACAACCCGCATGGGACTGCTCCGCTACAGCGTTCCTCCTACTCCGCATTGATCAGGACGTCTCACGTGAACCACATTGTGTGTGAGGAGGTGGGATTGTCCTGATGAACCGATTAACCTCTCGGCCTGTCTTCAGGGACCCTGTCCTTAAATTATCATTTATTATCTTCGAGCTCTATAGGTGTGAGAACCTACATTACTGAGTTTCCAGATAATCTAATAATAGACGTTTAATATTAGTTAGCATACTACTTAGAGATCATTGTTGTTTTCCGCATAAATTTATGTCGATTATTTAAAATTGCCAAATAGAACAATGCAATGAATGCTTTTGTATTAAAGTCTAGTATTGACATATTTAAATGCCACAGAAATGGGGAGAGATTTTTAGCGCAATTGGTTGAGATGCTCTTCAATGAATGAAATTATTCTAAGTCGGGCTCGGTTAGTACAAGTATGGGTGACCACCTTGTTATTGTAATTGACCACCTTGCTATTGGAGTGATGGAAGGTTACTCTCATATCCACACCAACTGCCATCAGTGCGATATTATAGGCAACGATTACAATTAACCACGGAGAAGAAAAGGGAAAATAACGAAAATAACAAAAATAGCAACGAAAAAGGAAACTTTGTAAATAAATGCGGCTCTCATGTGTATAAGCATACCACCAACAAGAAATCTAAAATTAGCCATGAACCTGAAGTTTAGTAAGTTGTTTAACGCATGCAGGAACTTTTAGTATAGCATTGCAATATCCAAATATTAAAACAAATAATGACAGTTTAGGTTTATCGTCGGTTGTTCAGAAACTTTTCACAGAAATCATCTGGAATATCCCAACAATTGTTTGCCGCAGCGATTTGTTACTTAACGCAACTTTACTGTAAAGGTATGGTTAACGAATGTTTCTTTACCACAAGGGATACTGTAAGAGAAGGTCCGGCTGGGATTGGAACCGATGACCTCCTGCCTCTCTGACAAGCTCCATTCGACCATCGAACTGGTTATTCTGTTGCTCTGTGCGTTCATCGTTTAATTAAACAAAAACATCGTTTAAAATAACAACATAACAGTATGGTCTTCATACGACACTACTTCATTTTCAATTACCTATAACAATTACGCAGCACTTTCTCACATAACTAAACATTAGCTAAGATATTAGAGCCAAACATCCGTCTAACACTCTCTGTGAACTTATTGTCCTCGGCAACCCATAAATAACACCAAGCTCTATAAATGAAAACTCTCGTGACATCAGATTATTTGTGTATATCCAGGGTTAAGATCAGCGGCTTCCTGCCCACAGATAAGAGAATGGCTGCCACACGGATTGGTGGAAGGCCATTGTGTGGAAGTGGAGGGTGGAGCATGGAGAAAGGAGTAGGGGACTTTACTTCTCGGCTGCTTTGAAGACCGAGTTCATCTGGGAAGGGGGAGGGGGCGTGTCAATTTATTTTCATTGAAGAATTATGAAACAAAAATAAAATAAAATCCGAGTCTGATGTTTGTCTTCTTTCTCATTTTGTTAACTAAAGTACAAACATCTAAACATTGTCCTTTTTTAATAGCCAAGTGACAGATCCTAAGTAAATGTCTATATGTGACCATTAAGTAGAGAGGGTTACAAAGTTTTCAGATTATCCAAAATAAATACTTATATCCAAATATGGTAATCCAGATAGGGTTATCCAAACAGGGCTATCTGGATATGATACAGTGTAATCATTGGTGGCCTAGTGAAGTCTTACTAGAGTGTGTTTCTAATTGTATTCTGCACAACTGAAATCGAAATAAACGGAGTTACTGATTATTACTACAGTTCTCTTAATGGACTCACCCTCTCATAAGCGGAATTCCCACAAGAATAAAGGTATATAAAAAAGAATTTTAGAGAATTTAAAGGTCCACTTGTGGGTTTGAAGAGGAAAACGGAAGACAGATAGGAGAGTGGGCGTTATATACAATGGACCTGCCATTAGGCAGTGCACTAAGAGAGAGATTGCTACTACTCAAAACCTTAAAATCCGCGATAGCTTTTCTCTTAGTAAATGGTTATTTCCAAAATGATTTTACATGGATTTTCAGTTCTTGTTTAGTCACATTTTAAGACAATTGGAGTTTACGGTTTGTCTGATCTTTTTAAGATTTCTTTTTCTGGTTATATAGCAATGGATAATGTTAGAGACTATACGCTATGGCTGAGATTCGAGCAGGTAGCCTCCTGCAGTGCTTAATACCTAAGCATGTCACACCTCAGCTAACAAATCAATCTCTCGATGAATAAATCAAATAGGTGATCGTGTGCTCAATCAATAAAAAATCAATTAGAACAAGAATATAGATATACTGGAAATATCAATTCATTTAAATACTTAAGAGTGAATATACATGTAAATGTAATTTGTAGATCAATATCGATACAAATTCGCATTCGAACAGTAGGCCTACAATCATATTGACACTTAGCTTTTACATAGAGATAATTAACAAAATTCAAATTATGATTCATTTTGTAAAAATTGGAACTAATAAACACGTACATGTTATATTTCTGTTTAATTTGTACTTTATTTCTATTTGTTTTTTAACCACATGTGTGGTGAAATAAAGATACTAATTAATTAATATGAAAGTTATTATATATATTATAACTAAATATATTTAGAACACACTATTATACCATTAAGTTATGAAATTTATTTTTGTACTCTGATGTTTTAAATACAATGGCAGATGTATGATGATTATACGTAGGCTACAAAGTGAGAACTTTGAGAAATACCTAACATCGCTCTGGAGTGAAGAATAGGAACAGGATTATAAATTCCTCATTAATTAGGCCTAACTTATTTAAGATGCTACTAATTATAACTTTCTAAACCTTTGAATTAAAAGTTTTGTTAAAGTATTTTCTCTGTCTCTCTATCTATCTTTATTTCTTTGTACTACATGAATTACTCTAATATTCTACTTTAACAACTATTATACTGTTATGGTTTTCTTACCAATACTTTCACTCCATCTGCTTTATGATAAATTTATTTATCTATAATTATGCATTATAGGCTAATTTATTTGAAAACTGTCATTTAAAGTTTATAAACAATATACATGTATATGCAATATATATATATATATATATAATATATATATATATATATATATATATAACATGCAATATAAATGGGGGTTATACATGCACATGTATATACACATAAGTGGGTATATTGTAATCTTATATTAGTATATGCAGTATATACGGTATATACGACATATATTGCAAATACGTATATGTATATATATATATATATATATATATATATATATATATAGAATGTGTATATATATATATATATATATATATATTGCATACATAAAATTTTATATTTATATAATTAGATACGATATTTATACATGTATATATATATATATTATATAATATATACATGTATATCTGTCTCTCTTAGTGCACTGCCTACTGGCAGGTCCTTGGTATATAACGCCTCCACTCTTCTCTCTCTTCCGCCTTCCTCTTCATTTCCACATATGAGTGGGTCTTTAAATCATCTAACATAACCAATCTCGGCCTTCCCCTGCCTCTTTTTCCTTCCATTCTACCTTCTATGACCTCTTTTAATAGACCTTCCCCCTTAGAATGTGTCCTATCCATCTCTTCTTCCTATTTCTTAATACATTTATCAACTGTCGATCTGTGCCAACTCTCTCTAGAACTTCCTCATTTGTAGTCTTTTGAGTCCAGCTAATCCTCTCCATTCTTCTCCAAATCCACATTTCCAATGCCTCCAATTTCCTAATATCTTCCTTCCTTAAGGTCCATGTTTCACAGCCATACAATAGCGTGGTCCAAACCAAAGTGTTCACTATCTTTATCTTTGTACCTTTTTTCAGACTTTTTGTTAATAGTACTTTTCTACTACCAAAGGCCGCTTTTGCATGTGCAATCCTACTGCATATTTCAGTCTTACATTTCCCGTCATCGGTTATAGTATGACCCAAATATTTGAAATTCTTTACCTGTTCCTATTTAGTACTATTTATTGTGATATTAACTTCACCTTTATTATTGGACACTCTCATAACCTTGGTCTTTTTTATTTTAATCTTCATACCATATCTTAGGGCCGTATCATTCAGCCTGTCCATTTTCTTCTGCAGTCCAATCTCGCTACCCGCTACCATTCCTTGGTCATCTGCAAATCGTACATCTTGTAACAATTTCCCTCCTACTATTATTCCTTCTTCCAAGTCTTCCATGGCTTCCTCCATTATTGCCTCAGCGTAAATGTTAAACAGCAACGGCGAAATGCTACAACCTTGTCTTACTCTACGTCCTATTTCGCTTTCTTCTGAGTATTCTTGCTGGATTTTGATAATTGCTCTTTGATTCATGTACATGTTCAAAAT
Organism: Enchytraeus crypticus; assembly: GCA_905160935.1. Taxonomy (NCBI): domain Eukaryota; kingdom Metazoa; phylum Annelida; class Clitellata; order Enchytraeida; family Enchytraeidae; genus Enchytraeus; species Enchytraeus crypticus. The sequence continues at coordinate 112,546 of CAJHZI010000435.1, read as the reverse complement.
TAGTCTTTTATCTCTCCTGTCAATTTCTATTCTTTTTAAGATATTCATCATCGTTATCCAATCAATCCTCTCAATGGCCTTCTCGAAGTCTACAAAGCATACAAAAACGTCATTTCCATATTCTAAGCTTCTTTCGCAAAGAACCTGCATTACCCCCATTGCTTCTCTTGTGCGGCATCCTTTCCTAAAACCAAACTGTGTCTTGCTCAGTATCATCTCTTCTTTCAACGGAATGCGATATATACATGTACATATATATATATATATATATATATATATATATATATATATATATATATATACATGTATATATCGCATGCCGTTGATAGCGTTGATATATATATATATATATATATATATATATATATATATGTACATGTATATATCGCATTCCGTTGATAGCGTTGATATATATATATATATATATATATATATATATATATATGTATATATAAATTATCTAAAAAATATGTTCTATGACTGATTTTCCGGATTTTGGAACTTGCACCCTGCTTGGACATACCCTTTGCTCGAAGGCTTGAATTTGTCTCAATGGTGATCGATGAATTGATGAATCTAGGGCGTTAATTTTTGTTACGGTGGGTGTAAGTCTATATACTGTATAATTAAAACCTTTTAGAAGTCTATGTACTGTATAATTAAAACCTTTTAGAAGTAAATTGTAACTCGTTCACTATAATTCAATCCCAGGATGCACCTCGGCCTGTATTTGAAACACAAATTCTTCTTCTCCACATCCAGGGCTATTTTAACTCTCGCTGATCTCTCGGCAGAAGAATCTCTTGTATCATTGTACGGTCTCCGGGCTGAGCCGTAAATCCTTCAATTTCTCGCGTCAACCCAACTCATTCATTACATCACATGCTATCGATCCAGCAAATACATGACCGGGGTACTTTATCAAGACATGAATAGATGTCTTATCAGCAGTGACGCATGTTGTTGATATATAGGCCTAAGCTATCACGAGTGATATATAGATAGATGAGGTATGCTAAGGGAGGGGAGGGGAGTTTATTAAAAGAGGTCATAGGAAATGAAAGAAAAGCAGAGGCTGACCGAGATTAGGAATGTTAGATGACTTAAAGATCCACTCATATGTGGACATGAAGAGGAAAAAGAAAGACAGAGAAGCTTATGTTCTATGGTACAATAGCAGTTTCATAAATCCATTAATATTTTGAAAAATAATATAATATTTAATGTCTATTGGTACAAAGCCAAATTACTTCACTGTTAATTTTTTATTAAATGTATCAACAAGCTAAAATACATAATTATTATAATTTTTTAATCTATTACTATCACTTAATCTAACAAACATTTATAGAACACAACAGGATAGAATATTTTTCAGTAACGTTAGTTCTGCCATGAGCCATAAATTATTTGGCCAGTGCATCATAAGGCGCTCAGCCTGAAAGGCTGATGAAAATAATAACTGTGGATAGCAAATTTATTCGTTAATTATTTGGTACATGAATTATTGACTTATTATTAATTGCTTATTAATTGAAAATTGATAAAAGAATGCTAACAAGCTTATTCAGATTTCTCTCTACACTATCTATTCCTCTCTCTTATGTACTTACGTTTGTAGTATGATTTATGCTCAGAATACAGTTAGAGTACTTAAAACATATTACGAAATACTAAAATAATTTCTGAAATATTGACGGCTCTTTCTACTACTAGAAATAAACAAACCCATTTAAAGGATTTTTCATGTTCAGTGTGCAGTGAACTTAAAATCATACACGTATAAAAGATTGATATGAAATTTATTGATTGCAACATTATTTCCATAATTTACTATAGATTATTTTTGTAAAACACAATAAGTTCTTTAAAAGTTTAAAAATGATAACTAATTTAATGTAAACTTAATACGTATTAATTTTATTACTTTAATTTACATTTTTTAATTCAATCCGTAATTGCAACTAAATTGATATATGAAAAATTACAGAAACATTATTAAAACTAATTATTTGCTTAGTAGATATTCAATGCACTTGGTGAACTTATAGCTTCTGCTAAGCCCTGCTTAATCCAAATAATACGATTATATATAAAAACGAGATTTGATAATTCTCCGCTCAATTGTAATCTTTTTAAAACACCTAGTCTGACAACATGCCATCGAATGTGATGCCAAAGTAAGAGAAGGAATATATACCTTGAATCTGTTAATTGTTGGACCACTTGAAAAGAGTATGAATACGTCACAGAGGTAGACTAATTTCCCCTAGGTCAGTGAAGCATGCAATCATCGGTACCGTAGAACCACGTGCAGTTTTAGAGACAGTGCTCGCCTCACAGCGGCTACAATGCAAGTTCTATAGGGAGAGGTGGGCATTCCTGGATAAATGTAGAGCACTATATGTAGTTTTATACATGTGTATGTACGTTAGATATAGTAATACATTACATGTAGTAATTTACATGTACTACAGTTCTATAATACTGCTGCATGTAGTTGAGGCTATAGACAGAGAGCTAGTTTGTAAATATATTAAAAAAGCTGGTAAAGCTAATGTTAATGTCAGTTTCCTCACTCGAAAGCAATGTCAGTGACGGGCGAGCCCAGGATTTGAGCCCCGCACATACTGATCCGAGGTCGAATATCTTACCGACACCGCCACTGGCTCCAGCCAGTGCAAAAATCAATAGCTTTTGAGGATTTAGCTGTTCTATTATTGTACGGGTATGATGTTTGATAATTAAGATGAATGTTTGGAGTACTAACTACAAGCATAGCAGGAATTTCATGCTGAGAATTCTTAATAATATGCTTAGTAGTTTTGTTGTGAAATGTTTACAATAGGATAAGAGCATTGAGAACATAGCTATTACTAGACTAATAAACTCATCTATTTTCTCCTTGGAAACGTCGGTTCTTCTTCTTCTTCTTCTCCTCCTATCTCTTTCTTCTCTCTCTCTCTTCCTCCGTCTCTCTCTCTCTCCTGAAAATGCACTGCACTTTTATTTATCTCGCTTTCCCTTTAGTCATTTTGGGATTTTTTCGCTCTGGTTGTGTAGAACTGTTTGGGGTTGTATATTCCCCTTGAAACCTTCCTGACATTGTCCTCAGATGTGAATCCATGAGGTTAAATCTGCACTGTACTAAATTCTTTGCTATAGAGGTCAGTAGATAATTTACATCCTATTATCCCAATTTAGAGCAATTATGAAAGAATGAAATTTCAATATCAGTTTGCATTGAAGGCGGAAAATAAAGATTTCAATTGGATTTAAAACAAAGTGATTTCATAACTGATAAGAAAAGATCTTCTAATACAAGGAGTCAATAAACGAGGACTTAATGTTAAGTTCCTCATCCAAGGCGATATCAGGGACGTCTCGTGCATCTCTTGCTATAACAGACAATATTACACGACACTAGGTAAGCCTATATTAATATTAGTGATATCGTATGATCATATAATTAGAGACACAGAAAAGAAAGCACACACAGAGAGAGAGAGAGAGAGAGAGAGAGAGAGTATTACTTTTAAAAAACTTTACATTAGAGTTTAGAGGATGTTTCATATTTAGAGTAAAACTGCTATATGGTCTTTGAGCATGATATGGCATATGATGAAAAGAGACGTAAATAAATGTAATTTCATAGCATCGGTAATTTAAATTTGATTTAATTAGACCGCTGAAACGGTTGAAAAATGATCACAGTTTGTTCCGACATCGGTCGAGTGAAGATGATTCCTTCGCGCAGTTGAGAGAGAGACAGATATATATATATATATATATATATATATATATATATACATGCATATATATATATATATATATATATATATATATATATAGGAAGAGATGTCCCCGTGTTGTGCTCGGGTGTGGTTGGACCACTGCAGAATTGGGCAACCGCAAACAATCTGCCGCGTGTACGTAAGAGGCGACTAAAGGCAGGAGCTGAGGATGTCAAGAGGGGACCCACCTCACCATGAAATATTTTCCCTCAGGATTATATAGTAATCAATCCACCTAACTTAGGTAGGCTACGGGAAACCACCTCAGAAGCCATATTTTTCCCAAGCTAAAGGCTACATAAGGTATGGATAAGGCATAGACTCTGTAAAGGGATTAACTTGTTGATCTAAGGGGTGCTCTTATGGAGCGAGAAAACAGACTTTGAGTATGAATATGTAGCTTGAATCTGCCACTTGGCAGTGCACTGAAGAAGAAGAAGATAGGAAGAGAGAGAATGAGAGGGAGAGACTAAATACTTAACACTGCATTGTTGACATCATTGACACTGATTTACTTAATATACAGTTGATTTTTCTAAATTTCTGGGAAAACAATTTATTTTACAAGTTGATTCGTAAATCATAAAACACCTTCAAAAAGTTTATATACTATAATAATCTCTCCGTCTCCATAATGTTCTATAAGTGGCAGGTCCAAGGTACATATTCCTGCTCATACGCTGTTATTCACGATCCATAAAGAGCTCCATCGATCAAAGAATTAGTCCCCGCACTAAAGGCTATTACTTATCCACACATTAATGCAGGCTATAGGCTATAGCTTGAGGATAATATGGCCTCTAAGATGGTTTCCCGTTCTCTTCCTCAGTACTTAAGCAGTCGCCTATTACGAAACGAGCAGTTTACGAACTTTACGACTGGTCTACTCTTCAGCGTCCCGGACACAACACTGGAATTACAATAATATGCTGAGAAATTCAAAAGAGTTACAATATCATTTATTATGTAGAATTTGTTCTTATTCAGTCGCATCTTACACGTACAGTTTACGGCCGGTCTATTCTTCAGCGCACCTGACAAAACGTGGCAATTATAATAATATTCTTAGATATTTAGAAGAGTTCACTATCATTGATTGTGTAGAATTTGTATTGGAGAATCGTGTAAAACTGATTTAGTACAGAGTGTTACTGTCCTATCAGAAGCTGGTGATTTACTTAACGATTGTTTTACTAGAATATAAGAGCGATTTCTATGCTTTTATCTCAATTTTTCACTCGCGGCCTACTGAGCTAGACATAAACGTTCCCCTCTTTGCACTTTACATCAGTACGGCTTCCGATTGTGTTTAAATTTATCAGTCACCCATCTATTTATACAGAACTTATGATCTAGTCGTTTTTATTGTTGTTAGCCTGTTTGTCTCATATGCAGATACGTAGAATTTTAGTCTAAGACTATTCATTCATTTTTGGGTTTCCTTTTTAAGGTAAAAGACGTACACTTTAACAGATTAAGATCCTGCGCAAACCTGATTAGATTCATAATCCTCTCAGTCTTCCGTAAAATTTAGTTAATTTTCTGCTTGAGAAATTTCTGGCTTCCAAGTGGTTCCTTGTTGCCTTCTTCCTTTCTTGCTTATTCGACACGAAACTCAATAATCTGTGGGTCTTTTCTTATAGTGCTCTGATGGAACGAGAAGGCAGGCGATTCGTTAACTAGCTTATATTTAATATCCGAATGACACTTTTTGAAATACTCCTTCTACAGGAACAAATTGAGCGTCAAAACTTAACGGTAGACACATTGACATCTACATGTAAGTATTTACTGTATATCTATTTCTGCTAATCTTTCTTCTCTACAGTTTTTTCAATCTCTCCTCATTTCAGTTCCACATGTCGCTCTATCATTTAACTTAACTCTTTTCAGTTCTCTTTACATAATTTTAGTTCCTCTTTTCAGTCTGTCTCTGCATACTTTTCACGCTTTGTCATTCATTCAATCAATCCCTCCTTGAACACCTTTTTCTTCTTCATTTAGCTCTTTCTTTTCGCACACACACTCTCTCTTTCTCTATCTCTCTCTCTCTCCCTCTCTTCCTCTCTCCCTCTCTCTATTGTTCTGCCAAGTGGCAGGTCCAAGATGTATATTCCTACTCAAATGTTGCTTTTCACGCTCCACAAAGAGCACTCCTTTGATCAAAAAGTTAATCCCTTCACAAAAGGCTATGCATTATTCATACATTAATATAGCTTTAGGTATTTAGCCACACTAAGGTTTTCACTCTATATTTTGTGTAAACTCCCCCATTTAATTCCTCTTCTCAGTAACCCGGAACACGTTCTAGCGACAAATCGTTATTGGTCGTTATTTTGCGACATTCCCATTGTCTCCCAACTCTCAACAAATCCTCCAATCCTTGTCCTACTCCCGCCCGTGTCTGGCTGTGTCCCTGTAAGTCATCCTCACTCCAGTTCCGCAGTTCCCCGGAATCGCTGGATTCTTATTTACGAGCTTTCAATTCTAGTTCACGAGTACAACGAAATAAATAAAACCTATCAGTCGTGTAACACAGCATTGCTTGAACTTATCAGTCGTGTAACACAGCATTGCTTGAGATTATCAGTCGTGGAATTCGGCTGGGAATCGAACCCTCTGTATCCAGCTAATCGGTCAAGTGCACTATTGATGGGGCCAAAAAATACGTAAAATATCTTGAGCTAATGTGTGTGTTATTTAAGTATAATGCTATGCAATATATTTCTGGTATATATTTAAATTAAATTAGCCGGATGTCAATAAATCAGTAGGCTTCTGAATTAGGATAAAAAAAATTTCAAAGACGTCAGGCGAAAAGATGGGGGTAAGAGAGAGAAAGAGAAAGAGAGATGGAGAGAGAGTGAGTGAGTACGAGAAAGAACGAGAAGTTCAAATAGGTAAACCCAACTGTCCGATCATAGACCTGCAAGCACTGCTATCTATGAGATACGGACCATCATTGCTGATGCACGGACCTGTTTGAGATGCTGGGACTGCTGAGCCAGTGTTAGGAACTGCTATGATTGGGAGCCGTGACGCTCAGACGGTTGCGGCTCATTTAGTCACATTTCCATCCGAATTAATCAACTGACAAACTTTCCGCAAGTGAAATTGGCTAACCGCCTGGTAGCCGGTGTGAGTCCACTGTTCTGTCACTGATAGGTGACTGCAATATCTGCTTTAGACGCCTGCTAACCACTCGTTCAAGGTTGACTCATTCAGGCGTTATTGTTGAATGAAGCTGCGGAACTGCTAATACAAACCAATCATTCGCTGATAGGAAAAGTTTATATGATATCGATTTATAATCCGTCAACCTATTTCTGGATTTACAGAGCCGCAAAATTCTTAGTTAAATTTCTTCAGTGCTTTTTATTGAAATCAACTTAGAAGCATTTTATTCATGCAACTAATATACGCCTATTGCCCTGTCACATTTTTGCAGGGTTATTCATGATGTTAACTATGCCACTATGTGTATATAGATTGGGATATATAAGATATATTTCTAAAGTCTATCAAAGTTGTTAATTTTTATTAGAGGTCTTTTACTTTTTAATTATTACATTCTTTTAAAATTTCTTAAAGCGGCCATTTTTTAAAAATTACATCTGAAAACGTCCATGATTCTGTATGAAAGGCGCATTTCTATTAATAATACTTATTGCACTTACGTCATTGATATTATTTTTAATCTAATGTTATATAGCTGTTTATTATATTGTAGCTTTTGAGTCCTTACAAGTGCCATCCTAGGTTTACCCTGATTCTGTAGTATAGTATGAACATGTATTTTCTATACATGTACAATTAAAGCTAAAAGTAAAAAGCTAAGGTTAACGTCAGTTTCCTCACTCGAAAGCGATGTCAGTGACGGGCGAGCCCAGGATTTGAACCCCGCATCTAGTGATCCGCGGTCGAGTATCTTACCGACTTCGCCTGGCTCCAGCCATTGTACATATACTTTCCCTTGTTGTGTCCGGGTTGCTTGAAGAATAGACCAACCGTGTAAATATGCACGTGTCGTAGAAGGCGACATAAAAACTAGATCCAAACCAACGTCAGAAAGGGCATTCCGTTGGTGAACGCCTTGGCTCCAGAAATTGCTACAAAATTTAAACGAATGGAAAAACTTAAAACGTCTCTAGGATTGGAGAAGGTCTATCCGTATCCCGACCCTAGTTAAACTGGGATTTAAGGGAAGATGATGACGATGGTGATGCTGTACATATACTTTCGATTGATGCTTCGTATCATAATGCTGTCTTGTGCAGGTCGAACTATTAACATAAGAAAATTACAAAAATAATTCACTTAGACGGTCTTTATTCCAATTCAGATCTATCCGCAATATTTGACCAACTAATCAATTAATCAACTAATAAATTAATCGTCTAATCAATTAATTCGTAATCAGTAAGTTTGGGGTTCAAATCCCCAATGCGCCCATCTATGTTGATTTCACTAATGAAATCAAATAGCGCATATACACGCATTGACTCTGTACCAGAGATCCATGTCCTTCAATAGCTTACAATTTATTTCTATTGGTTTACAAATTACATGTATACTGTTCTTAAAACACTCTACACATGTGTATTAAAGCACTTTCTTAATTTGGTTATACTTTTGATTCACCATGGTTTACTGTATTTGTATTTGCGCGATGGTGTAGATTTGTACTTAGCCTCTAGGTAAACTTCAGACTCTTTTCACTGTTTGAATTTTAATAAAAATTCAACTAAACAGCTAAAACCTTATTTAACCCAGTTTACTTCACATGTATATTAACACCAAGACACCTATAGATACCCAAAGGAAATAGGCTCCCTTTAGACTACGTTTCATTGGAACTAATCGGAGTAATCGCTAACATTTACGAAAGATTGATAATAGAATTTAATCAATCGATTGAGAGCGCCCTCTCTGGGCACAGTAGAGAGTTGTGAGAGTGTCAAACTATTGTAATTCTGCGTCAATGTCAGGGTGGAAGACACTGACTGACGGATTGTCAGGGGAATTGTTCTATATACATTCCAAGCCCTGGTCACGTCTGAGATCCTCATTCAAACGCCTTGGCAATCTCTTCTCAACGCTATAGATAAAGCCTGACGCCTCCATTTACAGTCAGCTTCGCCTCGTTTAATTAATTCATTTAATTAGGAAATGCTTAAGGTCTGATTAAACGACATTTGTTAATATATAGCGCACGTGTAACTGTGTCTTAAAGTATTTTAGAGTACCTTTTGATATTTATGCTGATAATATTTCTGTTATTTTTCAATCTTGTAAAAGCATGAGTGAAATTAAAGGTTTCACGTAAATGAATTTAAATGTCCATGTACTAAGCGATTTGTGACAAAGTTCACAGAAATATATCTTAACTGCTTTACCAAATTTATTTCTTTGCCAAAGAATGTAGTATTTATGAACCAATTTTTGTAAAGAATGGCTTCAAAATGTTTTTATTTAAGTTCATTGTATCACGGCAGTGGTCACCCTATGAAGCCTAATGAAATTTTCTAAAATATCTTAGGGGCCACCTTTGGCCGGGCCCTCAGCACATGCCGAAAAGTGCTTCATGGTAAATCCGGCCCTGATGGGGCTGATGATTTAGTCCTTGTCTAACTTTGTATTCCACACGTCGCCAGGTGTCATTTATCACTAATTAAGAAGCTTTCAATAAATTGTCTTCTTCTTTTTTTACTGGTTTCTGTTCATTTTTATCCTTTTTCCTCAAAAATCTTGAATTTAAAACAGCTGTTCATCAGCGCTGAGGTATGACCTTGACCTTTCAGGTCTTGCATTGGCTATTTCTCTGTCACTCCATCAGCGTATGCTTCTCTCTCTCTCTCTCTCTCTCTCTCTCTAGCTTACTCTCTATTACTCTATATTTTTTTCTCTGTCTCTTTCTCTTTCGCTCTCTCTCTCTCTTTCTCTCTCTCTCTAACTCTCTTGTAACTCTCTTTTCTACTATTCTTCATACCTTTTTCTATATCCATCTCTCTCTCGCTCTTGCTCTCTCTCTCTCTCTCTCTTTCTTTCTCTCTCTTTTTCTCTCTCTGTACCTATCTCTAGCTATCTAGCTCACTCTCTATCACTTTCCCTATCTCTTCTCTCTCTCTCTCTCTCTCTCTCTCTTTGCAGCTCACTCTCTATCACTCTCCCTATCTCTTCTATATCCCACTCACACTCTCCCTATCAACACACTATCACACTATCACAACATGAGTATTCAATGTACTGTCTGACTACATCAGATTACACCTTCGGAATACGCTTATGTGGACAAAATTGTCTGCAATAACCTTTAATTATATTATCGACAAATTTAGATTCAAAAAGTATCCATAGAAAATATAAAATATTAATTATATTACTTTACCGTATATAACTATACTGAAATCGTAATCATATTTTACTTCATTTTATATTATTGTAATTGCATATATGATACATAATATACTAATATTTCTTTAGAATATTTTATTCAAATTTAAATTTCAGATGTAATTTACAAAATTGTCAGCTGAATTTCGCTTTCAGGCAGAAACTTTGACATTCAATTATAAATAATATAATGACTAGTGAGTAGCCTGCATGTCTCAGAGTGATTCATATGTGATATTTATTTTTTTTAAAAATTAATTCGTTAATTATGAAGGTTTAAAGTATATTTCTATTTTCATTAAAGACTAGATCAATATTTCATATTACATAATTTGAGTTTTACTTTTTTGCACTGCTCCTTAATTTTTAATTATTGGAAACTAGACTAATTGATATTTAGTTAAACGATGGACATCTGGCATTGCACTTAGATACTTTTATGTGTTATTTTTTATCACTGATTGTTCATATGAATGTTTACACTGTTTCAGAACCTGATTGGTGTGCCTAATGAAATATATATTTCTATTTATCTAATTAAGCGCATAGTTTACCTTTGTCTAATTTTGAGCACAGATGACAATAGAAAATATATAAGCAGGCATAATCATAGATCAATTAAACATATTAAGCGATATATACTCCAGGTAATATCTCAATAGAATCTTACAATTTTAGATAATAAATATTACAGAAAGAACACAGCGTCTCTTTTATTAAGGAATTCATTTTAAAAGGCTGCTAGTGGGACATTTACAAAGTATCCAGTTCTCTACTGAATATAAATAACATCAAGTAGAATTTAAATAAGCCATCATTTTGTATGTCAACAGCTAGAATATTCGGAACGGCTAGCATAAAGTTCAAGGAATCGACCTGAGTAATACATTACTTAGATTCTCAAAATCAAAGAAACAAAATTCAATTGACTCAAAATGGCCGACATGAAAAGAATGAAAGAGCCTGACGTCAATTGAACTACGATGAGCTTTGAAATACTTTTACTATTAAATTAAGCTTGTCTCTCAGTCGAGACTGTTTGTTAGGATTATTACAAAGAATTCGTAAGACAATAAAAAATTTAGTCATTGCACAAATAACAAAGGTATCTGTTTTTAAATTATCAATTCGAATTAGTCATTTCAATTTAATGGCTCAGTAATGCTCATGATTAAATTGTTAGTAAGTTATTTTAAGCTGTATGCAATTGCATGTCTATCATACCAATGAGACAATTGGAGCTCTGGCACAAATGCGATTTTGACTTGAAAATGCATTTAACTGATGATATTAAAACTATTGATGTAAATATGAATTCGATACCTGACAAAATTACGAAGATGTGGATTTGACAGCAGAACATGTATATAATGTATATATATAACTTTGAATCACCCCCTCTCTCTTAATATCCATCATCTTTTCTAAATCTACCACAAACTTTCATTCTCTAACCTCTCTCTCTCTCTCTCTCTCTCTCTCTCTCTCTCCGTCTCTCTCAATCACTCTCTATACCCCCTCTATCTCTCCCAGAACTTCGCACGGACCTATCTATGGAGCAGATCTCAACTTAAATCATATCTCTGCTTCGCTTCTGCTTCTTCCATTCTACGACTTGAGCAATTCTCCAGATTGTTTACGTTCTGTAATAATAATAACGTTTTTATCGTCACATTATTTGCATCCCCGAATCTGATTCAGCTTAAAAACGTCTAGGCAATAGTAAGATATGTATTCCTGGCTAAAACACAAATTATAGTGAAATGTTCAACTATGTTGAGGTCCATCACTTATAATTCCACATGTATAAAACCGTTAGGCAATTTAGACTATATTTCGAGTAACCAGTCTAATGAATATCCGAGATTTTATTATCAGATCAGCGGAACTGGGATACGAATACACCAGGGTTCAATTCACCTCGGGATCTGTCATTTAAAACTTCATGACGTTTCCCCTTCGCCATTAAGACATTCCACAACCCTATAGTTCATAAAATTAAAATAAAGAATAATATATAATATTAAAGTTGACTACCATAAAGTTCATATTGTTTACTTTATAAATAGTATTGTTTTTTTTCAAAATCTAGTATTATTAAAGCTGTGCATCATTCTGTAGCTATATTTCATTACATTTAAAAATAAAAAGTCTCTTAAACAACCTCACGTATTCGTTAATCTCTCTATAAATCACTCTTTCTTGCTCTCTCTCTCTCTCTCTCGCACTCTTTCTCTCTCTCCTTCTTTGTCTCTAGTGATCTCTTAAATAGCGGGTTACAGTGTAAATGTTTGTTTATAATTGCTGTGTGTTTTCACATTTTCTCTTAAGACAAGACTTAGTGACTAATTGGATTAGAAATTGCGTATTAATTCTCTCTCTCTCTCTCTCTCTCTCTCTCTCTCTCTCTTTAGAATGTCTCCATAGCGCAATGGTTAGAGGTGTAGATAACGTTATGAAGTTTTAAATGACAGATCCTGAGGTGAATTGAACCCTCGTGGGTTCGAATCGCAGCCGCGCTGATCTGAGAGTAAAATCTCGGACATTCACTTGACTGGTGATACGGTAAATGGTCTAAATTGCCTAAAGGTTTAAACATGTCGTATTAAGAAGTGATAGATATCAACGTAGTTGATCATTTCACTATAATGTGTGTTATTATTATTATTTAGTATTTTGCCAAGTGGCAGGTCCAACGTATATATATCTACTCTATTACTGCTTTCACGCTCAATAGGAGCACTGCTTTGAGCAATTAATTGATTATTTAATAATGGCTAAGTATCAACTAATCTTTCTGTAGCCCTACCTGTGTGAATACTGCTTCTAAGGCCCTGTCCATTGTTTTCGCTTGTTCTTGAATAAATATATTCGAATGAAACATTTTTAGTTATGTAATTTGACGTTTGTAGCAAATATTGCAAACTTTAATATTTTTAGACTTAATGCTCAGGTTATTTGTATTCCACCAGGCTAGTGAACCCTGGGCTGTTATTGCTTTACTGCGAGATGATTGATGCGAATAATTTCCAGCGAATTTCGTTCCATTTGAACCTCCACCGGATATATTTAAACCAATATTTACTCCACTCAAAATCTCTTCCGCTTTGAATCTCGCGAAATATTCAATCAGATCGATTTGTGAATCGACTATAGATCAGGTGAAATCAATAAAGGGCAATTTTTAGGTCGATATTCCCTATCATCCGGGCGGCATATAGAGGGGATGAAGTAGTCAAATATAATAAATGATCTAACGGTGGAGCGACGGGGCGTGAAGGCATTGATTCATAATCTCTCGGCTCGTTTACCGCTTCATCGGGTATAAGGACTTCCGTGGTCCGCCCAACATCGGCTCTAACAGATAACGAGAATATACGTCCGGACATCGGTCATCTGCATTTCCTGTTTCCCAGAATCCCGTTCTAACAATCTCAAGCTATGTTAATCAATAATCAATTATTTTACTCAAAAATTGATCAGCCAATCAGTAGCTTATGTAAAGCAAAAACATTAGCTGCTATAATGCTAAGATACGCGAAAGGAATTCTATCTGACTAATGGTAGTAAGCGCACCAATAACTTAATAAATAAAGAATTAAAGTATTATATTTAAGAAATAGAAAATTAATATGGCGTTGACTGGTATTCCTCTCGATGCAACAGTTTCAGTACAAAAGCGATATTTATTAATTTAAATACTTCAAACGAAGCCATTTCAAGTACTTTACATAAACACCAGGTAGCAATATTTTCAAAGTCAGTCCACTGAGCGCTACAACAAAATTGTATTTTCTCTCTAATATTCTGAAAAGTTGCAGGTCCAAGGTACACATTCATAGTCAATCAAAGGCTTATTTCACGCTTCATACAGAGTTCAAAGTCTATGCTCTGTAGCCTTTAGCTTGGAAAATACGGCTTCTGATGTGGATTCTTTTTGCCTACCTCGGTTCTTGCTTAGTCGCCCTTACAACAAGTTCAGTTAACGTTTGTTCTATTGTTCTATGTCCCAGAAACAATGTAGAAAAACTCTATTGATTATTATTTACAGTGAATTTGCAAAAGCTTTTGTATTATCTCCGAATGCACGGGCTCTTATAAATCAAGCATTTAATTTTGCTGTGACATGAAATTTTTCAATGAGATACAAGAAAATGAAAACTAGTTTCATCATCTAATCATCATCATCTAATCATCATCATCTAATCATCATCATCTAATCATCATCATCTAATCATCATCATCTAATCATCATCATCTAATCATCATCATCTAATCATCATCATCTAATCATCATCATCTAATCATCATCATCTAATCATCATCATCTAATCATCATCATCTAATCATCATCATCTAATGGTGTTGCACTGATATTACACGCGAGAGAGATAGAGAGATAGAGAGAAAGAGAGAGTGAGAGAGAGTCAGAGAAAGAGAGCGAGAGGGAGAGAGAGAGCGAGCGAAAGAGTCAGAGAAAGAGGGAGAGAGAAAGAGAGGGATCGAGAGACAGAGACAATATGGTATCATAGTAACTGCTGATATCACGTGCACGTGAAACAACAACAACATTATTGATTGATTTTACGTACCTCTGTCGCCCCTATAAACCAGAATCAGTCGAGCGTTGACTCCTGTTGTTAACACAAACAAGATGATAAAACAGACATTCGCAAGTCTAAACAGAGCTCGTCAAGTGAAAATAAAAAGAACATATCGAGAGCCATGGTGGGGGATGCAGGGTGGACAGAGGCAAGTGGATTGAAATCCTAGCGGGGGAGTGCGAGCGATGTCAAAAGCACAAGGAAGACGTTAACGCTGTTGGAAGTGAAACGAAATTAACAAGCTGTATGTGGGTGTAGAGGAGGGGTCGTAGAGGGGAGGGGGGAGGGCTTGTAGAGCGGAATGAATTGTGGAAATGCAATCGAGGGGCTCGTTGAGAAAAACCGGATTAGGAAATCGAGAGAGATTCCGAGGTGGAATTAGACGAGGACATATTGTTTAGGATCAGCACTACAAATAACGCTGTCGATCATGATAGGAGTGCTAAGCTAACAACAGAACATGCTCAAAAGCTTACTCCGAACCTACTTTAAACTGTTCTGTATCTTAACCTATTCGAGAATTTTGAGAGTTGAGAATACCGTAGTTACTTGTGTTTATAAGAGGCGCATAATAAAAATTGTAACAAAGCATTCTAAATCATGTGACCATTATTTCTTTAGTAAACCAATTGATTTTCCGCAATTCATCCTTGCATAATTTACCTGTTTTATCCTTTATGCTTTATAAAGTTATAAGGGTAATTTGTTATATTTCAGTAGTTCTTATTATGAAATTTGAGCTATTGTAAATGATGCTTTAAACGGTGCTTTATTTAATCATTGAATGATTTATGTATTGATTGGAAGTCTTAAAAGCGTATTGTATGCCATTTTGTAGAAAACTTTAGACTATTTGTTATGCTTGAATTCAAGCACTAATTGCAGTATTTGGATATATGTATTTTATTAGTATATTTTATTAGTATATCTTTTAAAGTAGTGTTTTGATATCTTTCAAAGATACTATCATTTTCCGATACAAATGCTAACTATGTTAGACAAACGACTTTTTGAAGAATTGCAATATGACTATCACTATTACTGAAATGTATGTCATCTGAGAGTAATTAATTTGCAAATCAATTAATCAGTCAATCACTCTTTCAATCATTCAATATAATCACTCAGACAAATGACTTTAAAGCATTGGATTCAACAGCTAGACATGCATTGATATGTAACCTAAGCAAAGTGGGCCACACTGAAAGGTTTGGTTGATTTAATTTAACAAGGCCGGTCATTATGGAGAAACCTTTTGACTGCTTGACATAACACAATCGAGAGACACAACTAGAAAAACTTAATATACTTTCGTATCACGTTTTTTTAGCTAACCACCCATTGTGTCCGTTCTGTATTTTTAACAGGACAAAGTAAATATAAAAACTTATTTAATCGATCCTGATTGTTCTCAAATTCATTTACGTGAAGATGAAGAAGATTTAGTCCTATTATTACAAATATATTTGCTACTTTATTTTTAATTTCACGACCTGAATGGTAATAATATATAGTTACAAAAAAAACAATCAAAGAAAAATCTTGAAAACATGAAGTAAACTTGTGACACCAATGTCAAGTATACCCAATAGTTAGAATATACAGTAGGCATATAGGTCATGCGTAAAGTTTGTGATAATATGCAGGTTCATGTAAAGACTTGAATAAGTACTACTGAAGCTTAAAATAACGTTTTGTGTGATTTATTACTGTACGCGCAATATTAAGATTACTGCCAACTAACTAAATTAATGTATGTAAAGTTTGAGTTATGCACAGTAATGAAACTGTTAAGCAGCTGTTTTAAAATTTTGTTTTACAATGGGTTGTGGATTTAACACTAATTCGTGATCTCATCAACTCGTGGACGTTAGTAAAATGACAGGAAACGATTTGGATGGCTACTCTTCTTACACCAGTGGACAATACTTGATCTAACTTGTGTCTTGACCTAATTTGTTACTTGATCTAACTTGTGACGTGATATAAATTGTGATTTGATCTAATTTGTGACTTGATCTAACTTGTGACTTGACCTAACTTGTAATTTGACCTAATTTGTTACTTTACCTAATTTGTTACATGACCTAACTTGTGACTTGACTTAAATTGTGACTTGATCTAATTTGTGACTTGACCTAAATTATGACTTGACCTAAATTGAGACTTGATCTAATTTGTGTCTTACCTAAAAGTTTGACTTGACCTAACTAGGCTAACTTGTTACTTGACCTAAATTGTGACTTGACCTAACTTGGTACTAGTGACTTGACCTAAATTGTGATTTGATCTAACTTGTGACTTGACCTAAATTGTGACTTGATCTAACTTGTGACTTGATCTAACTTGTGACTTGACCTAACTTGTAATCTGACTTTTGTCTTCACTTGTGACTTGTATGTTGTAAACCAGTTGTACTAAGATTTAAAATCCGCACAGGCAGTTCCTAATTCAGAAATCTAATCGATCATGCTTCTAGATCAAAATAAGTGAGTGAGAATAGACGTGTGGATTACGATATTTTCTAACTATATCCTAATGTCATTCATACCAAAGGGCTTCCGTCATTTTGATTATAATATACTCTCGTCTTTACACTTATAATATACACTCGTCTTTACACTTTCGAATAGCTATTTAGAAGTTAACTGCTTTTATTCTCGCTGCAAGGCATTGCCTCAACGATCCAGTGGCAATTACGTCGTCGATGTAATAGAATAGAATAAAAAGAACAATCTACTCGGGTTTAGACGAGACGTGTAAAGTGATCTGAACGGATGAACCCGAGGCTCGCCGCTGATACCGTGTAATGGGAATAGCATCGAGGAAGTGAAGGAGTTCCCAGGCCAGGACTGGGTCAGTGGCCCGAGGATCAACTCCTCATCTGATCAGTGTGTAACTGAGACAATCAGTTATCTTACTGACCCTACAGGAGCTCACTGCTTATACATTACCCTCTAGTCGACCCAACAATTGTTTCGAGGAGAATTAGTATAAACGCTTTGGGGGTAAAGAGAGCAATAGCTTTCAGAAAAAACAACAATAATATATTCATCGTCTCCCTCTCCGTCTAGCTATCTCTGTCGTGTACTCCGTCAAATGGTATGTCCAGTGTACAGGTTATTACTCATATTGCATCGTGTGACATAGGGTAATTGAAAAATGTATAGTCCTACAATAAGATCCATACTTTTCAAAAGCAGACTTTAACGTTGTACTGTTGTAATATATATAATTATATATTTGGCTGGAGCCAGTGGCTATATCGATAAGATGTAAGATGTTCGACCGCGGCCGAGAGTCAGTATATGCGGGGTTCAAATCCTGGGCTCGCCCATCATTGGCCTCGCTTTCGAGTGAGGAAACTGACGTTAATACTAACTTTACCAGCTTTTGCTTTATATATAATAAACATGTAACTACATACTAATTAACAATAATAGGGATATCGGACAAGCGTTGCAGCGATATGGATTCCATTGATTTTCATATATTCCATAATTTGTTTTATATAGGAATCTAGTAAAGACAACGTCGGCAATAATCGTAATACAGCAGGGATTAGATATAAAAGTCTATCAGTGAAATTATGCTCTAATTTTAGTAATTTATGATTAATCTGATTCTTCAATGTATATAAATTACTAGTTAAGTGCCGCGGTAAGCTAAATGTACGAAATTTCGTTCAGTGTGTAAGATAAAAGTAAAATGTAGACCCATTATACTTATACATAAAATAGTAAAACATACATAAAATAAAATAAGTTACATGTATGAACACGTAAACCGTTATTTATGACCTCAATTTGAACACCATTTTAATTTTAAAGTGTTAACTACTGTAGTAGCTAAAAAGGTAGGAGTAAAGCTTTAGTGCTTTATCACTAGAGCCAGTGGCGATGTCGTTAAGATATTCGACTGCAGATCAATAGGCCTATATGCGGGGTTCAATCCTGGGCTCGCCCGTCACCGACATAGTTTTCCACTAAGGAACTGATGTTGACATTAGCTTTTTAAAACAGAAATTAAGTTGCATAAATATTGTGGTAGAGGAATAAATCATGCCACACGCCTACTCAGTGTCTCATATAAGCAATGAGGCGGCTTTATTTGTTGCTGTTTTGTTCCACAATGGTTGCTTTGACTGCATTATGTTCAGTAATGTTAAATTTATCGAATATACCTAAAATCTACTTTTAATGGTGGTATATTATCCCAGACATTATCTGTCTCTTGTTTCTTATCCTGTTGTACCTTTGCTCATAATGCATTGAAAGTGTTTTCCTAATTAGTTTTAATTGCTTTTAATATGGAGTTTTTTTCCTTTAACCGCATTCACTTAAAGAAATTCACTGACTCTGACAGACCCTGAATGTACGAAAATTAAATCAGCATGTTGCTACTGATATATCTTGCTGTTAAAATGCTGTTAAAGTGTATGACTTAAGAAGTATCTCAATGTAAGGGAAAAAAGAAAGGTTGCATGGAATCTACAAGTAGGCCTACGTGTACTCTTAGTACGTTTACAAAGAGTTCAACAAAGTCACAGGAAGACATCAATGATGATCTGATAGCGATAAATCTCGATGTTTGGCTCTCGAGGCAAAGTTCTATTTGATTATACAAGTCATCGCTCGACCTGAGTACTGACAGAAATATGTCAGCACGAGTGTAATGCCACATCTATTAACCACATCAATTAGTAATGCCACGTCTATTAGTAATGCTACGTCTATTAGTAAAGCCACATCTATTATTAAAGCCACATCTATTATTAATGCCACATCTATTATTAATGCCACGTCTATTAGTAAAGCCACATCTATTAGTAAAGCCACGTCTATTAGTAATGCCACGTCTATTATTAAAGCCACATCTATTAGTTATGCCACGTCTATTAGTAATACCACATCTATTAGTAATGCCACGTCTATTAGTAAAGCTACGTCTATTAGTAAAGCCACGTCAGTTAGTAATGACACATCTATTATTAAAGCCACATCTATTAGTTATGCCACGTCTATTAGTAATACCACATCTATTAGTAATGCCACGTCTATTAGTAAAGCTACGTCTATTAGTAAAGCCACGTCAGTTAGTAATGACACATCTATTATTAATGCAACATCTATTAGTTATGCCACGTCTATTAGTAATGCCACGTCTATTAGTTATGTCACGTCTATTAGTAATGTCACATATATTAGTAATGCCACATCTATTAGTAATGCCACATATATTAGTAATACCACGTCTATTAGTAAAGCCACATCTATTAGTTATGCCACGTCTATTAATAATGTCACGTCTATTAATTATTCCACGTCTATTAGCAATGATAATTAGTAATGATCTATTTGTAACATTTATTAGTAATGATTAGTAATAATAGATGTGGATCTATCAGTAATTCCTTATCTATTATTAATGCCACGTCTATTAGTGATGCCACATAATGTATATTAGTAATTCCATATCTAGACAAGGTTAAATTTTCGTTCATTTGAACATATGGGAACTTGTAGTTCTGCAAACATTCAAGTTTTAATAAGTCTAAATCTGATTAAAATCGTTTTCCCGAAATTATTAAACATATCTGGACAATTTTGTCCAATGCCGAAAATTAGAATAACAAAAGCACTGAATAGACTCTATTTTTCTAAGCTTAGTATTTGGGATTTATTCTTGTAACATGGATACTGTCAGATAACTGGATGCTTTGATTCTGACCGTTTTTACTAGATGAGTGTATTACAAATGTCTGAAATGGTAATCAAAGTAAAATACGTGTAATATGAAGTTTTCATTCGTGTTCATTTCACGTATAATAGAAATTGACAAACCATTTTTAATTGTAGCATTACATAATTTTAGAATTTCGTTTCGACTTAACGTGACTGTGATTTGACATTTTATTTTACAATTGTTATTAATAGACTTATGAGTTGCTGACATTTAGTTTACACATAGATTAAATTAACTGCAAAGACTTTGTTACTTTTAAGTCATATTATTTCGTTGAAGACTTCATATACTGATATTTTCTACTTTATTCGTCGAAAACAAAGATATCTTAAATTTTGCTGTATATTGCTTACAGATCAGTAATATACACACCTAGTTGTTGATCTCTAATACAAGTAATGGATGACTACAATGCTACCAACTCTACTCTTCCAACAATTGCCTTCCATGAGCATTTTCCTGCGATGTGGGGCAACAGTTACACATACTTACCTCTGTTGATAGAAAACATGACCAGTCTGTGTGTGGAGCCGATAGGCAACTGGTCGACAAATAACTGTACTTCATTGGATGACCCTGTCGTAAGGTTAGAGTTATTTGTCGTACATACTCATTGTCTTGATCTTTCCGTTTGATGAATAGGAGGAATATGGAGAATCCTGTTTGACTGCCTCCATTTGCATTTGTCGATTTGAAGATCAGAAGTGAGTTTAAACTGAATACTAAAAATAAAATTCAGCCGGGTCTGTGGATGAATGAGGTTTTTTGAAGTTTCGTTTGATGTGACGGAGCAGGAATGTGACTATGATAGAGAGGAAAGAATGAGAGACGGAGTAAATCCCTCCAGACTTCCAGGAATACAACCAAATTCATTATATATCTGGACAGAGCATAACCACCACCTCCTCTATCATAGCACCCCATTTACTTAACCACCCTACTTTCTTAATCCAATAATAGTCTGTAATATTGGAATAAAAGCTCTACAACTTATTTCCTTAATCGACGTCTTGATTGACCAATTTGACGATTATAAATGTACAGGAAAAATTGGAATCATACGAGAAATAATAACTTTTTCAAAAGTCAAAAACTGTTTGAGCAAAAACTGGATGATGTCAAACTAAACTAACACCCTATACTGCTTGGAAACATCAGTGATATCTGTAGCACAATCGCAATAATTTAAGAGCACGTGATACGACCAGCAGCTTTTTTGTTATATTTTGTTAATACGGAATGAAATTACAAAAAAATTATAAATATCGCTATTGCATTTGTTAATACCATATGTCATAACTTAATTAATTAACCTATGTGAATTTCTAACATACTATTTCTCGTCTTCTACCGCCCGACTCTTTGCCATTAGCTGTATAGCTAATATGAATAAGTATATGCCATTATGAAGATAAAGCTATACAGCTAATGGCAAAGAGTCGGGCCGTGGAAGACGAGAAATAGTATGTTAGAAATTCACATAGGTTAATTAATGATGACATACGGTATTAACAAATGCAACAACGATCTTGAAAGCTGACGAGTACTCAGTTGCTACTCAATACTGACAAAATGTAAAGATTGATATGAACTCGACCACCCTCTATTTCACTCGCATTCTGCAAGAAAAAGTTTTAAATGTGAGGAAACGAGAAAGAAAAGCTTTTTATTTCTGATTCCCTGAGTCACTTCTTCGAATATAGACATTTATTTATTTTATATTAGATCAAAATTACTCAGTTCAAAATATTTGCGTAGCTTTTGTGCATGTACTTTTTATATACTTAACATTGGCTCTCTCTCTTAGTGCACTGCCTACTGGCAGTGCACTAAGAGAGACTACGTGATACATAACGCCTCCACTCTTCTCTGTCTTCCGCCTTCCTCTTCATTTCCACATATGAGTGCGTCCTTAAATATCTAACATACCTAATCTCGGCCTGCACCTGCCTCTTTTTCCTTCCATTCTACCTTCTATGACCTCTTTTAATAGACCTTCCCCCCTTAGATTGTGTCCTATCCATCTCTTCTTCCTATTTCTTAATACATTTATCAACTGTCTATCTGTGCCAACTCTCTCCAGGACTTCCTCATTTGTAACCTTTTGAGTCCAGCTAATCATCTCCATTCTTCTCCAAATCCACATTTCCAATGCCTCCAGTTTCCTAATATCTTCCTTTCTTAAGGTCCATGTTTCACATCCATACAATAGTGTGGTCCAAACCAAAGTTTTCACTATCTTTATCTTTGTGTTTTTTATAGACTTTTTGTTAATAGTTCTTTTCTACTACCAAAGGCCGCTTTTGCTTGTGCAATCCTACTGCATATTTCTGTCTCACATTTCCCAACATCGGTTATAGTATGACCCAAATATTTGAAACTCCTTACCTATTCCAATTTCGTATCATTTATTGTGATACTAACTTCACCTTTATTATTGGACACTCTCATAACCTTGGTCTTTTTTATATTAATCTTCATGCCATGTCTCAATGCCGTTTCATTCAGCCTATCCATTATCTTCTGCAATCCAATCTTGCTGCCCGCTACCATTCCTTGGTCATCTGCAAATCGTACATCTTGTAACAAATTCCCTCCTACTTTTATTCCTTCTTCCATGGCTTCCTCCATCATTGCCTCAGCGTAAATGTTAAATAGCAGCGGCGAAATGCTACAACCTTGTCTTACTCCACGTCCTATTTCACCTTCTTCTGAGTATTCTTGTTGGATTTTGATTACTGCTCTTTGATTCATGTACAAGTTCAAAATTAGTCTTCTATCTCTCCAGTCAATTCCTATTCTTTTTAAGATATTCATCATCATTATCCAATCAATCCTATCAAAGGCCTTCTCGAAGTCTACAAAGCATAAAAAACGTCATTACCATATTCTAAGCTTCTTTCGCAAAGAACCCGCATTACTTCTATTGCTTCTCTTGTGCCATATCCTTTCCTAAAGCCAAATTGTGTCTTGCTCAGTATCGTCTCTGCTTTCGACTGAATGCGATTATTTACTATCTTTAATAAGATCTTCGATGCATGAGGTGTTAAGCTGATTGTTCTGTAATCCGAACACTCCACAGCATTGGCTTTTTTGGGAATTGGAATCATCACTGACTTGGTAAAGTCGTCTGGTCAAATACCTGTACTGTACACTTCCATATATACTTCCATTAACTTTTTGAGTGTTTCTCCTTCCAACATTTTCAAGAATTCTGCTGGGATTTCATCTATTCCGGCTGCCTCTCCCTTCTTCATACTGTTAATTGCAGAATAAATTTCCTCCTTCATTAAATCGGGGCCCCTTTTATCGTCTTCTATGATATTCTCTTCTTCTATTTTAAAATCCTCTTGAACTGGTTTCCCAGCCTTATCATACATTTCCTCTACATATTCGTTTATTTGTTCATCACAGCACAGAATAGGCAAACAGTAGGAACGTGCATGTAGTTAGATAAACAAATAACAGTACAAAAGAGCCTACCATAAAAGAGCCATAGCTCTGTTCGATAATACCGTAATTAGTAGTTACTGCAGAGTCATATTGAGTCCATTTTTTTCTGCGCGGTACGCTGTACATTGATGTTGTTCCAATGATCATCCTACGATATTTGACAGGAACTACT
Organism: Enchytraeus crypticus; assembly: GCA_905160935.1. NCBI lineage: Eukaryota > Metazoa > Annelida > Clitellata > Enchytraeida > Enchytraeidae > Enchytraeus > Enchytraeus crypticus. The sequence goes on along the minus strand of CAJHZI010000435.1, from coordinate 88,385 downwards.
GGACACTCATCCTGCTCCTCTTTCCTCTCTGGACTGTGTTCGGCAACGTCCTCGTGTGTCTGAGTGTCTACAGAGAGAAGTCTCTCAGAACCGTCACCAACTACTTCATCGTGTCTCTTGCAATCGCCGACATCATGGTGGCAATTCTCGTCATGCCATTCGCCGTGTATGTGGAGGTAAACCTTCCCGTACAGAATATTCCATATTAAAGTGTATATGCTTGTATACGACGTGATCTAATGTGTAGAGTTTGCAGTGTTACAGTAATGTATTCATGTCATATCTCGAATATTAAATAAATAAAATAAATATATAAGAATTCAACGTCCGTTCCACGCCATAAGCAATGTCAGGGACGTCTCGTATATTAAGAAGAAGCAATCAAATGTGTTTTGGCATGCAATAAAATGCTAAGTTGAAGAAAGACAAATGCAGAGTAAAAGATTAGAGGAAGATTAAAATCACCCTTAGAATTGAACAAGAAAACAGGGGAGAGAATTAATTGCACACGGTATATTGATATGTTACATATGAGGTTATATAATTATGTTACATACGTGGATCTCTTCCCTCTTGCGCTTTCTCTCACTCTCTCTCTCTATCTCTCTCTCTCTCTCTCGTTGTCTCTCTCCCTCTCTCTCTCTCTTTTTCATTCTCTCTTTCTCTCGAGCTTTCTGCAAAATTACAAGAGCACTAATCATGTTATTCAGTAGGCCTATATATTTTCACTACAAAGGAAATTGCATCTTTAATGCCTATCCCAGTTTTAAGATACTATTGTGGCGAAATTTAACTTAAAATTTAACTATTTAAAATTTAACTTAAAATTTAACTATTGTGGCGAAAGAGAGGTGAGCCGTTGGCATACTAACAAATCGTTCGACAGCGTATCCGTTGTGCAGGGTTCTAATCCAGAGGACACTTACATGCTATAGGGCAGGAAAACTTGGTTTGGCTTTGGCGTTTAACTTTTCAGTGCAGAGATTAATACATGCTAATAAATTATAGCTAAGGGACTAACTCTGTACAATGCGTTGTCTCGTACGGGTTAGTCCTCTCTTTTATATCACGTGACAGGTCGCCGGGGGTGAGTGGACGATAGGGGACGCCTTGTGCGACGCCTGGGTCGCCAGTGACGTCATGTGCTGCACGGCGTCCATACTTAATCTTACTGCAATCAGCGTCGACAGGTTAGTCCACTGTCATAGGTTAGTCTACTAGCTAGGTTAGTCCACTAGCATAGGTTAGTCCACTGTCATAGGTTAGTTCATCGTCATAAGTTAGTTCACTGTCATAGGTTAGTCCACAGTCATTGGTTAGTCCACTGTTATAGATTAGGCCACTGTCAAAGGTTAGTCCACAGTCATTGGTTAGTCCACTGTTATAGGTTAGGCCACTGTCACATGTTAGTTTACTCTCATAGGTTAGTCATTGTCATAGGTTAGTCTAATGTCACACGTTAATATGTTATACTATTATTCTGCAAGAAGCGTCCTTGACATTTCCGTATGGGGAGGAATCGGACGTTAACTTTGTAATGATTGATTTCATATTAATATTATAGGAGATTAGTTATCTGTCATTTTTATAGATATACGATCGGAACTATGTCATTATTCAAACACTTCGTGTAAAAAAGCTAATATTTTTTATTTACTTTCTATTGGCCAATAGAATCAGAAAGTAACTTTAATGTAATGAAATATATTCACGAAAGAATATTTATTACATTGAAGACATTTTCACAACTTGAAATACATATTGATGGAGTTTACGAGATCTTATCAAATAAATGATGAAGAAAAGGATATAATAAGATTCCATCAAATAAAACTACGATGTAATTCATTACAAATTAACTAAGTAATTGGGTTATAGGCAAAGTTATTGAACCACTTAATTTTATGAATTAATCGTATTGTAATTAATGTTAATTAATAAAAATTATTAACGAAACTAGTAGTATAGGTTAATAAAGTATAAACAAGTATGAGTGCACTACGGGATAATCTAAAGACTTGAGTGTCTGTGGAGCTAGTACTGTCGTTTTATGAATAATAAACAAAAATGGATATAATTAAAATTTGAATGGCATGGCCATCATTAACGGTCTCAAAATGAACGCTAATGGACATATGGATGCTTTAGGTTTATAGCTGTGACTCAGCCCATCTCGTACGCTAGACACAGGAGCTCTCGACGTGTCTACCTCATGCTGGCGCTCACCTGGGTCATCTCTCTCGCTATATCCCTGCCCATGGCTCTGGGCATGAACTACACTGAGAGACGACTGATGACTCCAACCCTCTGCATCTTCTACCAGCCAGATTACATCATCTATTCTTCCATGGGCTCTTTCTACATCCCCAGCATCATCATGCTGCTGCTCTACTGGAGGATCTTCAGAGCTATCCAGCTCAGAGCTCGCAAAGTGATGGACTCAAAGCGACGCTCCGTGGCTCCTGGAGCCACTGGAGCAGCTCCTGCTGGAAAATCTCTGAGAGCTAATGCGGTGAGAAGAGAAAACGGTGACGACAGAGAAATAAAGTTAAAATCTCTGAGAGAAGATGAGATGCACAGTGCGGAAGAGATGAAGAGAAGAACACATCCTGTGTCTTGGACTAATGGAAATGATGCTCAAGAAAGAAACTGTCACCATTTTGAAGGTGCGGCGAACGGAAATGTGAAAATGTTTGAGAGATACGTGACTGATGAAGTTGATAACTCAGTGCCTGTTAAGCAAAGTAAGCAATTGAACTGCAGTGGTGCCAATAGAAGTATGAGATTTTCACAACAGGTTTTCTTCATAGCTGGCACTAGTAATGACGTGACAGCCCTTAGCAAGCAATCCAATGACAACCTAACAGTGACAAACTCTGACTCTGAGATGTTATCAACAACAATGGCTCAAAAACCTTCCGTGTTTTTTGGACTGCAAGAGAGAAATGTACATAGAAGAAAATCGTGTAGCGATGTTGTGTGGCCTATTGATTGTAGAGACAGAGGCAGTGATAAGATCTTATCAAATAAAGAGAATTATAGAGACAGAGGCAGTAATAAGATCTTATCAAATAAAGAGAATGATAGAGACAGAGGCAGTAATAAGATATTAGCAAATAAAGAGAATGATAGAGACAGAGGCAGTAATAAGATCTTATCAAATAAAGAGAATGATAGAGACAGAGGCAGTGATAAGATATTATCAAATACAGATATGCTAATAGACAGTGATAAGATTTTATCAAATAATGATAGAGACAAAGAAGGTAACAGAATCTCATCGTCAAATCCACAGAAATGCGATGAGTCACGGCTTGGAGCCTCTTTGAGTCATAGCAGTAAAGTGGCGCCTCTGGCGGAGAGACGAAATATGAGGCTTCAGTTGTCCAAGTGCTCTGCAGTGCTGACTATCACAGAGGAGCTCTCGGGTGATGTGGAAGGCAGCAGCACAGAGTCAGCCTGCACCGGACTCACTGCTTGTCAGGTGAGTGTTGTTTGGTGGAAGCATTGACAGCGCCTTCGTGTGAAACATCAGATGTTATATCTTCGGTGTTTTAGATTTTGCTTAATTTAATTAACGGCTGATAGGATAGAATGTCGATATGTTGTTCAGCTGTCGATCTGTAGATTCAACGATATAAAATAGCGCTTGACCGTCAATGATCTGATTTCAGACAGAAACTGATGTTAAACGAAGCTGTGACCATCATAATCGTCATCGCCATCGTCAACGTCATCGTCATCATCATCATCATCGCCATCGTCAACGTCAACGTCATCGTCATCGTCATCGTCGTCGTCGTCGTCGTCGTCATCATCATCATCATCATCATCATCATCATCATCATCTTTATCACTTGGATTTCACAGTGCTCAATGCTATTATTGAATTAATCGCCCGCAAATAAGAAATTTATACATGAAGGTATTACAGATTTCAACCGGCTTATACAAGAAAAGCAAGATCAGCTTGGTTTGATAGTGTTTATTCTGTGTACGACTCAGTTCTCAAGAACGAGTTTTAATTAAATGAATTCAATCATGAAGCAAATCATTTCCAAGTCTGCTGAATTATAATTTTTGACACATTTTCTTGGTAAATATCATACAGTGTTTACAATTGAATATAACGCACCTGTTTTTCCTCAATCTACTAGCTAAAGTCTTTCGAATTGCACAGTAACTGCGCTATCTAGCGATTAGGGAAACGTTGTTTGGTGTAAGAAGTTATTTATATTTCCTTCTTAAACCAAAGAAGGAAATTTATATATTTGCACAACTGAAGACATTGACTGTAAACGTCTAACAGAAATCAATTGCAGTTAACTAATATATTTTATACACCAAAGAATATGTTATACTTTTCTGATTTTACAGAAGCACCAACAAAGAGCATGTAATGATTCACACAGTGTTCGAGACATATCCTGCAGATCTGACACTGCGACCTCTGGATTAGAATGTCAGAGTCAAACCTCTAAGCAATTAGCCACTGGACAACAACGAAGTCATTCTGAGATACCCAGTTCCTCGTGCCTCCCTGTCAAGGAACGCCTCTCCAAGGATGATTTTACTCCATTCAGGGGAAATGTAATTCATTGCTCTGATGCCGGGTGTATTGGAAGAAATTTCTCGTTGAAAAGCTGTCGTGATTTAGCACCCGAGAGATTGCTTTGTTACGAGACTTCTTCTAAAAGTTCAGAACATTGTTTACAACACAACGCTAGAAACACAATGTGCACATTTAAAGGATCACCAACTTTAAATCCTGTTAATCCTAAGATTCCAGGAATCTTTACGGGACCGGATCCTGTTGATCGTGTTGAAATTACTTGTGGAAGTCCAGAACTTGGAAGTGAAGTATGGCGACAGTTGCTGAGTCCAGTGACGCCCTCTGATGAACCTCTTTCATCAGACAACACGCCATCTTGTGGTCATCCCTCTGTGCTGACTCTTCTAACCCCAGCTGATGATTTGAGCATGGAATGCCCGGATTATAGAACATATTCGAAAATGACTGAACCATGTGTCACAAGCTTATCTTCAGATGCAATGTGGCATCTTGACTTAAGAGACGATTTATCTAATGTCACTACCGTGAATTGTATACGAAAATTTGACCTTGCGTGCGATAAGTTAAGTTTAAATAAAAATTGTTTTAATGACTCAAAATTTAGCTGTAACTTGGACAATGAAAAAAGTTCTCACCAGAATACAAGCTCAACTATATGTAGAACCATCAGCAATAGAGTCTCATTCGAGGAAAGTGCTAAAGTTCATCATGAACCAACCAGATGTAGTGGCCCATCAATTCTTCTTAACGCTACAGAATTGTCTCATGCGCAAGGTAGCAGCAGTTTTACAGCGAGAATGAATTCAAATCACTTCAGTCGACCGTTGAGCGGTCATGTTGAACCTTCTGTGATGACATCAGATGATGACGTCACTGAGATGCCGCGGGAGGGCAGACAGTCGATAATGACGTTTGATTTGAGTAAGAAGTTAAACCTGCCCAGAAGTGGGAGAGGTAAGTCTGGTTCAGGAGGTGGAGGCAAGTCCAGGGCAGAGAGGAGCGCCACGAGAAGAGAACGGAAAGCTACCAAGACACTCGCCATCGTTCTTGGTATGTGCATGGCTACCATGATCATACTAATTTAACGTCAGTTTTGTAGTTTGAAAAAATGTTAGGGAATAGTGATGTCTGTTTAGAAAACATTAGTAGATAGAAATGTCTCAATTTATTGATTCACAGTCAAGAGCTTAATTGGTACACTGCTCACTTGGCTTTTTTTGCACAAACCTGGCGTAGCCTGCATCGTAATGCTGAGTAGTGTATTCAGAAGCGGATTTCAAAATTTTACTAATAAAGAGAAACATAAATAATAAAATAGTGTAGGTCAATATAAGAACCTTTCGGTCTGGCCTCTCTATCGAATATAACTTTGCATTGATTGAGAAAAAAGTGCGATATAAAAAATGCAAAAGGGGCAGTCTACAGTACATGTACATGTAGGTTTAAGTATAGAGCGGGAATGCTATAATTAAAATAATGTACAGAACTATAAACACATTGCGACTGTTTCAATACCGAAGCGTGATTCGCTAAAAATAAATTCTGTTAACTTAGGCCTAACTTTATTTTCTGGAATATAGAATTAGATGGCATTCGTAGATATATTTCAAGAAAGCTGAAACAACAATGATAATTTATCAAATTTTGGTTTATCGCTTTATAGTCTTTATAACAGCATGTTTGCATGGATTACCCGGTGCAGTATTATTCCTAGCGGGGCCCATATTTGAAAAAATATCGAGCTAGTGGAACTGAGTTCCCTCGCCCCCCCCCCCCTTTAACCGCTGCTCTTACATACTTATTTATACAAAAATATTGCTATAAAAACAACGAAAATATAGTTGTAAAATTTTTACGGCGGGCCTAAGTGGGGCCCGGGCCCCCCCCCCTGAATCCGAGCCTGGTTTTGTGATCTGATACGATGTTACAGATTATGTTCATATTGATATCTTTAACTTATTTTAACCTATATTATTATCCCTTGTTGTATCCGGGATACCGAAGAATAGACCAACCGTTAACTGCACATGAGGTAAGAGGCTACGAATCTAATACTGAGTAAAATAACGGGAAACCATCTCAGAAGCCATATATTTCCCAAGCTATAGGCTACATATGGTATGCGTAAGATATAACCTTCTGTAAAGGGATTGACTCGTTTATCTATGGAGTGCTCCGTGTGGAACGCGAGATCAGATTCTGGATAAGTATATATACCGTGGACCTGCAACCTGGTAGAACACAAAAGTGATATATTTTATTTGATATTATCTATGTCTTTCATTTTATATATTTTAGTTTAATATATTTTAATATAATTTATTTTTGTATGTATATACTCTTTATAAAAATGAGAGTATAATTAATAAATATAATTTATTTTTGTATACACTCTTTTATACTTTTGTATTACAATTGTGAATACTGTAGGTGTATTTTTGCTGTGTTGGGTTCCATTCTTCACCACTAACAACATCAACGCAATATGCATTCGCTACGACCTCTTTGACAACCAGCCTTACTGTCACATCAACCCTCTTCTCTTCTCAGTCTTTGTCTGGCTGGGCTACATGAACAGCTTCCTCAATCCCCTCATCTACACTATCTTCAACGTGGAGTTCAGAAGAGCGTTCAGGAAGATTCTACAAGGATTGTGTCATTAGTCCCCCCTCCCTCTCTCTCTTTCTCTCTGTCTCTGTCTCTCTGTCTGTCTCTCTCTCTATGTCTGTCTCTCTCTGCCTCTCTCTCTCTCTCTGCCTCTCTCTCTGGCTCTCTCTGTCTCTCTCTCTCTCACTTTCTCTTTGTCTCTATCTCTGTCACTCTCTCTCTCTCTCTCTACCACTAGTGAAGTAATCTGCTAATGGATGTGGCTGGACTAGTCTAACCACTCCTATCACTGCTAGTGGGTGTGGCTGGACTAGTTTAGCCACTCCTATCACTGTTAGTGGGTGTGGCTGATTATATATCTTTTAGATGTCCGACTGTGTAACAATGTGCACATGCTATGTTCACTGGCTGAAGCCAGTGACGATGTCCGTAAGATATCTGACCGCATATCAGCACATGTGGGTTCAAATCTTATTCTCTCCCGTCAATGATGTCGCCTACGAGACGTTAACATCGACTTTACAGCTTCTCATGCTTCAAATACAGAGCTCAATCCGTCACTGACGAGCTTTCGAGACAAGAAATTGACGTTAAACTTGGTTTACATATTATAATCTTCGAGATACGTGATGCTAAAAAGTATTTTTGCAAGATCTGCGCCAAGAATTAATTATAAATTATATATATATATATATATATATATATATATATATATATATATACATAGTGCATAAATATATATATATATTATATATATGTATATTTATATATAATGCATATATATATTTATTTATTTATACATGTATATGCATGTATAGGGGGCCTATGCATATACAGTATATATAATATGAATATGTATATAGAGTATCTAAATATACATGTACAATACATATACGTATATACAATTATATACAGTATGTATATACACACATGCATACACTGTACGATTATCATTAGTTTCAATTGACTATTGGGTACATGTAGCAAGGGCAGATTTACATTATGCATTCTTAAAAGACGTAATTTCTCTTTCGAACAGTTCGATATCTCTATTAATACTTCATTTGAATCTGCTCTTCAAGAATCTGTTTTTCATTTTTTATTCATTAGCTTTCATAAATTAGATAAATAACTTTCAGATAATGGCTGCGTTTTAGTCTGGAAAATCAGCTTCGTGGTTTCACGCGGCTAAGTTAGCGCCAGTGTCCTTACCCAAGGTTCATGCCAGTGACATAACGTGTAATTATTAAAGTCTTAGGTTTAATACACACCTGATATCGAGTTGTGTCCGGGCTACAGATCTAGAATAGATTAGCCGTTAACTGCACGTGTCCCATATATATATATATATATATATATATATATATATATATATATATATATATTATATATATATATATATATATAGGATTTTAAAATAGAAGAAGAGAATATCATAGAAGACGATAAAAGGGGCCCCGATTTAATGAAGGAGGAAATTTATTCTGCAATTAACAGTATGAAGAAGGGAGAGGCAGCCGGAATAGATGAAATCCCAGCAGAATTCTTGAAAATGTTGGAAGGAGAAACACTCAAAAAGTTAATGGAAGTATGTATGGATGTATACAGTACAGGTATTTGGCCAGACGACTTTACCAAGTCAGTGATGATTCCAATTCCCAAAAAGCCAATGCTGTGGAGTGTTCGGATTACAGAAAAATCAGCTTAATACCTCATGCATCGAAGATCTTATTAAAGATAATAAATAATCGCATTCAGTCGAAAGCAGAGATGATACTGAGCAAGACACAATTTGGTTTTAGGAAAGGATGCGGCACAAGAGAAGCAATAGGATTAATGCGGGTTTTTCGCGAAAGAAGCTTAGAATATGGTAATGACGTTTTTTATGCTTTGTAGACTTCGAGAAGGCCTTTGACAGGATTGATTGGGTAACGATGATGTATATCTTAAGAAGAATAGGAACTGACTGGAGAGATAGAAGACTAATTTTGAACTTTGTACATGAATCAAAGAGAAGTAAACAAAATCCAACAAGAATACTCAGAAGAAGGTGAAATAGGACGTGGAGTAAGACAAGGTTGTAGCATTTCGCCGCTGCTATTTAACATTTACGCTGAGGCAATGATGGAGGAAGCCATGGAAGAAGGAATAAAAGTAGGAGGGAATTTGTTACAAGATGTACGATTTGCAGATGGCCAAGGAATGGTAGCGGGCAGCAAGATTGGATTGCAGAAGATAATGGATAGGCTAAATGAAACGGCATTGAGATATGGCATGAAGATTAATATAAAAAAGACCAAGGTTATGAGAGTGTCCAATAATAAAGGTGAAGTTAGTATCACAATAAATGGTACCAAATTGGAACAGGTAAGGAGTTTCAAATATTTGGGTCATACTATAACCGATGTTGGGAAATGTGAGACAGAAATATGCAGTAGGATTGCACAAGCAAATGCGGCCTTTGGTAGTAGAAAAGAACTATTAACAAAAAAAAAGTCTAAAGAAAGACTAAAGATAAAGATAGTGAAAACTTTGGTTTGGACCACGCTATTATATGGATGTGAAACATGGACCTTAAGAAAGGAAGATATTAGGAAACTGGAGGCATTGGAAATGTGGATTTGGAGAAGAATGGAGAGGATTAGCTGGACTCAAAAGGTTACAAATGAGGAAGTCCTGGAGAGAGTTGGAACAGATAGACAGTTGATAAATGTATTAAGAAAGAGGAAGAAGAGATGGATAGGACACATTCTAAGGGGGGAAGGTCTATTAAAAGAGGTCATAGAAGGTAGAATGGAAGGAAAAAGAGGCAGGTGCAGGCCGAGAGTAGGTATGTTAGATGATTTTAAAGACCCACTCATATGTGGAAATGAAGAGGAAGGCGGAAGACAGAAAAGCATGGAGGCGTTATGTACCATAGACCTGCCAGTAGGCTGTGCACTAAAAGAGATATATATACATATAATTATATATATATATATATTGTATATATATGTGTGTGTGTGTGTGTTTATTTCAAAGCAATCTGACAACCGCAATTAGATAACACATGACCGTGTGAAATGGAACTTATGAACATAATTACATTATACATTATACGTGAAAATAACGGCATGGTAATGCAAATAAGATATGTATATTTTCAGCATAAATTGAATTAGCTGTAGCTTTATAACATTACTAGTATCATGTGGGTTATCCAGTGGTTATCAGTTTTGGAGCTGCCCTTAGTTATTATGGTATAGTTTAGCAGCGTGTCTTCGGGTATGATATGAATGTTAGTTTTGTCAGGGCAAAAGCGGAGCCAGCAAGTGGTCAGAATCACAACAGACTGCCCTAAGTAGCTTACTACAGCTGACAAGTAGAGATCCTCAAAAGTGAAATCTTATGTTATAGAAACCAGTCTTTTTAGCACGTCGTAAATACTTCTAGTGGGTTCTTAGCGTCAGCGTTTTTATATCCTTATCACAATAGTGAGGTGTAGAGTAGTTTACTATGAGTGAAAGTCTGGAACACTGAGAGATTTCTTTCAACAGACCTTTTGTGAGCGCTGAGTAAATTGCAAAAATATTGCTCGAGCATGGGGTCGTTAGAGGCGTCAATGTAAAAACTGAAGAAGACAACGGGAACCACCTCAGACGCTCCTTTCTTAAGCTATGGGTTGCATATTTTGTGTATGGATTAATTTGTTGATATATGGATTGCTCTTTAACGAGCGTGTAATAAGTCATTCAGTATGAATTTATACCTCGGACCTACCAATTTTGGAACAAGAGAGAGTCAGAGAGAGAGAGAGAGAGAGATAATGAAAAATAATTAATTTCATGCAAGCAGTAGGCCTAATCGTATTGTAATCACACATTAATGAAAGCTTTCGAAATATGACACAGAAAGATTCTGTAGCGTTATGTATTCTAGTTGAATATAGTCTGTAAATGACGGAGTTCTGTGTCAATTCATGTTTCGCTGACTATCGATGACAATATAGTAATGATTGAACAGTATTTAAAAATAATGCCAGGCGTAAATATAAGCTCGCTATTAAGAAGCCTTTTAGAGACCATTACTCTATATATGATGAGGCAGCTATTATGAATTTTGCCAGCAAAAATAATAACGAATTCTGGAGAATTTGGTCTATAAATGCACAATAACCATAAGCCGATAGCAGTTGAAAAAATTTACATAAATGGTTCATCTGCTGACAAACCTGTAGTGGATGAATTTAAGAAATATTTTCAATCGGTTTACTATGATTCCACCCCAGTAATTAATGCGAACCGCGAATTCGATAACTCCCTAGCTAGTAAGTTATCCCTTCACAAAAATATGTCGAAGTCTTCCAACACCCATTCGCCTGACCTAGCATGCATAAACGTGGAGCTAGTTGATCGATATATTCAGAAACTTAAATGGGGCAAAGCTTGTGGACCTGATAACTTGATGAAGAAAAATTTAGTCTATGCATATCCAATTATTGTGAAGCATTTAACAAACCTTTTTATATGCATTGCTACGCATAGATTGTTCCTGATGATTTCTGTTCTGGGTTTATTGTACCAATTATTAAAGATAAGCTAGGTGACAGCAATGACAGCAATTATTATAGAGGCCTTATCTTAGTACCTCTTATCTCGAAATTATTTGCATTGGTCATACTTGAAATTTGCAATGATTATCTCACTACTAATGACCTTCAGTTTGGTTTCAAAGCGAATTTTGGGTGTAATCAGGATGTCTTCGTGATTACTGAAGTCGTAAAATATTTTAAAATATTTATTGGACAAAGGAAATAGTATATTCCAGGCTGCTCTTGACCTCAGAAAAGCTTTTGACAGAGTTAATCACTTCAAACTCTTTACGAGTTTATTAATTAGAGGCATGCCCTTATGGATAGTTTTAGTGCTTCAAGATTGATACTCTAATTTAAATGTCTGTGTTCGATGGAATCTAGCATACTATTTAACTCTTTGATAAAAAGTGGCGTAAGGCAGGGTAGTCCGCTCTCACCTGCACTGTTTTACATTTTTGTCGATTCCTGCATAGAAGAGTTAAAAAATACTAAAACTGGCTGTGAATTTGGGCCTCCCTTTGCAGGAGTAGTAATGTATGCAGATGACTTGTTGTTAATTTCACCGACAGTTTTAGGCCTACAGAAGTTACTAGATCAATGTTCTCTGTCGTCTAGTCGTCTAAATTTAGAATTTAACACTTATTAATCTTTGTGCATTGCTATTGGCTCAGCATCGAATTTCGCTAGCTGGTCCGTGATATTACAAGACAAACTTTAAATCTGGAAAAGCTAAGGTTAACGTCAGTTTCCTCACTCGAAAGCGATGTCAGTGACCGGCGAGCCCATGATTTGAACCCCGCACATACTGATCCGCGGTCGAGTGTCTTATCGACTTCGCCACTGGCTCCAGCCAGTGGGTAAATCGCTTTGAGTACTTAGGTGTTAATTTCAAAGCAGACAACGTATTACATGTGGATACTAATGCTATCATTAGAAGATTTTATGCTAGCAGTAATAGTATTTTAAAGAAATCTTTACATATGAATGATCTCACTAGATTATATCTTCTTGAAACCCACTTCTTGCCTATATTATCTTTTGCTACTGTTAGTATTGATCTGAGGAAAGACCTGATTCATGACTTAAAAGTAGCTTTGAATAATGCTTTTAGATCAATCTTTCATTATTATAGATGGGAGTCTGTTAAATCTATTATGGCAGGTCTAGGAAAATTACATTTTAGACAAACTAGGGTAAAGTTAGAAATTAACTTTTTAAGAAATAACATGTTACACAGCGTAAAAATATGAAATAGCATGTTACACAGTAATGGTGTTCTAAGACATATTACAATTAGGTATATTATCGCTAACTTTGACAATCTGTGCAAGACCTTTAATTTGTCTTTTAGTTACTCTACTATGTTATCAAATAATATTTCTTACTGTCAAACTATGCACTTCTTATATAAGTCTTTTTCAAATCGGTGTGGCTAATTTTATCGATTATATGTTCATTTGCCTACTCTTATGTGCAGGGTTGACTTTTTATTTTACTATTAGTATTTTTGGATTTTTATTTTGTTTGTTTTCTATTTTCTACCTATCCGATGATGACGGATAAGGAAATAGATGTAGACCTACGCTCAATAATAGAATGCATGAAGTGAGTATTTTGATCCAATTAGGCTAACTGTAACTCTGTGTAATTGGTGGTGGTAATATACATGTATATATATTTACTAGTACAGTAATGATTGGTCGGTCGGCTATTTACTAGTACAGTAATGATTGGTCGGTCGGCCGATTCTCGCTTTAATTTTTCAAGTACATGTACGTATATCACAAGCAAAATATATTAAGCCAACACCCAGACTCACAACCATCTGATTTCATATTTCTGTAAATATGTGTAACAAACGATCATGAAAAAGTTTCTTAAACACGTCAATGTACTACATGAATAATGTTTGCATATTGTCCATTCACAACTTCTTGAAAATAGTCAAAATAACACGCAGTGGTATCAAAACTGTTAGAGACCAATAACTCAAGACCAAGACCAGAACCTTCGTGACCAAGACCATTCTATAGAATAGTTATTGATCATTCTTTATAATAGTTCTTTGCAAAGACAGGAACCTTTGAGACCAAGACCAAAATCGCGAAAACCCGGTCTCAAGCGGTCTCGAGACCCAAACCAGGTTTCGAGGACTACAAATCTGCTAATTATCGATACTAATTGTTATAAGTAAGTAGCTTTCAGATTGAACTCTAAATGATTGAAAAGTTAAAATTGTAATTTAATCAAAAAATATTTTTTTCATAATTATAGCAAATCACAACATTAATGGTAATTATAAACTCTCTTGCACTGTGCACTTCCTACTGGCAGGTCCATGGTGTATAGCACATTCACTCTTCTCTGTCTTCCTTTTTCCTCTTCACGTCTACATACAAGTTAAACTCTAAATCATCTAGCAAACAGGATAACTAGGTAAACAGGATAATTTTTCCAGGGAATGACGCCCCTGCCCAGTAAATGTTAGTTGCAGCTGAGGAATGCATAGGGGCCCACCTCGTCTTAAGAAGAATCCCCATGAAAATGGTATATGACAATAGGAATTGCTAGATGATTATGAAAATTATGTACATGTAGGCTAAAATTGCATAGACTAACTGCAAATTGTTAACATTTGACAATATTCATAGGGACAGTATATGGCAAATAACAAGAGTTATAAAATTCTTGAGATATTCATTGAGTTGTTTAAACTGTTATTTGGTAGAATGCCCGCCTTAGGATTGAAATGTCAATTTTAGGATAGAAATTAACGTTCAATTAAAATTTGGCAATTTTTCCAGGATTTGTACATTATCGCACACGGGTATATTCACTAAGAATATTTACTTGCACTGTATACAAGATATACATGTATTTTGATTTTACCACCATCACCACGCGCAATTTTATTAATCGCAGCGTCATATTTATCATTCCAAAATGGTTACGGCAATTACAGCTCTGTCATTCATCCAGTAAACGTCTATGGACAGTATTACTGTAATCGCAACTTCATAAATTTAATTTAATAACTGTAAGTTCTATTTTAGAAACCTTTTATATTGGCCTATAAGAAATTTTTAGATATTGAGTTTTTGAAGGGCGTATGGTACATGGGTAAAACGTCCGCCTTAGGATTGAGAGGTTAAGGTTCAAATCTAGGTTCAATTAAAAATGGTCATTTTCTTAGATGTGTGCATTTTTCATACGGATACATCTAATGATAGTGTTAATTAAAAACTCGAATCAAAGAGCGCAAAGCAGGCATTAAACAATAACCTGAAATTAAATAATACGAAATTTGGACGACTCTAAAAATACATTTAAGCAGTAATTATTGTCTCGAATATAAACATAATACCAGATAAAATTAATGTTTGCAACAATCAAGGAAAACATAAACTAGAGCACTGTTGGAAAATAAATGTATAATATTTGTGAAGCACTCATATTGGCATACAGGAAAAGTTGAAACTTTTAACAAGCATAAAATTTAAACAGTATGTTTCTGCATACATATCATAGCATGACGTATCCCTGAATATAACATTAATAAAACATATAGTACTTGTATTGTATAGAAGACACAGAAATAAAACAATATAACTGGATATGCAAACAAAGCGATAAACAATTCATCTGTATAAATAAAGCGACAGCTACTAAACTATGATCTAGATTCCGGTTAAGTAGTGTCTAAAGTTTTTAGCACAGCCTCACAATCCAAGCAAAAGCAGATGTTCGGGTCGCTTTTACTTTATTAGGTTAATTAATATTAATAATAAAGGTTTAACGTCCGATTCCTCATTCAAGGATGATGTCAGGGACATCATCCCTGACATCATTAGCGTTAATTGTTCACTAGAGTTAAAACACTATGGCAGTAGTTTTGCCGGAAGAACTCGTTAAATTAGATATGAATAAAGTAAAGCTATGTTGTGATTCACAACACAAGGTTACGTACCTAATGTTTTAGTTAATAATTTATCCTTTAGAGATCTTTAGAGATAATATAACAATGATATTTTTATTTTCCACCTTCAGATGTATTATTTATTGACCACATCTTGAGTAAAAGATATATTAACTGTTCCCATCTATATGCTCAATTGTAAAACTAACCCCCCCTCCCTCAGTCTCTCTCTCTCTCTCTCATAGTGTATTGCCTTTTGATTGATCCTTGATTATACATGTATAATGTATAACGATTCCACTCTTCTCTATATAGCACTCCATATAGCACTGTCCATTTAATGCAGCGACTGCATACTCTATGATATTGTTCGGAGTTAGGAGTTATTGCTTTGACCTCTTGTTTCAAATTCACGAACTTGACGAACGTTAAACTCATCTGGACGTTTCCAGTATTTCATTGATTTACCTGGTTCTTCAGGGAAAGTTGCCACATTGTTATTTGTTAGTGTGTCACTGCAACCTTTACATGCTGGTTTGTTCACTCCGACAGATTCCAGCGTCGCTTCATTGTTACCATTGGATTGAGAAAAGTTCATCAGTTTCATTTCCGCATGTTTAGAATGGTGTTCAGTTCTTTGCTCTTTGACAGTGCCGCTTATTAACTCAGTTTCTTCTACCAGCCTAACGGTAACCCCTTTAATGTTGTTGATGCTGGTTTCCATGACTTTTGATGACATGTTTTCAACAAGCTCCTCATTATGGAATCCAAAGCTAGAGTATGTTGCTTGTTTTTCTTCACCATCATTGTTAATTATAGGAAAAGAGCTGCCTACTGTCGGATTATTGTCTATTTGCCTTTCCTTGGCATTGATAGCTATAAGAATCTCCCCGTCAGAAGTCAATCCAACAGCTACGGTGTCCCTCTTCGTATCATTACTAAACTGAGGATCGCCGTGTTTCGCTAAAACTTCCTTAGCTATATCTTTGGCAATATCTTCAAGTTCTTCTGGATATTCGAGTTCTACTTTGCCCTGACTGTTTCGTCGGAGGCCACCATAGATCAGATACTTTTCCTTGGAATTCTCTAAGTGCTCAATATCTCGTGCGCCATTCGCCAATATGTTCAAGTGTTTGTCACTCTTCAAAGTATCGCAAACATTATTCCTCAACTCATCTGGATTCATATTGACTTGATCAGCAATCGTATCAAACAGACAATTATTCGAACTCTCTCCAGCAACAGAAGGTTCAGTATTATTTGGACCAGTCCAGTGACCTGGATGATTGTCTGTCGCCTCGTGGTATTGGACGTAAACTGGTTCTCCTGGTTTATCCTCACCAATGTACATCATAACATTTCCGTTGTCGTCCAACACGGTCACTGGTCTGTTTATAGTATCGCTAACGGGTCCCAACATTGGTAATCCGGCCTCTCCACCACTTTCTAGTTTATTAATTACCTGTTTTGCTTTTGCCTCTGCTACTGGATTTTTTATACCTTGCTTATCCTTGCTTTCAATCAATCCATGTTTGTCTCCATCCTGCAGTAATATGAGACGTCTTTGTGACTTGAATGTGTTTATGGATTTATTCAAACAATCGTTGACATCAGCCGTTAATGAGTCGACGCCTTTATAGGCAGCATAGCTTAGTAATGGCATTAGCACGCTGCCTCTGATAACATTACACATATTGGAGGCAACGGCTTGAATTAATTCCTCAGTCAATTGGCTAGAGGGTAATTTGACTGCTTCCAGTTTAACCTGTTCTTCCACAACACTTGCCTTCTGACCTTTTTCCTCTTGTTTCTCTTCGTCTAGCTTTTTTCTTTTTATAGCTATTGCAGATATTTCCATTTTTATGGCATTTAAAAAAGTGGAAAAATCTTCAGTCAGATCATACAAAGATTTTGCAATTTTTGCAAGCATCAAGGCTTCTGATGTGCCTTCCCACTTCCTCGATGCAACACTCTCTCCAATTTGCTGCAGTCCATGCACTAACCCCATGGCAATGTTGTCAGTTTGTGATTTCGGATGAAGAATCTCCACTGCTTTCAGAATAATTAGCTGCTGTTGGTATGTATTTCTCTCAGCTCTATCAACTTCGAGGAGTAACTCAACATCGTCGTTGTTGTCTATCATTGTTTTGATGGAATCTGTTATCATATCTTTAATCTTATTCTCTACGAGTGGCATTAATGTACAATTCAATGAATAGTCAGCCACTCCAACGACCAGTTTTCTGGCAACTCCCTTTCCTAATTCGAATCCAATTTTTTTGGCTGCCAACCGATATCCGGCTTTGACAGTAGTGGTCATTCCTTTGGTGACTACACTTGCCGTTTGTTTAATTCCATAGTATGCCGTTTTAGCAAAGTTTTTGAGAGCTGAAAATCCAGCACACATTAATGAAACAGAATATGAGATAAGTTTCTGGACGCGCCAAGACTCCCAACTGAAATCTCTGTTGACGATTCCATCCACAACACAGGTGATCAAATCAGTCACGCCTTCAACTAGCATTCCGAAGCCAATAGATGCCCCAGCTCCAACGGTAAATATACCAAGAGCGGCTCCACCAACTATCTGGCCAATACCAATCATAGCCAAGCAAAACACTGATCCCCATTCTATGGGCTTAATGAGATGAACCTCGAAACTGCCCAAGTTACCATTGTTTCTAAAAGTGTCGATTTCACTATCGTATAAGGATAGAATTTCTTGTGATGGCAGAGAAGACTCGATTGAGTTGAGAATGACATTAAAACTAATGTTATTCTGAAGCGCTTCACCAATTACGCCTTCTTCGTATCGAACTTTATTTGCTTCCAGTCCTTCGATATACTTTTTGTCCTCGTCTGCGTCAGTTTCATCACTGGCTTTACGAATTCTTTCTATTTCAGTTTTTACAAAGCCTTTTCCTTTCCCAATTGCATATTCAATCGCACTTTTCTGAGTTGAAAAGAGAGTTAACATGTGTTGGACTTGTTCAGAGAGGGCTTCAGATGCAGGCGCTGATTGCTGAATCACAAACAAATCTCTCTCTAATCTTCCTTCAATTATCTCTATTGCTTTTCTTAAATCTTCAACTGCTTCATTCGCCAAGTCAATCTTTTTGTCTTTCATGTACAAAACAAGCTTGCAGTACCCTCTGTTGTAATAAGCATTTGACAGAAAACGATCATCCAGCTCTATTGCTCGTGTGTATCTCTGGATTGCTAAATTATATTCTTTGTGGTCCATCTTTAGATTACCATTAAGTATGTGGAAGTAGGGATTTTTAACAAAAGTGTCCGATTCAAGCTCGTGCTTAACTAGTTCACAAAATTGTTGAATTTCGTTCTCACTCTCTAAATTATCTTCGTGCTCCTTAAGCCACAATCCGAATCTTTCCTCAACTGCTCTGGCATTGTTTTCACATTCAAGTCTATCTATTGTTCTGAACTTATCCCGTATATGTTTCAGCAGACAACAAAACGCAACAAATATTCGGTCTTTGATAAGTACTTTTTCAATTTCTGCCTCACCTTCCAGCAATCGATTCCTTTCTATTTCATCTCTTGACTTTACTATTTCTTCCAACGTTGACTCGACGTCCTGAAGGAGAACGAATTGACCAGTTCCTTTATTTCCAGTTCTCGACGTCCTTCCAAAGTTTTGTATTTCAACCCTCTCATTAACTGGTAGGGACGTCAGACAAACATGTAGACCACCGTTCTTCTCTACATCTTTTGACACACTTATATCGGTTCCCCGGCCAGCGATATTGGTAGCAATAATGATCTCACCTGGTTTTAATTCTCTCTGGACAACGGCTGAGTTTTCTTCTGTCTTATAAAGATAAATTGTGTTTTCTTTAACTCCTTGTTCTACCAGAGATTGATGCAATTTGTCAACTTCGCTTAGATATTGTGCAATAACGAGCACAGCTCTTCCCACTTGTAATTTCCTTATGCAACTTTGCGCTATGGTTAGAAGCCATTTGTTTTTATCTTGGGCATATAACGGTTTGAGTTGACGATATAGTTTCCTTCTAAAAGGCGGTAGAATAA
Source organism: Enchytraeus crypticus (assembly GCA_905160935.1). Taxonomy (NCBI): domain Eukaryota; kingdom Metazoa; phylum Annelida; class Clitellata; order Enchytraeida; family Enchytraeidae; genus Enchytraeus; species Enchytraeus crypticus. The sequence goes on along the minus strand of CAJHZI010000435.1, from coordinate 68,663 downwards.
CAGTGTCTACGTTGTACATTTTTCTGAGAAGCACTTGTGCACTTTCGCTGCCTAGTGTCCCTGTGAGACCCACAAGGCGTTGTGCATAACGCTTGAAGAAAGCAACATTTGAAATGTAGTTTGTTGTGTATGTTTCAGGAGATAGTTTAGCCCCATGTTTAATCTGCAAAAATTGATGAACCCCATTGCTAATGTGCATATTAGCTTGAACTATTCCTGTCTTATTTGCATCAACGGGCGCAATCTTTCCGTTCCTAATAACATAGTGTTGGTTGTTTTTGTAAGCGTATTTAGCAAAAATAGCGGCATCGATCCACTTTGGCAATTGTACATTAAGCACAAACTCACGTAGATGAAGAGGAATGGGCATTTCTGGGTATTCCTTACACATTTCTTTGCCCTCTTTGTCCAAATGTTCATTGTCACGCAGTACCAGTCGCATAAACTGTTCTGTTTGCTCTTTAATAAATTCCAGTTTCGTCTTTTCGATCGGTGTGGCACCGTCAATGCAGTTTTCGTCAGATTTTATCGATCCATCTTCATTGATCTTGTTACTACTATCCACCAGATATACACGCCCCTGTTTCTCAATCAGATAGCTTTCAATCATACCGATTTGATTCCATATTGTGGCCAGCACTGCTTCCAAGTTCTCCATTCCGGGGACTGGAGACGAAAGCATTACTAATTGATTGCGTCCATCGATTAACATACTGTCTACTTCATCAACTACCGCTATATCAAATTTTCGTCCACTTCGTGTTCCTATTTGACTATACTCGTCCCTGAGAATGTCCCCCTGAAACTCCTCTGCTGCCGCATAAACAATGTTAGCTCTGTACGCCTCCTTACGAACACTATCTGCAGTATCGGGTGTCACATAGGACGCAGTCTGGTTAAAATATTTCTGAAAGAATGGTGCCATTTTTTCACACTGGGGCTTAGCTAGCTCCGGTGAACTGGTAATGACATCTACCACGTGACCCCTGAGAGTCATGATGGCAGCAAACATTGCAACGATGAGGGTTTTGCCCTCTCCCGTGTTGACTTGAAGCAGACGACCTCCTTCATTACCTTCTATCGTATCCAGTAACAGAAGCAATGCCATATTCTGAACGTCTCTGGGTGAATGTCCTGTGTGTAGCTTAGCGGCTCGATTAACTACCGCAATCATTTCGTGCAACTCAACCACTGACTCACCAGATCGTATCATCATGCTCCATTTCGCTATATCACTTTCACTTAGGTTGTCTATTCTGGTGCTCTTCGGAAGAACACTGGTAGTTTTTTCGGAAGATCCCATATATGTGCGAAAACGTTCAACATTGTTGTGCTTGATCTGCTCAAATACGTCGAGTTTTTTTAGCTCATCATTAAGAGAATATTCAACTTCTGGAAACGCTCGCTCAACAAGTACATTATGAACTTGCTTTATCCACTCTACCGGATCTTTGTTCTTTTTCACCTTCGCTCTGGAGTCTGATAGAACGACAGGTAGTTCATCAAATTTAAGCAATTGAGGTGCTCCTTCGAAGTCATGAACATGAAGAAGAATTGTCAAAAGAGGCTCCATATCTGAGAGATTCTCAATAAGATCGAGTTGCTTCAGTACATAACTGAAATTCCAGTGACTATAAAACTGCTTGCACAGTATTTGCACAAGTTCAAACACCTGGTTATGCTCAGATGACGACTTAACAGCTACTGCTTTGAAATTGTTGAAACACGATGGATCGAGCTCAAGAATTTGAAGTTGTTTGTTAAGAGGACTTTTAAATTGATATCCTGAAAATTTTAGGCAAAAGAAGCATTCTATAATACTCTTAGCTAACAGATGCAGGGGGTTGCATCCATCAGGCAATGCCTGAACAAAATGTTGCTTTGATTTATTGGTCAATGGACTTTTCTGTATTTTGACAAAGAAGTCGAGAAGATCGGAGAAATTGACGTAGAATCGTAATAGTTTTTGTGTTGCTATCACAAAAAAGTTGAAATCAAACCTCGTTGCAACGTTTAGAAATTTTTTTAGGTCGGATTCGCTGTGTTCTATATTTTTCATTTTCAGCATCTGATGAAGCCAAACTGACTTCAGCTCATTTAAGAAACTATGCTCATTTTCAGAGTTACAAATCAGATTCTGAATTCGACTGCTTGATATTACCAATGTTGCCACTGGAAAGAAGTCATGAAAATTCATCCTGTTCATCACTGCAATATTGACAATTGCTTGCAACAAGCGTACCAAATCAACACCATTAGCGTCTACTGAGTCCAGTATTCTGTAAATTATCATGTAGAATGCTTGTCGCTGAAAACTGGTTATATTTTTGTCGGTGTTCTCAATAAGTAGTCCCAGTAAGTTTTCCACTAGTGCATCAACGTCTTTAATACTTTCTAACTCTGTGACTTGATCAACAACGTTTTCTTCTTCGTCAGTAGTAATTAACATCTCAACTTCGTCGTTACTTTCCTCTTCAGGGATTTCATGTATTTCTGTGTATTGAACACAGTCTGGTACATCAATCACCTCTATTTGACTTTGCTTCTGATAGGCTTCTGCCGAACAGAACAGAACAGTGTGTTTATCTCTTCGTAGTAGCGCTCGATCTTCGCATTTCTTTCTGAAAGTTTCCTGACATGCTATTTTAATTTTAGAACTCTGCCACTGTTTTACAAGTCTTTGTCTGTCTTCTTTCTTTTCGATTTCTTTAATTATTTTTTCTTGAGTCCCTTTTTCTTCTTCACATCTTTCTCCTCTCGCTTGTTTTTGCTTTTCTTCGTTTAATTTCTCAGTGGCAGCATTTGTTTTATCACGAAATAGATTCTCTCGGTAATATCCATTTTTACACGTTTGATAAGCAAGATCAAGCCATTGCTTTGCTTGGTCAAATTTGCCTTGCTTGAGAAAATCGCATCCAATGTCGTATGCTTTGTCAGCTGCGTCGTTTTCGCTTTCTCCAAGTTCTCTACCCTCATACGAATAAGTGTATGTTAAGTAATCACTACTTATTCCAGTCAATTCAGACAAACCAACTGTGGTAATGCCAAAATACCATCTCCATCCCGTTTTCATTTCCTTCCGTTGAGTCGTTCTAACTACTCCGTTGGATAATGTTTCTTTCGTAATGTAAATGTTCACTCCATTAGAACCACCCGTGGACGTCAGCCATCCGCCTTCAGAATGTGAAGCCATTTTAACCAAGGGGTTAGAACAGACTGTTCTTAATTATTTTTCAACCGTATCTGTAAATATATGTACAATACGTCAAGTTAATAATGTTATTAATAAAACCTTAAAGTGATTTTCTCTGTGGTCATAAGTAGCATTCCCCACCAAAAAATTATGATATATCAACAGAGGCAGACCGAGGTGTAGAATGGTAGATGATTTAGCGATTTACTCGCATGTGGACATAAAGAGGAAAATCAAGACAGAGAATAGTGGAGTCGTTATATACCATGGACCAGCACACATATACGAGAGTTTAGTTGTACTTATAAATTAGAGAGGATGTACACATCAAGTGATTTTTATGGTAGATTGTAATGCAGTGATTGCTGAAGGTAAAGACAGACAGGAAATGGGTGAGTGTGTTATGGGAAAAAGAAAATACCATGGTCAGGAATTGATTGAATTGTGCAACTCGATGAACAAGGTAGTAAAAAACACGTGGTTCAATCGTGAAAATAGAAGCAGATACACATAGAAGAAGCATTGAGATTCTGAAAGATTCTAACTAGATTATAATAACAATATTATTATTATAATCCAGTTAGATAATAATAATAATAATGTTATTATTATTATTATAATCTAGTTATACAATTATAATCTAAAATACAATTATACATTGTATTTTAATTACACAGCGATAGAGAAATAGTTTAAAACGTTCATGGGCTTACTCGGGAGCTGTTGTAGATTCAGACCACAATAAGGTGACGGCTCAGATGGAAATGAGTCTGAAGAAAAAATTAAAATAATTTATGTAACGAACTGGAATATTCGCGCATTAGAAGAAATATGGTCAATTTGAGGAAAGTAGATAAGTAAAGTAAACAAAGTAAACACGCATTATAGTGAAATGATCAACTATTTTGATATCTATCGCTTTTCAATACCACATATTTAAACCGTTAGGCAATTTATTCAATTTTCCGTGTAACCATTTTACATTCGGACATAGTGAATGTCCGAGATTTTACTCTCAGATCACCGAGGCTGGGATTGGAACCAACGAGGGTTCAATTCACCTCAGGATCTGTCATTTAAAACTTCATGACGTTACCCATACGCTATTGAGACATTCCAGATCAAAATTCTAAGGAGACTAAAAGGTGAAAAGTGATGGAATTAGAAGAGTAAATGAGACATAACCAGATAAAGGAGGCAATAAAACAGCAGCCAAAGACGTTTATGGTTTCAGAAATGTAAATAGAGCCAAAAATCCTAGAATCACAAATGAAATGCTAGAGAAGAAAGATGATACATAAAGATGGAATAATCGTCAGACAGAATATGGAAAAAAGGATATAAACTTGATGGAATCTTTAAACGACTGGAAAACGACTATGAAAACTGGTTACTACACAAGAGTTGCCTATATTGACTTTTCTAGAGCGTTTGATTCAGTTTGTCACTCAAAATTAATTTATAAGTTGCAAATTATGGTTATCTATGGCTCCACGTTGGCTGTGAAACATCAAACATTCTGTTTTCTAACCTTGAAACAGAACACAGCAAGTAAAACTTCAGAATGCACTCTCAAAACCTGTTTTAATCAAAACTGGGAACCCTCAGGGAAACGTCCTTGGTCCTGTTGTGTTTGTAATGCATATTAATGAATTGAGTAATTTGTTTCCGGAATCAGTTAAATATAAATATTTCGCTAATGATGCTAAAATGTACAGCCAAGCTAAGTGTACTGCTGATTTTCATCATTTTCTTGATAAATAGTCAATGTTGGCAAATATATGGCAACAGAGTATATCAGTCAATAAATGTTGTACTATGGACATTTTAAACAACCAATAAGCACATATTTGACTCGTCTTGTAAAAATCCTTTTTAAAAAATCGATGTAATTAACGTTAACCAAATCCATGACTTAGGCGTAATAGTTGACACTAAACTATTGTTTACTGACCATATTGCTAAAATAGTTTCCACTGCCAAACAAAGAATTTATTTACTTTTCAGAGCGTTTTTAACTCATGACGTCGGTAAGATACTCGACCGCGGGTCAGTATGTGCGGGGTTCAAATCCTGGGCTCGCCCGTAACTGACATCGCTTTCGAGTGAGGAAACTGACGTTAACCATAGCTTTACCAGCTTTACCAGCTCCTCGAATATTGCACACCAGTGTGGTCCCCTCACTTTGTTGGGGACATAATTTTATTCAAAAGTGTCCAAAGAAGCCTTACTCTTTGATTCGTTTCTTGGGTGGATTGATTACAAAGGGTTTGACCGTTGATTGATTTGACCGTTGAACAACCAATCTTTCCTCCACTCTTAACTTGAGTGTGGTAGAGCTCTTTATTTTTATTTTTGGAATGTCTCATTAGCGCAATGGTTAGAGGTGCAGACGACGTCATGAAGTTTTAAATGACAGACCCTGAGGTGAATTGAACCCTCGTGCGTTCGAATCCCAGCCGCGCTGATCTGAGAGTAAAATCTCGGACATCCACCGGACTGGCTACACGGAAAATGGGCTAAATTGCCTAACGGATTTAACATGTGGTATTAGAAGTCATAGATATCAACATAGTTGATCATTTCACTATAATGTGTGTTATATCAAATTTCAGTGTGATATTGAAACTAATAGTCAAACTGTGAGATCTTCGAGGAAAAAAATTAAAAGGCGGGGGGACTCTTTTCTTTTAAAAACAAAATTGATGTTGATACGGTCACCTGCATACAATTATTCCTCGACTGTAAAGTGTTTCAGTATTGAAACGAAAAAAAAGGAAAAGAGTTATCACCCTACGTAGTATATACCTTAATGACTGTTTTACTTGGAATGAGCATGTTCAATTTAATAGGCAAAAAACCTTCTAAAGCAATTGGTATTTAAACGGGTATAAAAACAAGTTTTTATTACCTTTTAACCGGAGGAAAAAATTATACTATTCATTTGTTATCCGAGATTCTGAAATTTATTAATTTTTAAAAGTTCCAACATTTATGCAAGCTAACCCATTTTCATGAATTGTTTACAACTTCCTTTCCCAAAATCTGCACTATAGTAACTTAAACTACTTCATTTTTCAGACATCTAAATAATACAATGATTTATTTATCACATGGTATTTAAATATTTTTAATTTTTTAAACATGGAAGTGGAAAGCAAAACTGGAGTGCAGAAGTTAATGGATATTCTGAATGATAAGGCATTGAAATATGAAATGAAGATTAGCATCAAAAAGATAAAAGTGATGAGAGTGTCCCAGGATAGAAGTGAAGGCAATATTACAACAAATGGTACGAGTGTGGACCGGTAAGGAGTTTCAAATATTTGGGTCATACTGTAACCGATAATGGGAAATGTGAGACTGAAAGCGGCCTTTGGTAATAGGAAAGAACGTTTAACAAAAAGTCTAAAGAAATACACAAAGATATAGATAGTGAAAACCTCGGTTTGAACCACGCTATTGTATGGACGTGAAACATGGATCTTTTGTAAGGAAAATATTAGGAAACTAGAGGTATTTGAAATTTGGATAAGGAGAAGAATGAGAAGGATTGTATGGAATCAATAGATTATAAATGAGGAAGTTATGGAGATATGTGGTCGGCTACAGATAGACAGTTGGCAAAAATGCATTAAGAAGTAGGAAGAAGAGTTGGATAGGACACATTCTAAGGGGAGAGTCTACTAAAAGAGGTCATAGAAGGCAGAATGGAATGAAATAGAAGCTGAGGCAAGACGAGAATAGGAATGTTAGAAGATTTAAAGATCCTTTCATAAGTAGACAAGAAGAGGAAAGCGGACGACAGAGAAGAGTGGAGGCGTTATATGCCCTGGACCTGCCAGTAGGCAATGCACTAAGATAGGTATATTGATTTATATACATGTACAGTATATTGAATTATATAAACAGAATTACCATGTATTGATCATATTCTGATATTTAGATTTTATAGTATAGTAAACGATCTATTTTCCATGCAACAGGTAAAAAAGTAAACATATAACTTTTTTAACTCGCGATTATAAAAAATATCGTAGTATTTAAAACATTATCAATACACTATAAAGAATGACATTTGAACAAAATTTGAGAGATGTGGCGGATTCAGAAAATCCAGGGGGCAGGGGAAAATCCCTTTTAGGTCCCGCCTTCTTTTATGTCAGCCGATTTTATATAAATGACAGGCGCCACTGCTGTCCAGCAATATAATACACCTTGTTGTATTTTAATAGTTTCTATTAATGTAGGCCGCCTATAATTAGCAGTGGAAATTGGCCGATACGATGAAATAAACGATTGAACTACCAAAAAATAAATAGAAAAAAGGTAACCACTTAGTTTCTGAAATTTTACGAAGGACAGATTTTGTTACAATTGTTGACAATATTAAAACAATCGCCGCTCCATAAAAAATTCTGGATCCACCCCTATTTGAGAGTTAAAATTAGGCCAATTTGAGAGTTAATTTCTACGTAACTTATTAACATTTTTGATAAATCTTGCCGTCATTTTTATGTTATAGGCGTATCCTTGAGGACAAAATACTTGGAAAATAGATAATTGAAATATTTTTCAAAATTCATGAGTCAAGATTGCAAAAGATATACCACATTATTATACAACGTCCCTGTTGGTAGCTATACTCGAAGCTTGCGGTTCTGTAGCGTCATTAAAGAAATTAAATATTTTAATATATATTTTTGAGCACAGTGGATGCATTACTCATTGTCTATCCTTAAGCGCATTACGTGTAAAAATATCTCCAATTCCGAAGTTCACTAAAGCCCCTTTTCCGTTCCCCCAACCCTCCTTGTTTTGACCTGGTAACGTGCAAGCTAGTACAGCAGTCAGTTAACATTTGAAACAGTTGAAAAGTTAATAGGCTGTGTGACTCGTCTGCTACAAAATACTTTCTCTTTCGTAAGAAAGATAAAGTATTTGAAGTTATAGCAGACGCTCAAGTGTACAAGAGACATGTACATGTATATATATGTAGCCGGCTTGTTTCCATTTAATGTCGTCGAAGGGTTGCAGTTTGCAATAAATTTAGTAATTCATGTCTTAAAAGTTTTTATGTAACTCCTATACCCTCGTCAAAAGCATCTATTTGATCATCCACGGACGATTTGAGTCCTAATTATTCCCAAAACTATAAATATATTATAGAATTTTTGGTTTATTAACTAATTATTGCTATTATTCATGAGTAGTTGGAGACAGTGGCGATGTCAGTAAAATACTCGACGGCGGATCAGTAAGTGCGGTGTTCAAATCCTGGGCTCGTCCCGTCACTGACATCGCTTTCGAGTGAGGAAACTGATGTTAACATTAGCTTTACTAGCTTTACCAGTAAAAACTCCATGTGCGCCGTCTTTCGTTCAATACTTTGGCATTTGTGACCGATTTTTTAACTTCTTGCTTAGGTATAATTAAGATAACATTTACTATAAAGTAACGTCATGTATTTCAGTTAATTGGTTTACGTTGAAGCAATGCTGGAAAATATGCGCGACTGAAGATATAAGTTAAAGTAAATCAATCGCTACATATTGTTTACAAATCCTTGAATTAGCTAACTACACATCACAAGAAAGAAAACGAAGTTATACAGGTACAGTCCAAACTCTTTTAGCAGTCAACGCATATACTCAGTATATACGGGGTTCAAATCCTGGACTGGCCCATCACTGACATCGCTTTCGAGTGAGGAAACTGAGGTTAACATTAGCTTTACCAGCTTTTAAAATGTACTCTTTTGGCGAGAATACAAACTCTGAGGCGCTTTCGCTACACATCAAATGCGTTGTCAATTACATATTGATAGTCCAACAGATACTGCTGCAACTCGTCGAAGTTATTTACTTTCTTCTGATGCACACACTGTTACGTCACACCCGGTAGACATTAGATCAATGACAAAAATCGTATTGTTTATTTAATTTGGTGTATAAAAGTTAATCAATTAAGTTTAGTTATGGATAAGATTTATGATTAGGGTCAGGGAGAGTTTTAGGGTTAGGGTTTAACTTGAATGGAATTCAGGTTATATTAATTCAGATAAAATGTGTCATTGTTTTAGATTGCTTATAAGTTGTTCGACGGTTCCATACAATAGAGTGTCTTATGGTAGAAGCGTGTATTTAATTTACGAAGCTTTTAATGCTAGTGATGGTATTAGCAGGAATTCAAGTTAAGTTTCTAGTATTTCATTTTTGATTGTTTTATGATCCTATGTTTTTGTGTGTATGTGTGTGTATATATTTATATGTGATGGATCTTGATCCTGCCTGTTTTTGACGAATAAATAAATGAATATTAATGGAATTAGAGTTAGATTAATAATAATAATAATAATAATAATAATAACGGTTTAACGTCCGTTTCCTCATCCAGGGATGATGTCAGGGACGTCCCCAACAGCACATATCACTACAGATCAATTCACCCAGACCAACCTGCGAAAGAAATGTGCTGAGGAGAAGCAAGGTCCTAAACGAAAACCAGTCCGGTGAGCAAAAAAATGGTCAGGAATGACATTTAGATTTAGATGACATTTATAATTTAGATTTAGATGACATTTAGAAAATAAACTGTACGATTTTTGTCATTGATCTTTTGTCTATAGTCGCACCAATAGCCGATAGTCAACCGGGTTTGGATCAGGTGAGTTTTATGGCAGCCACATTTAAGGAGAGATAAACAGACTAATGGAGTTTAACAGCAGTTTCACTGCTTCATTAACTCCGCTTGCATGATGCCATGACGCCGTCTTGTTCTAGAATGAAAAACTCTCCAGAAATCTCACATGACCAGCAACATTTCCTGCATGAGAAATACTTTTTAGTTTAATGGGTTAACGTCAAAGTCAGAAGCTCGAAGGGCTTTCCTTCATGACGTCAGGTGTACCGATGAACTGTTGAACCCCGGAAACCGGGCTATATAGCCATGGTTGATCCAAAGAATTGACCAACCAAAGCAGCAGTCGGACTAGACTGAGTGATAATCCAAATGGGTTGAACCTTGCTCCAAACAGTCCTGGGAGTCTGGGACTCCCTGAGCCAGAGCTCGACTCCAAGTGATTGCCCGCAGCTAACGGTCAAGCCAATGACCGCAGTGGCGGAACCAGTGGGGCCCGGCCTCCCCCTAGGCCCTCAGATAAAAAAGGTAAACTATAATTTCATTGTTTCTATGGCAATTTCGATTTTTAAATATGCTTGTAAGGGTAGTGGTTGGGGGGGGAGAGTACGAGACGGAACTCAGTTCCATTAGCTCGATGTTTTTTCTTCAAATTTGGGCCCACTAGTGGCCCATATTTAATATACTAGGAGCCCTGTAAAATGGAAGGTGCCCGAAAAATGTAGACAGTTTCACTAGCTCTCAATTTTAATTTTAACTACTGTATTAAAGGAAAAAGGGTGAAAGTAACAATGTGAACTCTATCCCGGAGCAGTAGTGCAAACAGCCTTGGCTGGTAGGGGCTTAAGCCCCAACCCTACCGCCAAAATTAGGTCACTTTTGCAATTCTTCCTAGTCCTCAGTTTCTTCTGAGGTTAAAAATTAGCCTACTTTTTTCAAAAACAAATGTAGGACTTTCGGCATTTTAGGTTTTCCCCTGACGAGTATGGGTATGAGTGGGGGAGGGGGGTAAGAATCTAAGATACGGAGATACACTCACTCAATGGGCCGAACGCAGTAGTAAAAAATATTGAGCCCCCACAGAATTTTGTCTGGTTGCGTCACAGGTCCCGAAGAAGGCGGGGCGTAGGCAAAAAAAGGTGTACTTTCCAAAAAAATTCGACCCCCTTTAAAAATTCCTGGATCCGCCCCTGAATGACCGTCATAAGGAAGTTCATCCATTGCCTTGTTCATCACTTGTGCATCAAAACCAGCGTGTGAGAAGTAATGGAAGAAGATAAGTTATGTGGATCCCTACCGCCTAGACGCCAACCAATACCATCACTGACTGACTGATTGTCGTGCGCAAAAACTGACTATGTGTGAAAAATCGTCGGCTTTTGTTTATGTTAAGCGGAAGTGTTACAAAAGTAGATTTAACATAATTACTTTTCTTTGTCTTTCTAATTTTTAAATTTTTTTTAAAATTGGTTCACAAATGTCAAAGTTATTGGCGAAATAATGCTCACATTTTGTAGACTCACCGCTAATATTTTGCAAACGAGAAGCTGAAAAAGATATACAGAAATGATAAAAAAAAGAACTTTCTGTTATTACCAGATTTTCTAAAGATTTATGGGAAATCTAGCCAGTACGTGGCGTAATCAGAAATTTTTGAAGGGGAGGAGTAGACGGTCGACCACTTGAAAGTGATAAAGGGAGGTAGGATACACAAATTCGAAAAATTAATATTATAATTGTGATATTTGATGTTATTTTCAAATACATGTATTTTTCCGCCAGGGGGTTTACCAATCTCCCCTTAGCTACGAAATTTCGCGCAACACTTTTTGGGAATACCCCTTGAAAACAAGTTTTTTTATGGGAAGATTTCCCGATATCAGATATGTATATTGAATGTAAAAATAACTTGAGAACTTGCAATAACTATCGCTAGCTTATACGGATTCAATATTTAAACTAAAATTTCATCATTTACGCGCCTGTTGAATAATAAAATAAAATCAAAGCATTTGCTAAATAGTTTCATAACAAGTTAATATACATGTAATAGTGCATACTTACCTTTACTTTGCACTACATGTGTAAAGACGCAATGTATGCAGCGTGTAGGCCTATAACAAACACCGTTAGGTAATCATATGATTTTTGTACAAAACTGAAACCAGCCGACTTTCGCTATCTCATCAAATCTTGCTGTAAGTTTATATGCCTCTGGCTTTAATTGCCATGTGTCTCTTGCCCACAGCCTGAAGCCACAAGCAGTACCGGCCATTGGCGATCTAGCATTAGAAGAAGGGAGAGACACTCCAAAGCCAGAAAAACAAAACCATAGTTTCATGTTTGTTCAAAACGTTGCATATTTTGGTTAGTTTAAAAATGCAGTATAATAAAAATGATATTAATTATTATTGTTAACTGACGTTAACTTTTTCTGTACCAGCTGTTAGCTGTATTAATATTAATATTATTGTTGTTATTATTAATATTAATATTAATACTATTATTATTTATTAAACTCGCTTGCTAAAGTTACAATTAATTTGTTTAAGGTGATCGCTTGCAAGGGTGTGTAAAAATGTTATTCCTTTACATTTTATGTGATCAGGTACATGTACAATGTTACGCCTGGACTTTGGTGATATAAGCCTTAACGACTTTGTGCCATTAGAAGCAAGTTTATTTAGGTTAAATTAAGTAACTTAAGTAATATCATATTGCTGTTTTGTTTTATTTTTTGAAAACACAATTATAGATAGATAGATAGATAGATAGATAGATAGATAGATAGATAGATAGATAGATAGATAGATAGATAGATAGATAGATAGATAGATAGATAGATAGATAGATAGATAGATAGATAGATAGATAGATAGATAGATAGATAGATAGATAGATAGATAGATAGATAGATAGATAGATAGATAGATAGATAGATAGATAGATAGATAGATAGATAGATAGATAGATAGATAGATAGATAGATAGATAGATAGATAGATATAGATAGATAGATAGATAGATAGATAGATAGATAGATAGATAGATAGATAGATAGATAGATAGATAGATAGATAGATAGATAGATAGATAGATAGATAGATAGATAGATAGATAGATAGATAGATAGATAGATAGATAGATAGATAGATAGATAGATAGATAGATAGATAGATAGATAGATAGATAGATAGATAGATAGATAGATAGATAGATAGATAGATAGATAGATAATATGTTTATTATAGTCATGCCCGACTTTATTATTTACAATAATAATGATAATTGTTATTATTATTATTATTCATCTTCTTCTTCTACTTATTATTATTGTTATTATTATTATTATTATTTATTATTATTATTATTATTATTGTTGTTATTATTATTAGTCGGGGCCATCTAGCTGCTTAAAAGAATTGCTGAAGGCTGAAGCAGACTGCATTAAATCTTTGTAAAGTTATTACTAATATTACTATTATTATTGTTATTGTTATTGTTATTATTATTATTAATATTATTATTATTATTATTATTATATTAATTGGATGCTTCGTTTCTTTGCTTTATGAAACCCCTGAGATGTAAATGTAATTATTAGTACTACTATGCCAAATTTGTTAGCCAGAATTCTGGCTAAAAAATATAACCCAATTTGAAATTGACTGCGAGACACTAAAGTTAAGCGACCACATCCCCTCAAATATAACATTCTGTTCGGCTCTCAGTGAAAGCCTACGGTGTTCGTTGTTCGAGCTGATAAGCAGACAGCTGGCGTTTGCTAACATATCTGTAATAGGTACTGCTAGGTCCAGTATTGTGCTAGCGAAGGTTTATTACTTTATTTGTAAGTGTACAAATTGTAAACTAGGGTAATGCATAGACACAAGTGACGTTCATGTAGATTTACTACGATTAAGTAACTAAGACTATTTTGATGGCAAGGTAGTCAATAATTTTGAAAACTATTTTATTAAACTATTTGTTGAAAATGTTAGACTTTTAGAGTAATGATAATAGTGATGAATACAGTCGGGGGGAGGGGGGGGGCTGGGGGCTATGGCCCCTACCAAATATACACATTTTCAATGCGTCTTAAGTGTGAGGTTTTTAACATGCTAATTTTTCAGTTATATGCGCAGAGTTAATTTGTTGTGCAAAACTATAAGTTCCCGAAATTGATCCTTGCCGTTATTTTACTTGCTGGTAGCCTATGTAGTTCCGGCCACGTAATATTTCATGTATATGATATTCTGATATTATGTATCACCCCATCGATGACCTATTTGGCCTACTTCTGGAGTTCTGAATTTGCGGTGTAAAATTGTAAATCTCTGCCCGCAACCAGACTTGTATTGGTGGGGGAGTGGGGGAGAAGCCAGGGATTTCACAGTCACTGATTCCTGACTCCCCCCCCCCCGAGTGGTTTGAAATGAACCTTTCAAGGAGGGAATTCATTATCTGTGGCTTGTTGCGTACAATTCAACCCTACTGTGTGGAATTTCAATTAACCTTGAGATCTTGGGAAGTTTCATGTAACGAGTGACATATTTATCTACAATTTGTGTAAAACAAACTATTGTATAATTTGTATATTAACATGAAGTTCAGTAACTGCTACAGTATTACCTTTTCAGTTGTATATGCTACCCATCTTAGAATTGGTTAGAATTGGTTGGAAGAGTTATATGCTGTGGACCTGCCGTTAGGTAGTGCACTATAAGAATGGGCCATTAAAGTCCCCCTCTCACTGGTCTCAGACAGTTTTTGAGAGCCCCTCCCGCCAACGATTCCAATATCCTTCCCTGAATGATAGAAATGAGTATAGTACACCTATTACTCTAACCTAAAAGCCTACTCTTGATTTCAATGTGGTCTATTTTAGTGTTTCTATTGATAAATAGTTAAGAAGAGGTGGAATGAGAATAATAATTATAAGGTTAGAGTTTGGATTTGAAAAGGTAATTATAAACATAGCTAGAAGTACCCTTGTGCAAAAATTGGCACATTTAGACCAATTGACCACAAAACTGTAGATTTGGATGTCAAATACAGGACACAACTGACACACTGACTCACCTAGCTGACGTTCTAGAGACACTTGACACACCTGACTCTCCTGACATACATGAAGCACTTGAAACACCGTACCCGCCTGGACAAATCTGTAATTTATTCTGTTTGAAAGTTCTGTCTATCTGTCTGTTGCAACGCTAACTCTTACGCTGATTCTCTCTCTTAGTGAACTGCCTACTGGCAGGTCCATGGTACATAACGCCTCCACTCTTCTCTGTCTTCCGCCTTCCTCTTCATTTCCACATATGAGTGGGTTTTTAAATCATCTAACATACCTAATCTCGGCCTGCCCCTGCCTCCTTTTCCTTCCATTCTACCTTCTATGACCTCTTAGAATGTGTCCTATCCATCTCTTCTTCCTGTTTCTTAATACATTTATCAACTGTCTATCTGTGCCAACTCTCTCCAGGACTTCCTCATTTGTAACCTTTTGAGTCCAGCTAATCCTCTCCATTCTTTTCCAAATCCACATTTCTAATGCCTCCAGTTTCCTAATACCTTCCTTTCTTAAGGTCCATGTTTCACATCCATACAATAGCGTGGTCTAAACCAAAGTTTTCACTATCTTTATCTCTGTGTATTTCTTTAGACTTTTTGTTAATAGTTCTTTTCTACTACCAAAGGCCGCTTTTGCTTGTGCAATCCTACTGCATATTTCCGTCTCACATTTCCCTTCATCGGTTATAGTATTACCATGTTACGTTACGCTGATTACACTCCTTAATATTTACTGTAAATACCGCTCTGTCATTTTACGAGTATTTACGAGTATAATAATGGTAAAGAAATGAATTAAATGGTTAGGTGGATCAAATGGTAATTAATCCATCTAACTGATGAAGGCAACGGGAAACCACCTCAGAAGCCATACTTTTCCCAAGCCATAGGCTACACAAGGTATGAATAGAGCATAGATTTTGTGACTGGATTAACTTGCTGATCTAAGGAGTGCTCTTATGGAGCGAGAAAGCAGACTTTGAGTATGAATATGTACCTTGAACCTGCCACTTGGCAGATTCAAGAGAACATATTAAAATATCCAATATAATGATTCATTTCCTGTTTATCAGTCTGTCTCTCCATCTGAAGTAACGCTGAGCGTCATAACTTTGTATTTATAATTCTTTAATAGTTACGTTAATTAGAGCTCTACCGATCTACCAGGTCCTCGAAGTTAGTTACTCCAGAGAGACGTGCATTCCTTCACTTAGCAAGCTGTCTAGGCGCTCCTGCCAGCATGCTGCCCCACATATCTGGAACTCTCTTAAATCACTATAGTGAATTTTTCACTATAGAATTCTGATTAGTAGCATAGAGTAGCATAGTAGCATGGGGGGCGGGATTAGCGCACTCGGTTAAGCTGCGTGTCAGTTGAACGAAGTTAAGTTCCATCGCGCCGGTTAGTACTTTGTGGGCGACCACCTCAGAAGACCGAGTGTTGAGAGCTTTGAAAGAAAAAAATCCCGAGGGTATTGGAAGGTTATTCTTAAATCCGCGCATTTGCCAACAAAAGGCAACGATTACTAATAACCATGGAGAGGAATGGAGGAAATAACGAAAACTACAAAAACAGAAACCAAGAAAGGAAACTATGTAGCACTTGCCGTATGTCAAGTGTGTAACTAAACAAAAATAATCCAAAAAAAGATATACATGTATTCAAGAATGAGGTTAGTGGTGCTAACGCTATAATTGCATGCTATGTGTGATCAAAATATGTAAAATGTGAGTCCTTTACCGAATTCTGTTTGTAATTTGTTGCAGAATTTTCTCTCGTCTGCTACCCCTGCGCTATGAACTGACAATGTTTTCCACATTCAAATCGGCAGAATTACAGGAATATACCGACCTGGAAGTATCATGCCACAGTATGACATATCACCAGCAGTCGAACATGTTATTGTTATGTGACGCTACGGATTGGAGGATAAGGAAATACGACATGTTACATGGCCGTCTTCTGGATGAAACTGTGAACATAACTGAATGGTCCTGCCCGCTTTCTGTCTCAGCAATACCAAGTTTAGATAAGATATTGATCGGCTGTAGACGAGGCAAAGGAATTCATGTTTTTGACAACGACTTTAAGTTAATTAATACGTTTAAAGAAGCGAATAAGTGGGATATAAACTATCTGCTGTCGGACGATAGTCTACCGGCGACTGTTTACTCCTCGTCTAGGAACGACGGGAAAGTAGCAAAATGGGATTTCAACACTGGATCTGTTGTGAATGAAATTGACTTGAATCTTGCTAGTAATATGTTTATTATTGAGGACATATTATATGTACTGTGTTTAGGTAACACAAATTGCATCAGTATTCTTGATAAGCATTCTCTTACTGTTCGGGGCACCATACCGTTATCTGGTTGGAATTTGCCCAGAGGGCTTTGTGTTGACAAATGTGGTAATATCCTTGTGACCGCATTCCAGGAAAACTGCTCGAAGAGGATTCTCCTAGTTCTTGACGTGAATGGCAAACTTGTAAATCAGATACATCTCGACATGGACTCTGACAATTTCGTCTTGGACATGATGTGTTTTGAAAAGACAATCATAGCTTTAGTTCAAGAACCGGGACCTGAGTTCTTCTTTATGAAACTTTCGTTTGACTGAATTTACCAATGCCATTATCGATGTGATAATTGCTATATTGATTTGATTTCATCAGTTTATTGTTTATTAAATGACTTGAAATACATGTATAATTGCTGCACTGTAGTTGAATATACTTGTAGTCTTTTACAGTTGTCTGCCACCTCCTTATATATATATATATATATATATATATATATATATATATATATATATAAGTACATGTATATACATGTATATGAAATATATACAAAAATATATATGAAAGAACGTTTAACACAAAAGGTCTAACGAAAGACACGAAAATTTAAGTTAGTGAAAACCTTGGTTTGGACCACACTAATATATGTGAAACATGAACCTTCAGGAAGGAAGATATTAGGAAACTAGAAGCATTGGAAATATTGACATGGAGAAGAATGGAAAGGATTAGCTGGACTCACAGGGTTACAGATGAGGAAATTCTGGAGAGAGTTGGCACAGATAGACAGTTGATAAATGTATTAAAAATAGGAAGAACAGTTGGATAGGACAGTCTAAGGGGGAAAAAGTCTATTAAAATAAGTCATTGAAGGGAGAATGGAAGAAAATTGAGTCAGAGGCAGGCCGAGATTAGGAATGTTAGATGATTTAAGGCCCACTCATATGTGGACACGAAGAGGAAAGCGGAGGAGAGTAGAGTGGAGGTGTTATAAAATATGGATACTGCATATATATATATATATATATATATATATATATATATATATATATATATACATGTATAGATATATAAACATATGTATACACACACACACACACATATATATATATATATATATATATATATATATATATATGTATATGCATATATATATACAGACTGGTGCATAAAAAATAATCCCTAGCAAATTCTCAATAACTCCAACAAAACTCCAAATATTTATACAAAAGTTTTGGATCTTCTTGAGGAGGAATTTCTGCTTATATCATACAAATTTGGTGAAAATATATTCAGTGTTAAAGAAATTACAGCGTTTCTACGAGAAAAATGCCAAAATCAATTTTAACAAGGCTTTTCGAAATGTCAGTCGTTCCATCTTAAGAAATTAACGAACGAAATTAACGGATCCTGAAAAGGATAGTTTACTTATATGATGGATTATAAGTATACAGTACCGTTTTAGCTGCTCTAATAGAAGATGTTTAAAATTCGTTCTTTTAAAATTATTCCTAAATTTTGAAGAAACGTTTTCGTGCTTTTGTTTAAATAAGGTTTGTTATAATTGATTTTAACATTTTTCCAGTAAAAATGTTATATTTTTGTTGCTACTCCATATATTTTCACCAAGTTTGCAAGTTACGTGCGGAAAGTCCTCCTCTAGAAAGTCTGAAAATTTTGTAAAATTATTTTGAGTCTTGTCGAAGTTATTAAGACTTTTGGTCGAAAAACCTTGTTAAAATTGATTTTAGCACTTTTTTCTTAAGAACGTTGTAATTCGGTTACTACGTCATAGATTTTCACTAAAATTGCAGATTATATGCGGAAATTACTCATCTAAAAGCTCCAAAACTTTTGTACAAATAGTTTGATTTTTGTTGAAGTTATTGAGATTTCGCTAGGGGGTTATTTTTTTGTCCCAGTCTGTATATATATATTTATTACTTAAAGTAATATATAACTTTATATAATTTATGAAGAATAAATTTCGTTAATTTTAAGTTCAATGTCGTCTAATTTTGTATAATAAAACTGTTTAAATTTTAACTTTTCACTTTCGTTAATCTTTGTTTTTTATTTTTTTCCATTTTGTCAGCCATAAAAAAGCAGGTCGTACAAAGGGCACGACCATCAGCTAAAGTGGGCCGTATAAAGGGTACATATGGTTGTATATATGGGCTGAGCCAGTGGCTTGTCAGGAAGTTATTTGACAGCGGATCAGTAGGTTCAGGGTTAAGATCCAGTGCTCTCCTCGTCACTGACATGCTATTCTAGCAGGAAACTGACGTTAAACTTAACCTTAGCCTTAGCCCTAAAGAATAATTCAAGTAGATAAAAGAAAAACACGAAACACTGCTGACACTGCAAAGCATGGTAACATTTAGATTTGAGTCGTGCATACAATAATCGCATTAACAACTGCAAATTAATGAAAGGTTTTGAAATTTGACACTGGAAGTTTCCGCGACGTTGAATATAGTCTGCACATGTTCGTGTTCTTTTACGTCTTTAGCTGATGGTCGTGTTCTTTATATTTACTTGTACTGGACACGTAATATGTTTACCGTGATATCAGGTGTTGACCCGCAAGTGAAGAAACGACGTGTTCAGAATACAATAGATATCATAATTGTAAGCAGCTCAGTGCTGAGATTACAAGCGAGATTCCATTACAGTCTCCTATGCGAGCTATTTATTACATCGTTGGAGCGTTTTCAGATTTACAATTGCTTTAAGATTTAACTGATTTAAGATGAATAAGGCAAATAGAGTAAATAAAGCCATTAGTAGAATAGGCCTACTCTAGATCATATTAAATAATACTTTATATATCGGTATCAATTTACACTAATCAATACAACTCAAACTTAAAACAAAAGACATTAATATATATCCACTACTTTATTCGTCAATATTTGACAGGAACAAAAGCAATAGTAAACAAATCAAACAGCATAAACATAAAAGTAGTATCAAAAATAAACCACCACCAATTACACAGTAATATTTACAGATAGCCTAATTGGATCGAAATACTCACTTCATACATTCTAATATTGAGCATAGGCCAACAAACAAAACAAAAATCCAATAATAGTAATGGTAAATTAAAAAGTCAATATTGCACATAAGAATAGGCAAATCTGCATATAATTGAAAAATTAGCCACACCGACTTGAAAAAGACTTATATAAAAAGTACATAATTTGACAGTAAGATATATTATTTGATAACATAATAAAGTAACTAAAAGGCAAATTAAATGTCTTGCACAGATTGTCAAAGTTAGCGATAATATACCTAATTGTACTATGTTTTAGAACACCGCTACTGGGTAACATGCAGTTCTTTCTTAAACAGTTCATTTCTAACTTTACCCTAATATGTCTGAAATCTAATTTTCCAAGACCCTCCTTAATAGGTTTAACAGACTCTCATCTATTATATTGAAAGATTGATCTAAAAGCAGTATTCCAAGCTACGTTTAAGTCATGAATCTGGTCTTTTCTCAGATCAATACTAACAGTAACAAAAGATAATATGGGCAAGCAGTGGGTTTCAAGAAGATATAATCTAGTGAGATCATTCATATGTAAAGTTTTATTTAAAATACTATTACTGCTAGCATAAAATCTTCTAATAATGGCATTAGTATATACATGTAATACGTTATCTGCTTTGAAATTAACACCCAAGTATAAAGCAATTAAGTAATACAACATCGACATTGACTGCATTATTTGCAAAAGTATTAATAAATAATTAAAATGCCATCGTCATTTATTTAATGCATCATTTAAATATTGCAAGTATAATCCTTTACAAATTCAGTCAAATATAAAAATAGTCTAATAAAAAAGTAAGGAGTATTGTGAATAAAATGAGTAGGATTTATATTTTAATTATAAAATAAGTCTAAATATTCACTTGAATCTGGAATAATTAGGCCTATCTCTTGCTATTATTGTTCTCAATAATTGAATAATCCAAAATAAGTTTAAGCAAAAGGCTTCAAATATAAATAATAAACTATACAGTAAGAACTGGATATACAGGTTATTTCCCTGAATTGCCTTAAGGCGAGGAAAAAAAGCTCATAAAATTCTTGTTGATTGATTGATGAAGTTTCACATAATTAATTATAGAAATAATTGCTTGAGCTAAAATGCAAGTATGTATTTTGACTGAAATTCACCAACTGCATATGAATTGAGTGGCTCAGCATTGACAACCCACATTTTATTTAAAATGAATCAATAAATTAAAGGTTACCATCTTTTTACAGATCAATTAAATAATGCAGATAAATCCTTCTTGAATGCAATCAACGTATTTGTAAAGAGTATTATGAGCGGGATTTATATTTTAATTTTACTGTAAAATACGAATTAAGTGATTTGGCCACATTGGTAGAATGAAGGGCTCAATGATTTTATGATGAAGTCACAACTTATTGTAGAGTATAAAAGCTGTAAAACTGATGTTAACGTCAGTTTCATCTCTCGAAAGCGATATCAGTTACGGGAGAGGCCCTGGCGTTAACCGGGATTAAAGTAATGCTCTAAATAATAGAAACTCTTCTATTCGATATTCTAATATTCTTAAAACAAGAAGAAGCTGAGCATGGTATCGCACACTAGCACAGGCTCCAGCAGTTATAAATCAGACGTTATTTTTTCTCTCGAAACTGTAAAAAGACTCATTTTTAATTTTTAATTTTCATTGCTCATTTTGTTATTAATTTGCGTTTTCCGTCTACAATATTACACAACTTTTAGAAGAGCTTTTTTAATTTCCATTAAATTTCAAATTGCGTACTGTGACAAATTAAATTATTTACTTTAAATTAGTCATAGCTTTTCTATTATTTCGTATTAAAGAACAATAACCATTTCCCTATTTTGGGGAAACTTGAAAATCAAATTGCAAAACACTACTATTATGGGGTATTGCACTATAACAGAGTTATAGTGCAATACCCCATTGCACATGTATTTCGTTTTATGTGAGAATAATTATAATAATAATAATAATAATAATAAGAGAAGTTCAAAGTCCGTTTCCTCAAACAAGAATGATGCATGTATACGCCTAACTACAAATCGATTCACCCAAACGTTGTGAAAAACAATTACTTGAAAGAGAGAAACTTGTGCAGCAGATAAAGAAAACGTAATGAGAAAGAGAATGTGAAGAGAAAGAGAATGTGAAGAGAAAGAGAACGTGATGAGAAAGGGAATGTAGGCCTAAGGAGAAAGAGAACGTGATGAGAAAGAGAATGTGAAGGGAAAGAGAATTTGAAGAGAAAGAGAATTTGAAGAGAAAGAGAATTTGAAGAGAAAGAGAACGTGATGAGAAGGAGAACGTGAAGTGAAAGAGAATGTGAAGAGAAAGAGAATGTGAAGAGAAAGAGAACGTGATGAGAAAGGGAATGTAGGCCTAAAGAGAAAGAGAACGTGATGAGAAAGAGAATGTGAAGGGAAAGAGAATTTGAAGAGAAAGAGAACGTGAAGAGAAAGAGAAGGTGAAGAGAAAGAGAACGCGAAGAGAAAGAGAATGTGAAAAGAACGAGAATCTGAAGAGAAAGAGAATGTGAAGAAAAAGGGAATGTGAAGAGAAAGAGAAATGTGAAGAGAAAGAGAACATGAACAGAAAGAGACATGTGAAGAGAAAGAAAATTTGAAGAGAAAGAGAATGTGAAGAGAAAGAGAACGTGATGAGAAAGAGAACGTGAAGTGAAAGAGAATGTTAAGAGAAAGATACATGTGATGAAAAAAGAACGTGATGAGAAAGAGAATGTGAAGAGAACGAGAACGTGAAGAGAAAGAGAACGTGAAGAGAAAGAGAACGTAATGAGAAAGAGAATGTAAAGAGAAAGAGAACGTGAAGAGAAAGAGAATGTGGAGAGAAAGAGAATGTGAAATGCTTCAATTTATCAGATTTTATATCAATAACAGAAATCCATAAAGTAGTCCCAAGAGATTTGTTCTTCCAATATATTGGACTTCAGTTCCGCGCTTGACCTTCGATTGAATTATTGCGCTGTAACAATTGAACTGGTACACAAGATGGAAGATGAGATCGGTCTGAATTTTCTTTAAGAAATTCTTAAATTCATTTTTCATGTTTTGCACAGCCGTCAGCCAAAGAATTTTTTTCTATTGCCATTAAGAAGTACAGTATAATGTTAATTTTATCATGACAGCTCTTTGTCGCCTCACAACGTGAGGAAAGAAAGTCCGTGCAAGTTACTTCTTTAAAATGATCTTATTGTAACTAATATATAATATACTATATAATATGTCAGATTTATTATGCAAATTTGATATACATGTACAGTATATATATATATATATATATATATATATATATATATATATATATATGTATGTATATATGTGTGTGTGTGTGTGTATGTGAGTTTACTGTAGCATTAGTTATAGCACTTGTGTTTTGTAGTCTGCACTCTGCACTGCTTCGTTCGTTGTAAGACACTTGTTATATTTGTTTAGCTGTATAATTGACGAATAAAGATCTTCATACGTGAAATCCGGAGTTATTTTTAAAGAATTTATGGATCACGCTTTTTGTACGAATTTCGAGAATCAATCGAAGAGCACACCCTCGATCTTCTCTACAAGTTGATACGGCTGGAGATGTTATTGTAACAAATAGAAATTACATGTGTGCCTGTACATCAATTCGAGGAAGTATTAAAGTCATTGTAATCGCATCATCGCAACATCATCAGGCAATTATAAATACAAACATACGAGGATGAACGATAGAGGTCATTCAGTGCACGGATTATAGAAGTTTTGTTTTGATTGGAGATGACGTAGGAAATAAAATTGTTTCAATATTTTTATATTCTGTTTAGATACATTAAGTGAAATGCTCCGTTGAGGCAATATCCGCTTATATGCCACCGTCCATTAGCTGCGGCTTTGTCAATCTTCTTTCCATTGTTGCACATACATCGGTAAACATGCGATCAATTATTAAATCTTTATTTCAGTCAGTTGAATTACCGCTCAATATCTGTCAAACTCTGTTGAAAAATGTTAAACTCTGCTAAAATTTGTAATCTTCTTCTTCTTCATCGTCTTCTTCTTCTACTTCACTGCCTAACAACAGGTCCATGGCATAGAACTCTTTCAGCCAACTCTATCCACAGCTTTTCTTTTCATCTCTGTATAATAAATACGAATTTATTGTCAGATCTTCTAAAATCCCATGTCTTGGTCTGCCTCTGACAATTGTCCTCTTAAATCTTTGTTCATTTACACCCTTCAGCACTGACAATTTTCGGCTTCAATCATCTTTCTATTACATCCTTCAGCAAACCACTCCCCTTATACTATGTCCTACCAAGCTTTTCTTTCTATCTCTTGTCACATTTATTAACATTCTATCTGTACCGACTCTTTCTAGAACTTCTACGTTCGTTTGTATTACATTTAATCATGGGGAAATTTAATGCTGAGATGGATCCCTTTTTGCCTTCCGCAACTTTCACTTTAGTCGCCTCTTATATATAAGCGGCAGCTTGTTTGCGATTGCTCTATTCTGCAGTGGTCCCAACCGCACCCTAGCACAACACGAAGAAAATTGTTATAATCCGCTAAAATCTGCCAAAGTATGTTAAAATCTGTTAACTTCGTTAAAATCTGTTAAAATCTGATAAATTCTGTTAAAAATTAAAATCTGTTAAAACCTATTAAAATGTGTTCAATTGTGTTCAGATCTGTTAAACTCTGTTAAAATATGTTAAAGACTGTTAACACATATTAATATCTGTTAACAAGGCCATTAAAAACGGCTGAACCTTTGAGCAAGAACGCTTAACCAGGAAGATTAATAATTTAACATTTGTGGCAGACAATGATTCTATCACATTCATAGGATGATGTATTAATTAATCAAAGAAATTTCCCAAATGTATCATGCCAGTCACAGAATGCAGACTTTGTAACTTGGCAGGCGCGCCCAGTTGTGCATCTGACATCAGAATAATTTATCTTCTTTTTGGTTCTTACACATTACCCTTGTTGTGTTCTTGCTGCTTCGTAATAAATCCACCGAGGACTGTAAGTGTCGTAAAGGTGGTAAAGTACTAAAATCCAAAGCAACGTCAGTAAGGGCATTCGGGTATTTGGAGCACCTAGGTTCCAGAAATTGTTTTAAAATTTTCTAAAATAAGTGGAAAAATTTAATTCCGATCCTAGCAAAACAATGGAAGATGATGGTTATGATACCATAAGTGCAATAGATTTATAGACCTTCTTTGCTTAGTTTTTTTGAAATTTTCATAATTCCCTCCTGAACTCCATGCCTAAGGAGGAAATATTGTTTTCCTGTTGTATCCTAGTCACTAATGAATAGATTATCCGTTAACTATACGTGTCAAAGAGGCGACTAAGCAAGAAGTAAGCAGTTGAAATCCCCACCAGAAGCCATATACTTCTCACGATATAGGCTACATAGGTATACACATGGCATAGCCTTTTGTTGAGGGTTTAATTTGTGATGCTCGATGGAGTGCTCTTTACCTAACGAGAAAGCAAACTCTGAGTATTAATATATACATTAAACCCTCCACTTGGCAGAACACCAGTGAGAGAGGGATGGAGAGAGAATGAGAGAGGGATGGGGAGAGAAAGAAAGAAAGACAGAGAGAGAGAGAGAGAGAATAGAGAGTGAGGGAAAGAGTGGGAGAGATAGAAATCTATGGTGATTAATAACCGTTATATTTTAATATTGATTGCAATTGATTGAAACTGGCGCAGATTGAAGAATAACCTTCTGACACCCCTGGTTTCTTGCAATGCTATCATCACTCGGTCTTGGAATTGGCGGACCATACAAGTACTAAACAAGCTCGACGTTGCTTCTTTCATAAAGCACAGGCTGTACCAAGTGCTCTAATTTAATTCCCAAATTCCCAATATTGATAAATATATTGTTTCTCTACTGAAAGTTTAGCATGAAATAGTAAAGGAATATGTGATGATTGAAACTTTCTGATTGAGCTAAAAGTAACTCGTCTGTATTTACACGAGCCTCTTCAAACAGTTCACATTAAGGTCTGATATTTGACCATTTATAGGATTTCAAGCTAGTCATTTTACATTTCTTTCACAATATCAATATTTGCAATCTTCGGTGAACCCTTATCATTCTTAAGCCTACTATTATATAACGATTGTAGATTATCTTGAGTAAGTCTTATTTAATCACAAAGAGTTCTCTGTATCATACTTGCCACCCCGTTAGCATATCAAATGGTGCTTGTCTTAGTAATATTGTTGCGAATATAAAATATTATTACTGACATATTTAATGCTTTAAAAACGCAGAACGAAGGTGTATGGAGAATCTGTATTATTCATCATACCAATCTAAAAGTCAATTTCACACTAAATTAAACAATCATTTAAATTCTACTTTCATCAGGCATTAGCAAAATGTTAGAGGATAGTCTAATTGGTGGTTGAAATTTCAGCAGTCTGACAACCGCGACATTGAAGCGGGAAGTTGAGCGGAAATAAGCGCTTTTATGGATCCCAGAAGACTGGTTGAAACCGCCCAAGCTAATTGACCAATATCTAGACATATAAGCACACGAATCAGCAAAAGAATACGAGGCCTGCACAGAAAACCATCCTAATTTGGCCACAAATAAATCCTATGCACATAAGAGAGAGTTAAAAATAATTGTAGTTGCAAGTACTTTAAAAAGTAGGGAAATTATTTGCTTATAGGACTCAAATCCAACTTATATATATATATATATATATATATATATATATATATAGAGAGAGAGAGAGAGAGAGAGAGAGAGAGAGACAGAGAGAGTTGGGAGAGAAAAATATAGAGAGGGAAGGAGAGGCAGTATATATGAATTATTCTCAATGAATAGCAATAATTAAGACGGAGACGTATATATATATATATATATATATATATATATATATATATATATATATATATATATATATATATATATAAATATATACGTCTCCCCACTTTAATCTCTGATTATTATGACGACTATGCCATCTGGTTTTCTCTCCATATCCATTATTATAATCCTAATTCTCAGTGTCATCGTGTCTCAATCGTCATCACGATATGGTGCATATGGTGTATATGGTGTCGTCATGCTTTGGCGCCTGTTTGTGTTTAATATGTCCCTGACATTGCCTCTTGGCGAGGAACCGGACGTTAAATTCTCATTGATTGATTGATTCCCCTCTATTCTTCCTTATCTGGCCTCTCTTTGCAAACTTCAACTCTTAGAGCAAGTCCTCTTCTTTCTATTCCTGAAAACACCGAGAGAGAAAGAGAGGAACAGAGAGGGAGAGGAAGAGAGGGTGGAGGGGCAGATGATGGTTACAGTGAAAATTATTAAGTGATACAGAGAGATATAACTACACATATTTGTAAAATATCTAAATATTTCAGTTTTAATTTATTATTTAGTGATCTTTCAAACTTCAATTCTCTATACTAGCCCCAGTTGACGTTAAAACATATGCAGTTTATAACTATAATAATGTTTAATTTATGGAACACAACACAATTGCATACAGATATGGAGACGTAGGATGGAGGAATGTTAGACTGCTATGAGAAGAAGAGAAAGAGTTGAACGATCTATGAGAGAATGCCGCAGAGGAACATTGTTGTTCACTGAATTGATCTTGTAAATAACTCACCATCTTCCGGCGCCTTGGCAGCAGGGGAGGAGTAGTGAGAGTAGGGGTGTCGTGATCTGAGAGTAGGGGTGTCGTGATCATGTGGGTGAGAGTAGGGGTGGTGTCGTGATCATGTGGGTGAGGGTAGGGGTGTCGTGATCAGTAATTGTCGTGAACACTAATTGATGAAGACATGTTTTTATTTATAGTGGTAGTTGGGACAAACTCTACGTTTTGAAATTGATATAGACTAAAGCTAGTGTGAACATCAGTTTCGTCTCTGTAAAACAGTATCGATGATTTTAATTTCCAGGATTTGAATTTCGAACATATTGATCTGCAGTCGGATATCTATCCTACCTACATCGCCAAGGGCTCCTATAGTAAAAATTTCACATTTGACTTAAAATCATCAGAATCTTATTTTCAAGTTAAGTGAAGTGTGCAATGAATTTGCCACTAGTCAAGTAATCACTTAGTAAGAATTATGTTCGGCAGAAACTAAAGACAAAACCGCTCCAAATTATTTAGTCTTTCAAGCGACATGATTTTGATCTAAATGTCTCTAATAAATGCATTATGAGAAAAATTGGCTTGTCACTTTATCAAACGCGTGCTCATAAATAATAAAATATATCATAGAATTAGAATTAGACTTGAGGTTTGCTCTGGCAGAGGTAGATAATTATATTTTATAGTTCTGCTATGGCTACCCGTGTTGTGTTCGGTTTGCTGAAAACTGACCAAACGAGGACTGCACTGTCATAAAAAGCGACAAAGTATTATGATCCAAACCAATGACTGAAAAGGCATTCGGTTTAGGTGAGCGCCTAGGTGGTACATTATTTTCTAAAACGAATGAGAGGAAGTCTATTGATATCCCGACCATAGTTAAACTGATTTAGTGGGCTTAAGAAGAAGATGAAGAAGAAGAAGAAGAAGAAGAATATGAAGAAGGAGAACAAAAAGATGATGATGGTGATGATGTTGACGATGATGATGATGAAGATGATGATGATAAAGACGAAGATGAAAATGATGATGATGATGGTTGATTATTGCTGCATGTATAATGAATGACTAGAGGAGAATGAATACGAAGGAGATTAGGGTTTGGTTGAACGGTTCAACAGTGTGGTTTCCACTGCCCTCAGTGCGAGCACAAATCCTGGACTCTTTCGTCACTGATATTCTTTCTACAGACGAAACTGATGTTAAACTGTCTTGGCCTTTTACTTGATCATAACCCTATTCACGTTCTTGGCAAGATCTTTTCGGCCAGAATTATTATGAGAGATACAAACGAGAATCTACCTCGATGATATCTTCGTTGTGTATTTTGTTCAGTTTTAGTGATATACATGTGCTAGTGAATGAATGATATAATACTAATTTTGGATTCAAAATTTAGTCTTAATATGCATAACTAAATAGGGTTGTATAGTTGCAGTCATTGTGAAAAAAAAATTTGATTATAATAAAATTTAAAAAAAGAGATTTCACGGTGAATATTTTTTTATATTTATCTCTTTTATAAGCTACATTAATGCTCTCATAATAAATAAAAATCTACCCTGAGCCGCTAAAGAAGTCTGAACAAAATGTTTCCCTTCTCAAGAGTAAGCATTATATATAACAGAAATACTTCAAAGTCTTAGCAAGCAGTCACTATTTGTGAGGATTAGCTGGTTAGTATTTTATGATAAGCTCAAGTCTTGTTAGAGAATTGTAAATCCTGCAGTACTTCATCCTTCAGCGTGAGAAGCGTGAGAATGCTCTTATGTCGTCAGCTTCGCTCAGGCTTCAGGTGCAATCCTCTCAACCTCTCATATAAACTATCCTGTTCCGAGGTTCACTCCTCTCCAGCATAAACGATATATAATAATAATAATAAAGGTTTAACGTCCGTTTCCTCATCCAGCGATGTTGTCAGGGACGTCGGGATATTCCTACCTCTCATTCACTAGTCCCTGATTGACAACTTACTGCTAAGAGTTAATAGTCCCAAGATACAATATTCATTAGCCTGTCAGTTCCTCACTCAACAACGAGCGCGCCGTCGATGAATCAGGAAGTCTATTCAAACACAAGGGTAAAGAATTTACATAGATAGATTGACACCTTCTCCAAGGATTATAGCATATCCTCTTTGATGAGAGGTGATATGATGTAACGGTTGTAGTGCTTACCTATGATGCAAATGGCCTGAGTTCAAAGCTAAGATCCGTCAAGAAATGAAATATATCCCATTGCGCACATAGAAGGTTAATCATGCGTCGGAGCTTTTTGGCAATTGCCAGTATCAACTGTAAAGATATGTATGATGACCCATGGGAAGGATTGATAAATTTGAAATTAACCTGACAGAAACCTGTAAAGGAACCTCGAAGACTGGTCACCGTGTATGGCATTGCCAAAAAAATTGTCGGAGAATATTATTTATAATTATTAAAAATTAAGGTGATTTTTTCATTATTCTGCAAACTTGACTTTCATGATATACTTGTTTTTCTCAGATCTTCATAACTCAATAGGATTTCTAAGAGAGATTAGGACAGGTGGGTTTTAATGTACTTCACCTTAAGGCCAAAATCTTATCCTTTATTTTCAAATCTCCTCTAAACATTCGAGCAGCCGTGAAAAGATTATTTTCATGTTATGAAAGCTTCGTCGCTAAAAAGCAAGCAGCAGTTTAGTCATGAGTACTGAGTGCAAAAGCTACTGTTTGTTAATACGTTACTATATGACGAGGCAGGAGGAAAGTTAATTAGTGCACTTGCCTGTTCTGAGATATTGCTGAAAATAGGGCAAATCAATGCTGACATGTAGGCAGGTTATAGTGTGTTTAACGTCAGGGTTCAGAAGCACATTGGGTATTTAATGATCCTATCAGGAGATATTCAATCATGCAACTGATTCAGCAGTCTATCTCTCAAATAGTAAATTGATCTCATCATCGATTAAAAGTGTAAACACACTGATATACGCCCAGATGTGCCGATTAGTTGGAAATATGCGGCAATGTACTAATTACTTATTTATTTCCTGATGACGCCATTATCCTGTACCATACGTTGTGTATCGATTATTAACATGGCTTGGCGATTATCGACTGACAGAGAACTATACGTACCTATCATACTATTGTAATTAAGAGTTTGTTACAATTGAAACAGGTACAAATTTTGCTAAAGCTGCACTGCTTTACGACACTGTCTGAAGAAATCGGCGAATCCTGCTTCAGGTTTTTCCATCAAAATTCCAGTAAAACCACCGCGTAATATAAAGAAATCAGCAATCACAGGCACTCTCTATTTCTTTATCTCTTTCTTTCCCTTTTCTCCTTATGTCTATGTCAATGTCTATGTCTATCTCTATATTTTTCTCTATCTCTACCTTATACTATATTTTTCTCTATCTCTATCTATACCTGTATCTTTCTCTCTTTCTATCTCTTTCTCTATCTTAAACTCTATCTCTATTTTTGTGTGTTTGTCTGTAGTATCTGTATCTGTATTAATTGATATATATATAATATATCATTATATCAATATATATACAGTATATATATATATATATATATATATATATATATATATATATATATATATATATATACATGCATATGGTAAAGCTAAGGCAACTGATCCTCGGTCGAGTATCTTACCGACTTCGCCACTGGCTCCAGCCAAGAGTGATATGCTATCACTCTCTTCTTTAGCTCGCTCTCTCTGTCTCTTTCTCTGTAGCTTCCTCAATCTTTAGTTCTCTCTCTCTCATCTCTTTTCTTCAATCTAACCTTATCTTTGACAAGAACTCTATCAACTTCTATGGACTATTTTCTGTCTCGAGTACATCAAGCCTGTTTTCAGTTCAAGACAATATTTACACAGCTAGAATTCTGAGTTAACATCATTAACTCAGTGCGTGGCTTTCATCTCCTCGTACTACTCGATTTGCATTGAACTGACCCGCTCGTATATTTGATTTTGACAATAATTCTAAATATTGCTTATTATAGTTAAATAACGTTAATGAAATGTATAAACGGGATCAAGTGCCAATTTAAAATCGATTCAATAATTAAATGACATGGTCAATATGTTTTGTATTTTGTTAAGAAAGCAGAATTGCATTTGTCCCTTTCGTACTGATGCATATTCAAGACTTTGCAGTTAGCTCAAAAATCAATCGACTATATTTTATATACATGTATATACATGTGCATGTATACATGCATATATATATATATATATATATATATATATATATATAATTATATATATATATAATTTAAATATATATATATATATTATATATATATATATATATATATTCGTTTAATGTCTATTAATGAGATTATTATTTCAAATTATTAACGAGTTATAGCCTGCCAAATTTCATGATAATGGCCATTTTAGACAATATTTAGGGCTATATTTATCTGAAGTATATTTAGCTATATTTATCTGACTCTATTTATCTACACAGTATATACAACACTCTGCGAGGGTAGATTATAGAACATACACGTAAAGGTTGAAGTTTTTAAATTAATTGGAGGAAGCATAGATCAATCATAATGGTGATGTAGGAGTAGTAATTTAATTATATATGAATTAAATTAATGAAATATTGGGTTATCTTTATTTGTGAAAAGTGCTCATGCTAAGTTTAAAAATTTATATTTTCAATTATAATTTTTTTCAATGTTTTCTACGCGTAAAGAAAGCTTTCATTAATTTCTCAGTTAGGCAGATGTAGGGTCCGACAAAGACTCTGATGCCAGATGCTTATGTGCTGATACGCAAGAAAATAACTGCGTTGTCAAGTTAAGATAAAGCAAAGATGTAAAAGGAAGGTATGGTTAAGGTCTAGCCTATTGCGAAGGTATTA
Organism: Enchytraeus crypticus; assembly: GCA_905160935.1. Lineage (NCBI taxonomy): Eukaryota > Metazoa > Annelida > Clitellata > Enchytraeida > Enchytraeidae > Enchytraeus > Enchytraeus crypticus. The sequence goes on along the minus strand of CAJHZI010000435.1, from coordinate 35,859 downwards.
ACTTATTGATCTAAGGATTGTTCTTTTTAGAAAGTAACAACAGTTTCTTAATTTAACATAATTAAAATTCTATTTTCAATTATAATATCTTTTCAATGTTTTCCACGCGTAGAGAATACACTGATATATACACTGTACACATAGACCAACGTGCTGGATCATTGGTTGCATGCAAGTAGTTCCACAACGTAAGAATATGTACTTTGAACCTGCCACTTAACCTAACACTTGGGAGAGAGAGAGAGAGAGAGAGAGAGAGAGAGAGAGAGAGATGGAGTTTGATAGATCACGCTATCGGGTCTTACAGATAGATCGGTTATGTGTTGGCCAGAGAATCAGTAGGTGCTGTCTTCATACTCATTGCTTACCTAGTCCATGACTTGCGTTTGTGAGAGGAATCTGACGCCAAGTAAGCTCTAGCATTAAACTATTGTATGATAACTTAGCCAGCAACTGGCGCCGTTATTCGGATTGTTACAAAGCCGTTGTAACAGAGGAAAGCTATACGTGATAGGCTGGGATTGTATCGACGGATGGGTAGTAGAGGGAGAGAGAGAGATAAGGAGAGAGAGATATATAGCGACAGGAAAAGAGACAGACAGACATACATATTCAAAAAGAGACGAGAGAGAGGGAGACAGAGACCGAAACATAAACAGAGACTGTTAGACAGACAAAGAATGCAGAGGGGAGAATATTAGCTAGCGAGATAGAAATAGAGACAGCAGCAGAGAAAGATGGAGGGCGATAGAGATAGAGAGAAGTGAAGAGAGAGAAGCTTGTTCGAGTGACTCAGTCACTGCGTGTCTTTAAACAGTTGCTCCATTCATAGACGTGAAGCGCTTGTATCCATACAGATATATACATGTACACTGTACACATAGACCAACGTGCTGGATCATTGGTTGCATGCAAGTAGTTCCACAACGTATAAAATAAACAATAACAAAAACAAGATTTATATAATTAAGTGTATTGATAGTATTTTAATAATATTAATAATTATCATAATCATAGACCTACAAATAATAATTACAATAATAAAAATAAAAATTATTACTTTTGATATTTCCTTAGAGTAATCAGAAGTGACTGATTATAGGCCGATATGACTGATTATTAGCTGAAACATTAATAATAATAATAATAGCAATACTAATAATAATAATAAATAATTAAATTGTTACAGGCGATCAGCGTGAAAAAGCCTGTGGCAGCTCCAGCCTATTGCACACCAGTCTATTGAAAAACCAGTCTGTTGCACATCATTCTATAGACACGCTGTTACACACCAATCTATAGACACGCTGTCTATTGCACACCAGTCTATAGACACGCTGTCTGTTGCACACTAGTCTATAGACACGCTGTCTATTGCACACCAGTCTATAGACACGCTGTCTATTGCAAGCTTTATCTAATTTATCGTCTCTGACGAACTGAATAATTATTTAACAAGTATTGTAGTGAGAAATTAAATTATGTAGTTTGGCTGGTCGCAATATATTACTGTCAGTTACTTCAAACGCCTGCTAATCTGGCAGACGAATATTACAAGAAAATTGGATATTCATTCAGATGGGATTGAAACGTACAGCAGAACAGAGAGTACAGAGTCTTGGACTAATACATGTAATAAGAAGAAGTGAAGCATTCATTTATGAAATATATTAAGAAATCGTAAATAGAATAACACATAGCGAAATATACGTATAAAATTGTCAAACTATGCAACAGGAATTGTTGCATAAGCATTAAAACATGAATATGTGAAAGGAATACTGCGGTTCCATCGCTAAATCAAGGCATTAAGTAAGGTATGAGTTCAAATGTTGATTTGTTTGTTTTTAATGTTTATTTCTGTTAAGTTGTTAACCTAGTAACGCGCAAAACACAGCGCATGTCATTACAAAGCCTTTTTGGTAAATTGTTTGTTTTTGCAGTTTTTTTCTTCCCATCTCCTTATTTATAAGTAACCGTTGTTTTTGAATATGCAAATTGTTGCAGTAAGCGCAGCTTTATGAATAATCTTCTTCTCCTGTTGTGGTCGCCATTTGACGGCTAGGTACTGAACACTTAAATCTTCTCACTTATGCTGCTAAGCATAGCGCATGACAGCTCATTAACAATATAAATTTATTTTTGCGCAAATTGAATAGAAATAGGGCTTTTAGAGGTTCAGATGAAATTTAAGACTGAATTAATAATGAATATGCACATTAATTTTAAGACTGATATAATGGAGTCTATGGAGACATTAATTTTATTAAGCACCGTCTGTATATTGCATGTATTTCTCTGTGGTTTGCAGTTGGATTTTAGAGAGAGAAAGAAAGAGAGCGAGAGATAGAGAGCGAGAGAGAGAGAGTGAGAGAGGGGAGGGAGAGAGTGAAAGAGAGGGGAAGGGCAGAATAAAAATGTTTGCCATAAGAGGTTTATGTCTATAAATATTTAATATTGTGCGAATGTCTAAATACTAAGAGATAGAAAGAGTAAAGGAAGGGAAGCGTGTTAGGGGAAGACCGAGGCATGAGATGATAGATGATATATTATAGAATTGTCTATGGATATGATTACTAAAGCTGAGGATAGAACTATGCCAGGGAGTTGTAACATGGACCCGCCAAAAGGCAGCACAATAAGAAAGAAGGAGAGAGAGAGAGAGAAAGAGAGAGAGAGAGAGAGATAGAGATAGAAAGCGTATAGTATACTCAAATTTTTATTATTATATTATTAACGTTGCAATGATATAAATATAAATAATTATATAGAATTGTAATTCAATGAAAGAAAAATATCAGCCTATATCTTTTCGCCACTTCTGTTCATGTGTAGAAATAAAATAGAAATTTCATGGAAGGGCATTGGCAACACTTTACTTTAAATACTGAAACTCAAATATTAACTAAATTTGTGATATTGGTTTAACAGAGGTTGCAATTTTCTGCAGCTGTAGCTATCAGTAACAAAGCATATACTACGAGATTGAAGCTTGTTGACTTAAAGCAGTGAGAGCAGGTCGGTGGCTTTGCGACGTATCTGCTATCACTTGATTTAATTAATTAAGGTCTACCAGATACGTGAGACAATTGGGCATTTGAGATGGAATGAAATTTCAACCCAAATGCAAATGTTTAGCCCAAATGACTTAGTGTTTTGTCCGGAACAATGAAGAATAGATCAATTCTTTAACTGCACTTGTCGTAAGAGGTAACTAAGCAAAAACTAAGGACGACAACTGGAAGCCATCTCAGGAATCGTATTTTTCTCACGCTATGGGTTACTTAAGATGAGGATAGGGCAGAGCTTTTTGCGATTTTTTCCTAGCTGTAGGCTACACAAGGTATGGATATGATATTGAAGGCAAGCCCATTATGAAAGGATTAACTTGTTGATCTATTGAGTGCTCTATATGAAGCGGGATAGCGGGCTCTGTGTGTTAATATAGTCAATATGTTCCTGCCATTTGGCAAAACTCTAGATAGGAAGAGACTAGGCTTTATAAAATGCTAAGTTGCGCATATTTTATTCAGTTCTTCATTAGACTTTATAACAAAGGGAGAATTGGAATTAGATATTATAACTTTGTACTTGTGTTTTAAGGAAAGCTAATATCGGGCACGATAAAAAGCTACAACTAATGTTAACGTAATTTTTCCCACTCGAAAGAAATGTCAGTGATGGGCGAACCCAGAATTTTAACCCCGCACATACAGCTCCGCGGTCGAATATCTTACCGATATCGCCACTGGATACGGGTGCTATCACTGGCTCATCCGTTGAATGTCCGACTTCGGATGTGCGGGCTTTCATTTTCGGATTCACCCGACACCCGTCACTGATGTCCTTTCGAAAGATGAAATTAAATATATGATGGATTTTAGCATCTACAGGTCTGAACAGTGTGTGGGCCTATAATTTTCTTTTCCATTATAAATCATTTAACGTCTGTAAAAACTAACTAAATGCAAACGCTTCTATTTTTCTGCATTGGCATCATTCTCGGCTGTTGGAATATAAAGGATTGTTTGGAAAGGATTTTGCAATCCGGAAGTTGTCTGACACTGTTCTGTGACAAGTCGATTGTTGATATATAACTCTGAAGCTCTGAAGCTCAGAGCACTGACAGAGTCGAAAACCCTGCTATCCGGTATTTTTTCGTACTCTGTAATACCAGCATTCCTTCTTACGCTGAGGCAATGATGGAGGAAGCCATGGAAGACTTGGAAGAAGGAATAAAAGTAGGAGGGAATTTGTTACAAGATGTACAATTTGCAGATGACCAAGGGATGGTAGCGGGCAGCGAGATTGGATTGCAGAAGATAATGGATAGGCTGAATGATACGGCCCTAAGATATGGCATGAAGATTAATATAAAAAAGACCAAGGTTATGAGAGTGTCCAATAATAAAGATGAAATTAATATCACAATAAATGGTACGAAATTGGAACAGGTAAGGAGTTTCTAATATTTAGGTCATACTATAACTGATGATGGGAAATGTGAGACAGAAATGTGCAGTACGATTGCACAAGCAAAAGCGGCCTTTGGTAGTAGAAAAGAACTATTAACAAAATGTCTAAAAAAGACACAAAGATAAAGATAGTGAAAACTTTGATTTGAACCACGCTATTGTATGGATGTGAAACATGGACCTTAAGGGAGGAAGATATTAGGAAACTGGAGGCATTGGAAATGTGGATTTGGAGAAGAATGGAGCGGATTAGCTGGACTCAAAAGGTTACAAATGAGGAAGTCCTGGAGAGAGTTGGCACAGATAGACAGTTGATAAATGTATTAAGAAATAGGAAGAAGAGATGGATAGGACACATTCTAAGGGGGGAAGGTCTATTAAAAGAGGTCATAGAAGGTAGAATGGAAGGAAAAAGAGGCAGGGGCAGGCCGAGATTAGGTATGTTAGATGATTTAAAGACCCACTCATATGTGAAAATGAAGAGGAAGGCGTAAGACAGAGAAGAGTGGAGGCGTTATGTACCATGGACCTGCCAGTAGGCAGTGCACTAAGAGAGAATACCAGCATATCGGGGAGTTTCTAGAAATATCTAAGTAGAAACTGCTTAGATATCAGCCCAGCAAAAATATCGAAAGTTTAGAGTCTTACTCTGTCTAAATCGAGATTGGCAAGTCTATTATTGTGTTATAAGCAAATGAAACATCACTTAACGCCTACTAAATCTCTTCTCGTGTGAGGCACTGGATGTTACCTTTCATGTTACACGTCGAAGGAATTAATTCCTTGTGTATAAATCAATACTTTTTCAGCAAGATTTATGATTCAGAAAAAGCAATAAATATTTACAAATCTTTAAAATTTACAATTAATCAGTAATCACTTCTTTTAATTGTAATGTTTGACAGAATCAAGAAAAGCAATGAAGGTTATACTGATCGTAATACTGAGGCTGTTTGTCGGCGTCATAGCGAGTGACAGAAGGTATTATAATATTTACGGTTTTATTTGCAATTATTTTTATCGAGTTTATAAAAACAAGTGTATTTCTAGTCAAAACTAAATCAGACAATCACAAAATTGGATATAAATTCCGGAATTGTTTCTGAATCTCATTGCATTAATTAGTAATCGTATTTCTTATTCTTAGCAATACAGTCAGATATAATATTATTTTTTCAAGTTTTCTTTACTATTGCCAATTATTACAATCCGTGCATCATCATAATCCTCCCTTTAATATCAGTTTAGCTAGGGTTGGGATAAAAATATATTTAGAATTGAAATTAAAAAGATACAAAACAAGAAACCAAGAAAGGAAACTATATAGCACGTGCGATATGTCATGTGTGTAACTATACGAACAAAGCAGAATTAAATAATTAAATAATGCCGATATTTATAATGCATATAAATTTTAAAATTATATAATTAATTTTGTAATAGATCTTTTCGGTGATAGCTATAAATAGAACATCGGGGACACCAAATGTAAACAGTGGACAAAAAAACGTAAACACTGCATAGAATACCATTGAAATGTACTAGATCCTCATAAAATTTCTAATACAAGCTTTCTTTAGAAATGTTATTTACTTTACAACCTACTATACGGATATTAATTAAGGAATAACTTAACACGTATAGTTTAACTCTGACACCCATTATAACGATATGCATGCATTATAACGAAGTTATAACGTTGACCCATTACATTTACATATAAATATATGTATCAGATGTCAACATAAACAAACCAGTGTTAACATGCAACAAAATATGTTTTCAATTATCGAACTGATCTATTACGCCAAGATGATTGACATTTGTTTGCAGCACTAATGAGAGTCGAGCCCTTGAACTGATAGACAGGTTAAGCAGCATCGACTCTAGAATCAGACCTGGTATATATGGTAAGCCTAGCCTAGCATGTCCTTCCTAATAATTCACTTATTCCGTCTGTCTATCTGTCTAATTGTAAGCCTTGACTCTAGAATCAGACCTGGTATATATGTTAAACCCAGCCTAGCGCTTGTCCTTCCTAATAATTCACTTATCCTGTCTATCTGTATGGTTGAAAGCTTGACTCTAAGATCAGACCTGGTATATATGATTAGACAGCCTAGCGCATCCATCCTAATAATTCACTTATCCTGTCTGTCTGTCTGTCTGGTTGAAAGCCTTGACTCTAGGATCAAACCTAGTATATATGGTAAGTCCTCCTTGTCAATGCTAATAATTCACTTACCCAGCCTGTCTGTCTGTCTGGTTGAAAGCCTGACTCTATGATCAGACCTTGTATATATGATAAGCCCAGCCCAGCTTGTCCTTCCTAATAAATCACTTATTCAGTCTGTCTGTTTCTCTGGTTGAAGGCCGTGACTCTAGGATCAAACTTGGTTTCCCTTGTTATTGCAAGCTATTGCCCAGTCTAGTTTAAACAGTTTGGAGACTGTTTGCCTTTCTAGCCTGTTTGTCTGTTTGACGATGGTTTGAAGTTACTTTAATAAAATTGTGAGTTAATTTGATAATGCCTTTTAGATTTTTATGATTCTCTCTCTTAATGCATTGCCTATTGGCAGGTCCATGGTATATAACGCCTATACTCATCCGCTTAGCTCAACATAGATCGGTGACTACCCTTGAAGACCGAGTGTTGAAATCTTTGAATGAAAAAATCCATAGCTTTTGGAAGGTCTTAAATCCGCGCCCGCTGCAACCAGTGCGCTATCAAAGATAACGATTACTAATAACCATAGGAGAAATTACGAAAAAAACTGAGCAACAGCAACTAATAAAGGAAACTGTGTAAACACAAGCAATTTTCATGCGTGTATATGACTAAAAAAGATTATAAATCATTACCTAATCTCCTATACGACTTAACAGAGGAGACATTTTGGTTGATATTTGTAAGTACTAAATGTAGACCTATTTTGTTTATATGATTTATAAACATCTAAACCAGAAATGCTGTAAAAATCACTTTATTTCTAAGTACAATTCAGATTCAGTTAGCCTAAGCTTACCAATCCACTAATGTTTAAAATAGCGAGAAAGGTTTGCTAAGAAATTTCTAAAATGTCGGAATTATCTTGTTTGCGCAATCTAAAAAATTGCTTAGTTTCTTGCATTTTATGTAATGCCATTTATTTTAAACTTCTGAGCTTTTAGCAGCCATTAAGAACGAAATTAAATTTCACACAGAGACTTATTGACTTATGGCAATAAAAGTAAAAGGTTTGCTACAGTTAGCGATGTTATTTTTTGTCCTTAATGAAATACATTGTAATTTCAAAAGCAACTATCACAATATATATATATATCATGTATATGCAATGTATATATATATATATACGTACATGTACATGTATCTAAATACATATCAATACATACACATGTATATAATATATATATATATATATATATATATATATATATATATATATATATACGTCCCTGACATCATCCCTGGACAAGGAAACGGACGTTAAACCTCTATTATTATTATTATTATTATTATTATTATTATATATATATATATATATTGTATACATGTGTATGTATTGATATGTATATATATATATACATATATATATATATATATATATATATATATATATATATATATATATGTATATATTTAAGTGGCATCACTTAAAAATGATGGCTAAAATTGGACCTTCATTCTTCCTTGCTTTATTGACTGGATGATTGATCGATTGATTGATTGATTAACTGTTTGACTGGTTAATTGTTTGAACAATTTAATGATTGATAACTTTACGGATTGATATGAAAATATTGATCCATCCTAAAAGCCAGAGTTTTCATAACTATATGCTAGATTTGAATTTTGTAAGTATATGGCCTCTTAACATAACAAAAACATAACGACATACTGGGTCAGGAAGCTCAGATGCTTGTTTTTAAGACCCATTTCCTCCTTCCGCTGCATGGTTATTGATAATCCTTGCCTTTTGATGGCGCATCAAATGCAGCCGGCGCGGATTTAAGAATAACCTTCATCACCCTGGGATTTGTTACTTCCTAAGCTTCTACCAACACACGTAAACACACTTATTTGTTTTCTGTTGCTTTCCTGTATAAAACCTCAATATCACGAGATAATGTGTATATACGACTGCGTTAAGCACTACTGCAATGGCACTTCATGTTTTACATTATTCCCCTGACGCCGTTATATTAGATGTAGACCGGTGATAAATGTAATTGAGTTGAAGTTCTCGAAATGCAAACGTAGACGTCGTCTGAATTAGTAATTTATTTATTTATTTCTGAGCTCTCAGCAATCATATGCGCTGATCTGTAGAATTAAATTCCTGCTGGCATCCCATGTGTATATATATACGTATATATATATATATATATATATATATATATATATATATAATATAATTGCTATTATAATAATAATTGCTATAATTGCTATTATATGCATATAATAGAAATAGGATTCAGGGTCTAAATTCCAGCTGTTCTAATGATTCTCTCTATAGTGTTCAGTCAAGTGACGTGTCTTAGGTACATATTTCTACACACACTCTGCTTTCACGTTGCATAAAGCGCACGTCATCTATTACCGTGTTAATCCATCCAAAAATGGTTGTGCCTTATCCACTCTTTATTGTCGCCAATAGATAGGGAATAGTGTCTTCTGAAGTGGTATCCCTTTGCCTTCCTCAGTTCTTGCTCAATCAATTCTTACGACACGTGCAGGTAACGGTTGGTCTATTCTTCTAAGCGGATAGACCACCATTAACTAAGGGATATATTCGGGATTAGACTGCTGAATGCCAATTTGCACATAAGCGTTTCATGTCTTTTTTAAAATTCACACTATTACAAAGGCTGATAGTGTTATTGTTCATAATATTAAACATTGAAATTATTATTCAGGTCTTTATGCCAAATGTCTAGAAAAAGTATTGCTGCTAATATCATCATCATCATCTTTCCTTACATCTCTGTTTTACTAGGGTCTGGATATATTGTTAATTGCTGTTAATATGCACGGGAAAAATAATGATCAAGTATCCTAGTGGTACTTATTTACTTATACCCCAAAGCATTAGCGTTTATTTCTGTAGCATTCTTGTATATACCGGAGATCTAAGCAGAAAACAAGTCAATATCGACTTCAATCTTCAGCATATCTGATACAGTACAATATTCTGTGTGACAGGAGATCAATCAATAGTTCGATCAATCAATTCTCATCGATTAGACTCCAGTAGAATGTCTGGACTTTATTAGCTCATAGGATCCTTAACAGTCCAGAGATATCTTTATACTCAATTCACCCTATACACTAGGATATATTGACACCTAATGGACTATGATATATTGACACCTACTAGATTATGATATATTGACAACTAATGGACTATGATATATTGACACCTAATGGACTATGATATATTGACACCTACTAGACTATGATATATTGACACCTACTAGACTATGATATATTGAGGTCTAGAGTAGACTATGATATTATGATAGGTCTGAACTTTGGCCCGCTTGCCTTGGATCTTGGATTTGCATGTTTTGATCTCGCTTTCTCTTGTGGTCTCTATGTACTCAGTCGTCATCGTGTGGTGCTTTGACGCCTATTTGTGTAGGCTTCGCAAGAGGCGTCCCTGACATTACCTTATGGCGAGGAACCGGACGTTAAACTCTTATTGATTGATTGATTGACACCTAATGAACTGTGATATATTGACAACAATTAGTCTATAATATATCAACATCTAATGGGCTATGATATATTGAATGTATAGGCTATAAGGTTCAAGTTAAGCCATACAGAGAAAATTAATTTTGGCTGATCCTGTAGTATTGTCGGTCAGGCTGCTTTTGAATGCGGACATTATGCGGCGCATAATTCCCTGCTTTCCAATCACTGATATCCCTTCAGGAAACTAATATTAGCATCTGCTTTTTCTTTAGTCTTTAGATTCGGGAGATGGTAACCTATTTAGTATAAAGTGCCAAGTGATTTATTTTATATATTAATAAGACGATGAGCCATGTTTTACGTTCTTAGAGTGCATACCAATCTTCTGAGGTAAATATAAACCCGCTGTAAATATTATTGCTGCTATATTCTCAAACAAGGCTCTTCTTGCAGATTTTATATATTTTCTCTTTATCCTTTATATGGCTATCGTTCTTTATTTTTCTACTTACCCCCTTTACTTGCATTTTCTTAATGTCGAGTTGGTAAGTTGTACTGGTTGGCTCAATAGCATGCCATATTGTACTTTCTCCCTCCATCATTTTACATTTCTCTCTGTGTGTGTAAAGAGAGAGATATATATATATATATATATATATATATATATATATATATATATATATATCTCGCATTTCTCTCTTTCTATCTATCTCTCTTTCTTTCTCGCTTTCTCTATCTGTCTTTCTCTTTCTCGCTGTCATCTTCTTACTCTCTAACTCTGTATTTAGGCCTATCAATAATCGATCAGTTACGTCTAATTTGACTTGTTTTATTTCAACAGGACCTCCTACAAAGGTTCTCATCGACTTTTATGTCCAGAGCTTTGGATCTCTGAACGAAGTAGAAATGGTTTGTAATGGTTTGATATGTATCTACATTTACTGTATTACACACACACAAGTTATATAAACTATAATGATATATGAATGTACATTATATCTGTGTTTATATACACGTATATATACTGTATATATATATATATATATATATATATATATATATATATAGTATATATATAAATAAATATTTACGTGTGTGTATTTGTGTGTACATGTATGTGTGTGAGTGAGTTTGGGTGTATGTGTTTTTGTGTGTTTGTGTATGTATGTGTGTGTCAATTTACAATCAAATCCTGGGTTCAAATCCTGGGCTCGCCCGTCACTGACATCGCTTTCGAGTGAGGAAACTGACGTTAACCGTAGCTTTAGCTTTTTTTACATAAAATAAAACAGAGAATTACAAAGACACAGAGCAAAAGATTGAGATAGGGTGGATAAAAGAAAGAGCGAAAGAGTTTATAGCAGAAAGAAGCGTGTATGCAGCCACTAGGATGAGAAGAGGGTACAGGTGTAGCGGGTCTCTAAGGCCTCACACATGGAATACGCTGTCGCAGTACGGCAATGCTCTTACATCCGGGTATCGATGGGTAACCCATGGGGCTGCGTGTCCATTAATAATCACCACCAGATGTCGAGCAGTTTCTCTTCAATACATTAATGGGATCAGCTGCAGCAGTAAATTCAATTGTCTCTCCCGCCCCTCATGTTACGTTATCAATTATTTAATTGCGACAATCCTAATGCTTGCTGAAACATCGCAATGTAGTCACGTGTGCGGCTATATACCATGCACCTGTAAGTGCCTGTAGAATACAGTCATTTCAATATTTAATTATAGTCAACAGGTTCGGGTTTTATGACTGCTTCAGTTCCTGTTGTGCTTCGTATGCAATGTGGAATAGAAACAACGAGCACTGGAAGCGTGATAAGAGGCGACTAATCAGGTACGGAGATTGAAAGTAGTGAGATGAAGGCAGCCGTGTAATAATTAACTATTGTGCAAGTTATATCTATATTTTCATTGTTGTGTTCGGTCGAATGACTACCATACCAACCGTAAAATTGTATGTGTCGTAAAAGGATACAGTGCAAGAACTGAGGAAGCCTCAGAAAGTCACATTAAAACCGACTTTTCCCATGATATTGACCTGTTGAAAGGTGCATAAAGCATAACCTTTTTGAAAGGAATCGATTTAATAACTTAATTTAACTTAACATAATCATACTGGTTAAGGAAGTCACAAGGACCTGTAACGCCAGTTTTTTTAATGTAATTTCATACCTCTATACATAGAAACCGTAAAGGGAACAGAAGATACAAACCTTGACAAGTTGATAGGCTTCAAAGGAAGAACGTAAGAAAAACTAAACACTCATCAAAATACCACACACACACATAACCATCTCACATATAAACCTACATACAGGTACACAACTATGCACAAATACACATACATTATGCATCTATGCATGCACACATACTTGTACATGCATACACACATGCACATACACACATACCTAAACATACATACACTTATCAAATACTTTTATGCATATATATATACATACATACCCCATATCCACATAAATATGCCCATATACACATACATATACATACCCATGTACGCACATATATACATACATACACATACATACATACATACATATACATACGTACATAAATAAACATATACACACATATATACACATACATATACACATACACATATACATATATGCATACACATACATATATATACAAAACATACACACTTATACATACACCTACGTATATACACATAGAATACACTCATACATACACACATCGAACTGACAGACAAAAATATGTAAGCATGCATATAACTACATACTAGGCATATCAGCCAGTCGCAATATATAGTCATACATTACAATACATACAAGCATACATGTACAAACATACATTGACATACATGCATGTGTACTCACATACACATACCTACGCACACATACACATACAAGCCTTACCCACACCCATGAATACCTAGAAACCAAATACCCTCATGTAGTGTGAAACTAATCAGCCTATCTACACAAAACAACAAACAAATGATCAATTCAATGTATTTCTTTCCAATACTTATCTAGCCTATTCTTAAAAGCATTCACTGACTCTGCCTCTACTACATACTGAGGTAATACGTTCCATATATTGACAACTCTCTGACTGAAAAAGTTTCTCCTAACCTCTAATCTGGATCTAACCTTTATTATTTTGAATCTATGCCCTCTTGTTCTAGCATAATCTGATAGTTTGAAAAATTCTCCACATTCGATATTGTCAATACCTTTAATTATTTTAAACACTTGAATTAAATCCCCTCTGGTATGTCTATCTTCTAAACTAATTGGACCTGATACATCTAACCTAGATTCATAGTTTTGACCTCTACATTCAGCAATCATTCTAGTTGCTCTCCTTTGAACTCTTTCCATACATTCCACATCCTTCCTTAAAAAAGGTCTCCACGCTTGTACGCAATATTCTAATTTAGGTCTTACTAATGCTTTATATAATTTAACTAATTTAATAATTTAACTAATAAAATAATTTATATAATTTATCCTCATTACTACTTTTTATAGTTCTCCTAATTAAACCTGAAGTGCGATTTGCACAATTTGCTGCTGATTTACACTGCTCTGAAAATTTTAGGGTATTATCAATAATGACACCTAGATATTTTTCTTTAATGGATGGTTTTAGTTCTGCATTACCAAGTTTATATTGATTACAACTATTATTGTGACCTACATGCATAACTGTACATTTATCAACATTGAAGCTCATCTGCCAGGTAGTTGCCCAATTATGCAAACTGTCTAAATCTCTCTGAAGTGATAACATATCTTCTAGATTACCTATATTTTTACATAATTTGATATCATCAGCAAACTTACTCATTTTGGATATTATGCTGTTGTCTAAGTCATTAATGTAAACCAAAAATAAAATTGGACCCAACACTGAACCCTGTGGAACCCCACTAGTGACATTGCGCCGAGCCGAGTCATGATTTGAAATGCAAACTTTTTGTCTCCTGGAGGTTAACCAACTTCTAATCCAATTCAGGACAGAGCCAGTAACTCCATGAGCTTCAAGTTTACAAAACAATCTCTCGTAAGGCACTTTATCAAATGCCTTTGTAAAATCCAAATAGACAATGTCTACTGGATTACCGTTATCAATATGCAGTGTGACGGATTCCATAAAGCTCAAAATGTTTGTTAGACAAGATCTATTTCTGATAAATCCATGTTGACTATTTCTTATTAATCCATAACTATTTAAATGTTTAACTAAATTATCCTTGATAATGCTCTCGAACACCTTACCTATGATACTAGTCAAACTAACTGGTCTATAGTTCTCATGTTTGTCTCTTCTACCTTTCTTGAACAAGGGAGACACCCTGGCCTCTTTCCAGTCTTGAGGTACAATCCCAGTTTCGAGCGATAGATTGAACAATTTAGTAAGGGGCCCTACTAATTGGTGTCTCAGCTCAAATAGTAACTTAGGATGAAGATCATCTGAACCTGGACTTTTGTTACAGTTAATTTCACTAAGTTTCTTTAAAACTATTTATTATTCAAATGATCTTACTCATATTGAAAGTAGACTCTGAGTAAGACAAATGTATACCTTGGACCTGCTGATATAGTATGAAGCAAGAAAGAATTACTGTAATTAGATTCTTGTGAGGCCAAACAAATTTTCTTGTTATTTCTAGTTCGATTCGTCACATCACAAAGTTAGATTTTGCTAGCTTAGGGATTAATTTTTAGTAAACGTTTTATTATAATTCAAAATCAATGATTATGATCCTCTTCCTATATTAGTCGCCTCTTACGACAATGCACTTAACAGTTGTTCTATTACTGAGTATCCAGGACACAAATCGAGATTAATCATTTATTATATAATAATTTATAATAAATAGATAATTGCTAAGTATATTACTGTTATTAAGTAAAAATTAGACTACAGTTTGTTAAGGATTAACAGTAATAATAATATAAAAACAACGTGTGGAAAGAAGAATTTCGTCGGTCATATTTTGCTAAACAATGGTTTAATTAAAATGGTAATTAAAAATAGACCGTAAGTAAGGAGGTAAGGGGAAGACAAGACTGCGGATGCTGGATGATTTGATAACTCATTCGAGTGTTAATATGAAGAGAAAAGCAAAGGATAGAAATATGTGGAGGAGTCATATGCCATGTATCTACTAATAGGCAATCACACTGAGAGAAAGATACCACGATCATCTAGCAATTTAACATTTGAAAAGATTGCAAAAATATTTTTTTCTAATTAAATTACGGACTAGTATACAATTATTGCATTTATTCTCGATGTTGTCATGAAAACTGTATTTGTGTGTTACAGGAGTTCAGCGCGGATTTGGATTTTCGAGAGACTTGGTTCGACGAGAGACTGAAATTCAACTCAAGCAGCAATGTGCCCATCTATATACCGGTATAAGAAACATCAAATTAAATATTAAAAGTTACATTTTAGCGCCGGTTTAGCGTCTCGAAAACATGAACGGGGCAAGAACTAGATTTGAACCCCGAACCTCTAGAAACTAAGTCGGAAATGTAATTGATTTGGTATTATGTCTCTGAATCATCCCCGGGCTCAGTTCCTGACTCAGTCCCAGACTCAGTTCCTGACTCAGTCCGTGACTTAACAACTGACTAAGCCCCTTACTCATTCCCTGACTCAGCCCCTTACTCATCCCCTGACTTAATCACTGACTCAGTCCATGACTCAATCCGTGACTTAGTCCATAACTTTGCCCCTGACTATGTCCCTGACTCAGCCTCTGACTTGATCCCTGACTAAGTCTCTGACTAAGCCCTTGACACCCTTGACTCTGCTAAGTGATCCTAGATTACGATACTAGACTGTACTCTAATGTATAAAAAGGTACTAGATGTAATAAGGTACTAGACTGTAGACTATAACTCTCTGTTTCGTGTTACTTTAAGAGTGAGCGTAGAATAGAGACAAATGAGCCCAAAAAATCAAGTGATCGATCAAGCTATTGGGGCATGTACAAAAGAAAGAGGAAGCAATAAGGAGAGAAACTGATTTATAACAAATCGATTGTATCGCCTGTATTGTGAAAATTGCGTCGAGTGGTGGGTGTGAAAGAATGTCCATATTAAATGAGGAGAAATAAAAATTACAGAATATACACTAAACTGTTACAGACTAAATTCTATCTCAATTTGACGATAAACCAAAAACTCTTCTCAGATTAATGAGTGTAAATAATGGGTAGAGTGAGTTGAACTAATGTATTCAATGTATAATCGCTGCAGATATATATATATATATACATGTATATATATATATATATATATATATATATATATATATATATATATATATATTTTACAAGTCTCTTAGTGCACTGCCTACTGTAAGGTCCATGGTACATAACGCCTCCACTCTTCTCTGTCGTCCGCCTTCCTCTTCATTTCCACATATGAGTGGGTCTTTAAATCATCTAACTTACCTAATCTCGGCCTGCCCCTGCCTCTTTTTCCTTCCATTCTACCTTCTATGGCCTCTTTTAATAGACCTTCCCCCTTAGAATGTGTCCTATCCAACTCTTCTTTCTATTTCTTAATACATTTATCAACTATCTATCTGTGCCAACTCTCTCCAGGACTTCCTCATTTGTAACCTTTTGAGTCCAGCAAATCCTCTCCATTCTTCTCCAAATCCACATTTCCAATGCCTCCAGTTTCCTAATATCTTCCTCCCTTAAGGTCCATGTTTCACATCCATACAATAGCGTGGTCCAAACCAAAGTTTTCACTATCTTTATCTTTGTGTCTTTCTTTAGACTTTTTGTTATAAAGTATACACTCTATAATAATAGAGTGTACATTTACATATATCTCTGAAGTGATATATATAAGTGTACACTTTATTAATATAGAATGTACACTCTATTAATATACATTGTAGAGTGAACACTTTCGTATTTCTCTGCAGTTATTCTATCCTAAATTCATATTATTGTGTATGTTAGTGTACATTACAAAACATTTTAGTATTCATTACAATACATATATTGGCATACAACAACAATATATGTATTGTATACATATTTGTATATTATACATGTATACGCTGTATAGATGTACAGACCTACTGTGCTTTGCGCCGTACTGTACAATAGTCTGCAGTACCTATGATCAGCAAACTATTAGAATAATGAAACTTGTGAAATTAAAATTAAAATTATTATTTGACTTTGCCATTGAGGTACGCAATTAAAATTTCCACTCAATTCTGTTCTTTAAATATATTCTCTGAGGATTGTTTAAGATTTGAAATTTCTACAAAAACTGCAAGAATTTCGAAGCCGATTTACATTATTGCAGAGAAATGTAATGACAACCGGCATCAGAAGGAAAATTTTTTATCATTATTTTTATTCCACACCCATGTTGTGTCAGGGTCGCTACAGAGTGGATCATATGTAATGTGTATTTATCATGTGACGATTCCGATTAATGAATAGGCCTAATTGAAAAGGACTATTGGAGCCCCATCAGAAACAATATTTGTAAGCAATCTGACAGTATGCTAACTTTTATCTTTGATAAAGCTTAGCTTTGTGTCTTTATCAACTTGTTTGCCTATTGAGTGCTAGTACTTAGGCTGAATGTGTGCATGGTGCTAGTATTTGGGCTCAATGTTGCCATGGACGACAGTAGCACTATAATTCGGTTGTTGTTGTTAGGCGTTAAAGCCGACTGTAGAAATGTTTGCCTTGGAACTGCTATTTGTCAGAGCGCTATAGAGATAGAAATATATTTCTTAATTATTGAATAACTTACTTTCTCCGTTTTACACACGTTCACATTTACACTCGCAAACTCACAAACACATTTACACGCGCACACATTTACGCATGCACACATTTACGCACACACTTTTACGCACACACACATTTTCACATGTACACATTTACACACGCATACATTACGCACACAGCCGCAGTACGTGAAGGATTTTTGGCTGCCGGACGTTTACTTTCCCAACTCTAAGGGTGGAAGTCAGCATGAGATCACGATACCAAACAAGAGCATCAGGATCTACAGGGATGGAACGATCCGGTACTTCACCAGGTATCCATCACCACTGGCATTTATTGAACCGCTTGGACCCATTGCCTGGAGTCGATGGCGATGTTGGTAAGATGTCCAACCGCGGATCAATATGCGCAGAGTTCAAATCTTGGGCACTCCCGTCTCACTGAGATCGCTTTCGAGAGATCTTCGGCTCGGATTTTGATCAATAGTGCTCGATATTGTCACTGACGACAGTAGCACTTTAGCTGTTATTGTTATTGATGCTGTTGTTTTTATTGCTTCCACGAAACCTTTATTTAGGAAATCAACACTGCTAATTACTAGCAAGACCTAAGAGTTTACTTTAGCTTCTCCTATCGAAAGGCTCACACACACTTAAATTTGAATCAAGCACCCAGAGGTCTGCAGTCAAAGCCTTACCAATCGCTCTGTGGGTTCAGTCGTAATGTTGTTCATTTAACTAAGCGCCTCTCCATACTTATAATAGAATTCCAGTATTAAAGAAATTAATTCCCAGTGTTGTATCCGGTTGTTTGAAGAATAGACCAACCGGTGACTGCACGTGTCGTGAAAGGCAACTAAAGCATTAAGACCAACGTCGGGAAAGGGAATGTCAGGATTCGGTTGGTGAGCACCTAGGCTCAAGAAATTGTTACAAAATTTTATAAAAAGAATGTAAGAGATTAAAGAGGATTCACTGACGAAATGTGGACAGGGCGGATTAGAGATCCCGGCCCTAGTTAAACTGGGGTTAAAGGGAAGATAATGTTGATAATTATGATGATGATGAAATACATTAATTTAAAGGCTAAGAGATAAATTGTGACTAAATTCAAATTTAACGTTAGTCTCCTGCACTATAGGTAGCCCATATATGATGGGAGACAACAGGATTTGAACTCCTCACCTATTGTTCTTTTGTCTGAAATATAATTGATCATAGGCTACCTGTAACTCAAGCTTATCTTAATTCTGACTGCTTTATAAAACGAAGCAAACCTTCAGTGATTCCCAAATGACATTAAATATAATCGCCTAAAGCAGATCAGACCTTATTGTAATCTGTAACACGAAGAAACGCGTTGATTTTTTTAGACTTCTTTGATATCAACTTTTTAAACGGCGATAGGACCGCAGGAAGCGTGAAAGCGGATTTGTATTTAAATATCTACATAGAACCAGCCATTAGTAGACATTATAGAGATACACAGAGAAACCAAACGTCTTCGGAAAGCAGAATGGTCTCAACTACTGAAGCAAAATGCTATAAACAGGATAACATAGAAAGGCTTTCAACTCTCACAACGCAGAGCCACTGGGCGTCATGTAGATGGGTTAGTGTATTTTAATGGCAGAAGAGTGTTAGCAATGATTTGACGACAGAGGCTTGGTAGTACTGTTATATCTATTTATAGACTGGGGTTTGTAGCTTCGGGCGAGGTTGTCTTACCAGTCACGACGTGCTCGATTTATTTAGAATGACAACAATAATTTGGGTGGGATTATGACTTAATGGTTATAGTGTTCGTCTCGAATGCAAATGGCCTGAATTCAAAGCCAAGATCAGTCAACAAAGGATGGATATCACTTTGGATCCATGGAAGGTTAATCGTGTACTTGAGCTTGCTACCAATTAGCGATATAAAAGGCAAAGACATGATTAAACTTGGAGAGTATTGATATTAATCTTACAGGAACATGTAAAGTAGCCTCGAAGACCGTTCACCAGCCATGATACTGTTATTGAAATTGTCTAATGTTTTTATTAATATTTTAATTCCCTGGGTTGTATAGGGCTTTGGCCAATAATGAGGTAAAAGAAAAACTTTACTTAATTAAACGAATGATTAGAAAGACATGTTTAAATACATGTAATTAATCTACACTCTTGGAAGCCGAATCCATCAATGTGCCACAAACTCGAACCTAGTTACCATTCCTGAACCTAGTTAAGCCTAGTGGAGTTGTACCTAGTGACCTAGTGGCTAGAGACCTAGTGACCTAGTACCTAGTGACCTAGTGGCTAGTGACCTAGTGACCTAGTACCTAGTGACCTAGTACCTAGTAATCTAGTGCCTAGTGACCTAGTGACCTAGTACCTAGTGACCTAGTGCCTAGTGATCTAGTACCTAGTGACCTAGTGCCTAGTGATCTAGTACCTAGTGACCTAGTGCCTAGTGATCTAGTACCTAGTAACCTAGTACCTAGTGACCTAGTACATTGTACCTAGTGACCTTGTACCTATTGACCTAGAGACCTAGTACATAGTGACCTACGGTAACTAGTTTATATGTTAATATGCTTGTTTACAGAGTCAGTGTGACCATAGCTTGCACTATGTACCTGGCCTCGTTTCCACTGGACACCCAGAAATGCTCATTTAAGATCAGCACATGTTAGTACAATACATTGTGTACCTGTGTATCACGTGTTAGTACAATACATTGTGTACTTGTGTATCACGTGTTAGTACAATACATTGTGTACCTGTGTATCACGTGTTAGTACAATACATTGTGTACTTGTGTATCACGTGTAAGTACAATACATTGTGTACTTGTGTATCACGTGTTAGTACAATACATTGTGTACTGGTGGATCACGTATTAATGGGCTAATCACTTTTGTTGTCACTTATGTTGTATCGCTTTTACATCACGTGTGTATTACGTGTTGTTAAACTAAAATTGTATCACTCGTATGTCACGTGCATATCACATGTGTACCACACGCGTTTTAGGTTGGTAATATATACATACTGTATATACATATATATATATATATATATATATATATATATATATATATATACACATATATAATATATACAGTATATACCTGTATATATCTGTATATATGCATATATATTATATATATAATGTATATATATATATATAATGTGTGTGTATATATATATATATATATATATATATATATATATATATATATATATGCATATATTTCTGCAACATTGAAGATGTCAGGAGATTAAAGAGACCGGAAGTTACTCTGTCAGATTCAAATAATGATACTGTCATCAGTGGCGACAGATATTCGAAAAAAAAGCCTACTTTTTCTCTCAGTCTCTCTCTCCCACCCTCTCTTTCTCTCTCTCATGTCGTTCATTTTTCTGCCTCCCACACACTATCTCACACACAAAATTGTCTCCCGATGCGGGAA
Organism: Enchytraeus crypticus; assembly: GCA_905160935.1. NCBI lineage: Eukaryota > Metazoa > Annelida > Clitellata > Enchytraeida > Enchytraeidae > Enchytraeus > Enchytraeus crypticus. The sequence goes on along the minus strand of CAJHZI010000435.1, from coordinate 14,449 downwards.
ATCTGATCAACGTCCCTTTCGTATGTGCTTTGACTATATTTCGCCCAGTGTTATTTAAAAGGCGATATAGTAATTTATGAACATTTTATTTATGCTTATTTATTTATTTAAATTATTATTAATTTAATTATTATTAATTTGACTGTAATTTAGTTATACATTCACGTCGTTTAACATGTTATAATTTCTTGCACAGTATATTTTGTTTTATTCGTAATAAAATATTAATTAAAGAATTGATATTCCTTTAATTAATTAGTAACTCCTACATTTTGTCTGAATACTTCTTAGCGTAGGTATTTAAAATAGATAGACACTGAATGTTTCATTAGCTCTCCCGTCATTTGTCTGAGATATCTGAGATTTGAACCTGGTCCAGGACTTTGTAAATATTCTTATATATTTTCATTTTCCTGATATGTCTAGGATGATAGTATCTTCATTGGTACTTTCCCTGACATAATTTGGTATTGTACTATTGTATTGTATTGTACGTATTGTTCTAAAATACTATTGTAATACCATGCCTGGTACTACAAACTAAATAGTTTTCGTATAGTCTATGTAACATTTTCTGCCTATGTACGGGAACGTTTGATCAATTCTTCGGTGACCCGAACACATCACGGGATCACATAGGCCAACCGTTAACTGCAATATGTCGTAAGAGGCGACAAAGAAGACTTTGGAAATCAATAATAAACCACATCAGAAATCACATTTTCTCTCAACTGATAGGCTACGTATGGTAGCATCCTTTTCTAGACCCTTTCTGAAGAGATTAACTTTTTGATCTATGGACTGATAAATATGGATCGGGAAATCAGACTCTGAGGTTGAAGATGTCCCTTGGACCTGCCACCTGACAGAGCACTGAAGAGGGGGAGAGATATACGGGAAATTTAATAAAAATGAAAATTAAGCACAAATTTCTACAATAAAAAGGATTTCGTAATTTTTGCGAGTAGTTTCCAATTGTTTTCAAATATTTGCATTGATCGATACTTGAGAAACTGTGGAAACTACTGCGTGTGCATATAAACCATGAGACAGCATTTAGCGTCTGTAAAGTATCTCCAGAAAATGACAGAAATTAATTATAAAATATGACTCGCCATTGGTATCGAATGCTTCTAAGAGGAAAGCAAGACTAATAGGACTAATAGTATACATCTAATTGCTTATTTTTGATTGAAAATTTGACTAATTTTTGTTACTGCATGAAATAACCCATACCTAAAAGTACTGATTAGTCGACATACTACACGCCACAACGATTGTGGTTTATGGTGCCTTGACTTCAAGTAACCCTCCGCATAAAAAACTACACTCGTTTTTGGACTGAAATGTTTCTTGCATTTATTTTTGTTACAAAAAAATATTTTTGTTGGTTCCTACATACTTTCAAATCCATGCTGTGTCAGGGCCACTATGGAATATACCAGTCGTAAAATGCATATGTCGATATGGGCCCTCGATTAGGTAGAAACTGAGGAGGATAATGGGAAACGCCTAAGTAGCTCTATTTTTCCAAGCCAAACGCTACAATGAAGTTGGGATAAGTCTTTTTGTGACTTGGGAGGATCAACCTGTTGATCATCGGAAAGTTATGTCTAAGCCATGATGTTGAGTGAATTATTATTAAAGATAAAGCTGGTAAAGCTAATGTTGACGTCAGTTTCCTCATCCGAAAGCGATATCAGTGACGGAGGAGCCCAGGATTTGAAACCCCGCATTTACTGATCCGCGGTCGAATAACTTACCGACATCACCACTGGCTCCAGCCACATCGCCGCTGGCTCCAGCCAGTGGCACGTTCAGATTAGGTATACGCCTATATATCATAGACTTGCCAATTGGAAGAATATTGGAGGCTACAGTAAAATGTGAGAGAATATGAATTTGCAATAATTGAAAAACTGCAACATGTCAAGAAATTTAACGTTTAATTATTTCCAAGATTTTCCTTGTTAGGAACTTTAATAATTTCTCTGTTGTCCAGACTCGTACGATGCTGATGAGATCGTTTTGGAATGGATGGACGAGAACGCCATAGAGATCAAATACGATGAGCTCAACCTGCCTCAATTCCACCTCGCTGATCCTCCACACTATGAGAACTGTGTAGAAAATTATAAAACAGGTGAGGCTGGTGCGTTATACTTCTTCGCGTTATACTTCTTCTTCTTCTTCTTCTTCTTCGTCTTCAGTGCACTGCCAAGTGGCAGGTTCAAGGTACATATTCATACTCAAAGTCTGCTTTCTCGCTCCATAAGAGCACTCCTTAGATCAACAAGTTAATCCCTTCACAAAGTCTACTTAGCTATGCGTAATTCTCTCTCTCTCTTTCTATCTTTCTCTCTCTTTCTTTCTATCTCTCTCTCTCTCTCACTCTCTGTCTCTTTTGCTCTCTCTGTCTCTTTCTTTATCTCTCTCTCCTTCAGTCACTCTCCTCTGTGTTTCTCTCTCTTTCTCTTCCACTCTCTCTGTTTCTCTCTCTTTGTGTTTCTCTCTCTCTATTTTTCTCTCTGTCTCTGTCTATGTCTGTCTGTCTGTCTATCTGTCTGACTGTCTGTCTGTCTGTATGTCTGTATGTCTCTCTCTTTCTCTCTCTCTCTCTCACACCACTCACACACACACATGCACACAAGTACATATACAAGCACGCACCCAGTGGTTTTACACTATTACACGTTTCGTAAGAAACAAACTAGGTAATTATGCAAAAGAGTAATGGAATAAGCCAATGAGAAATTACCTCGGTTGTTTTAATAGATCTCTTCGGTAGTAGCTATAAATAGAACATCGTGGACACCAAATATAAACAGTGGACTAGAAAAACTAAACACTGCATAAAATACTATTGAAATGTACTAGTTCCTCATAAAATTTCTAATACAAGTTTTCTTTAGAAATGTTATTTACTTTACAACCTACTGTACGGATATTAATTAAAGAATAACTTAACACTTATAGTTTAACTCTTTCACCCATTATAACGGTATGCATGCATTATAACGAAGTTATAATATAGACCCATTACATTTACATGTAAATTTATGTATCATATGGCAACATAAACAAACCAGTGTTAACATGCAACAAAATATGTTTCAATTACCGAACTGATCTATTGTCTCTTCCTTATCAGAGACCTCATTATAGGGGTTTGGCATCATCATTGCTTTGTCATGTGATATGCTCGGGAATCGTCATAAGTTCCGTTCTGAAGAGAACATTAGGCGGCAACATTCCTTTATTCGTTTTTATTATCAACAGTTCTCACAGCTTTTTCCATGAAGTGTTCAATGTTCTCAAATCTTTGTTGATTTTGTCGAATCAAGTACTCCTAGGTCTTCCTCTTTTACTTTTTCCTTGATTTGGCCTCCAGCTAATTTTCCGTTTTTGCATAGCTATTTAATAAAAGACCTATTTTCGATAACTAGGCTATTTCATCTAGTTAAATCAAAGGAATTTTTCAATTTATTAATAAAATGAGAGTTTATTTAATTTTATTTATTTTCATCTCATTTTTAATTAGATATTTCCCTTTGATACTAGGTAGGAATATGTACCTTGAATCAAAACTATTTTCAAAGCGGTTAATCGATAAAAGGATGCTAGTTATGTAGCTTGAAAGCATACTTCCTGGGTACTAGACTATTAGGTAGGAATATGTACCTTGAATTACCTAATTGTAGAACTCATGAGAAAGAGTAATTAAAACTGACAATGAATCGTCACAATTTACATAATTTACATGTATGTAAGCTAAGATGTCGATCGATGATAAGGCGAAGGGCGAAATCGATAAAACATTATAAGTCGACTTATAGGGCCTACACTGTAGGCTGACAGAGCCTTTACCATGTAGCTACAGTACTGATTAAGACCTGTATGTCTCAGACAAGGTTCACAGCATATCATTCATATTCGTGCGACTCCGTGGCGCAACGGTAGCGCGTCTGACTCCAGATCAGAAGGTTGCGTGTTCAAATCACGTCGGGGTCAACTTTTTATTTTAAGTTGAATCAACAAATATGCGAGTGAAATGTAAATAGAATAGAATGCTTTAGAGAAGTATTGAACCATAATTATTATTTAATGACCATTTTAAGGTAGGATTAATATCTCTTCAAAAATAATAGAAAAGTTATAGCAATATTTTTACTTGTTTAATTAGGATGTAGCGCACATATTTGCTATAGGCTAGTAGCATTAGATGAATTCTTAATATTCAACCTGTCATTATTCGCTGCTGAGGAAGAGCACATTCAGTGGCGTAGCGAGGCTGAGGCAGGGGGCATATGACCCCCAGGATATTATATAAAACTAAAAAGCCTAAAATATAATAGTACGCACTATCTACTGTAAAATGTGTCGTCTGTCAAAGTGCCCCTTTCAAGATTAGAGTGTTCCCTCCAAGATTAGAGAGCCCCTTCCAAGATTAGAGTGCCTCTCCCAAGCTTAGAGTGCCTCTGCCATGATTAGAGTGCGGCTCCCAAGATTAGAGTGCGACTCCCAAGATTAGAGTGCCGCTCCCAAGATTAGAGTGCGACTCCCAAGATAAGAGTGCGGCTTCCAAGATTAGAGTGCTTCTTCGAAGATTAATCTTGGCCACGCCACTGCGCACATTTGAACCGGATGTTTCACTGCATGAGTAGTGACTACAGCGATTGTAGGAAAACTACAGGCATGGCCGAGACTAAAGTCATGAAATAGAGGGGATTAATTGAGGAGGCTATATGGAATTTTCTTTCAATCCCTATATATCTGTATGAATAAGTGGTTGAAAGTTGGGGGGCTGAGCATCGAATTTATGGGTGGCTTAGCCCTCGCTAGCCCCCCTCACCCAGATGTGTCCTTGAAAACCAGCAATAACCGATAATCATTGATTAATTATAAATTATCATCATCATCTTCCCCCAAATCCCAGCTCACCGGGATACGAAAAACTCTCTCAAATCCTCTCTGTCCTACATCATATCATCAGTCACCCTATTTGAAACTTTCAATTCATTTAAATTAAATTACAAATAAAGATGTTAAATCTTCAGTGTAACACTTTTAGGTTTACAAAATTGAAACAAATGAGAAAGGCTTACATGTAAGTCTGAAATTGCATTTTAGTCTCTGTTCTCTAACTATTTACATGAGAGGTAATGCAGCCGCGTATGTAAGAAGAGAAATGATTTTATTTCAATACAACTCTGTCGTGATTTCTGTTGTTGCAGGAAATTATTCTTGTCTAATGGCTTCCTTTTACTTTAAAAGAAAGATTGGATTCTTCGTGCTGCAGACCTACATACCCTCTATGCTGATCGTGATGTTGTCATGGGTGGCTTTCTGGATCAACAAGAACTCTGAACCAGCTCGTATAACTCTGGGTTTATATTCATATCTTATTTTCAATTAGTAAATCAATGTTTGACTTTTAAACTCCATCGATATTATAATAAGTCGTTATATTAAAACAATTTAATTTCGAAGAATTGAATGAAATCTGTTAATGGTGACATAACATTTATTAAATTTTACTGAACTGTTTATTTATCCAGTGTAAGCAATTCTATTCGGCAATACACACTAGTATGCATCTATTATGCAATTTAAATGACAATGAACTGAATGAATTAGAGAGGCGAAATACTGTCTGAATGCATATTAAAAAATTGAAATTCATTCTCCAGGTAAATACAGATGCAGTATATAAATATATTTCCCTTTAGGAAAATAAATGTATTTCCCAAAAGCGAATTGTGTGACACTAAATGGAATAACATCAAGATAGGTAACTGTAGCAGTGAAACAGAGTCGATTTAACCATGAGTTAAATCGCAGGGATCGTACTTTGGAAGACAGATAGTCCCTGGAAGCGAGAAGATATATAGTTTAATCACCTTATACATAGATCTTATTTGCTCAATGTTGTTTACTTTAAGCTACTCGGTTGGCCTATGCGAGAGGTAACTCTAATTGATAAACTACTAGCTCTATCTCGATTGTATTGAAATAATAACTCAACTGTCGATAACAACTGTTTACTTGTTGATTGACTGATTGATTCTCTCGGCTAGTGCCGATAGCTATGTCGGTAGAGCACTCGGTTTCAGATCAGCATACGCGGAATTCAAATCCCATGCTCGGCCGTTACTGATAATAGATCCTACGTGAAGAAACTGTCGCTAACACTAGTTATATCTTTATCCTGTTTCTAAAATATGCAGGATGCTTTATTTAACAATTGAACAATCCGTACATATGAATTATTTAGAACAACTAAGACTAAACAAACCACACTGTTTAAATATATAATATTAAGCATAGACACGGTTAAAATGCTACTATAATTAAACAGTTAATCGAAACCAACGAAACTGGCTTAGTAATGACCTACTTCCCTTTAGTTAAAGAAGTATTAACTAAGCTTTACAATACCCGGTCGTAGTGGATTTCCACCTCTGCTACAGCTGGGCCAACTGGACGGAGTCTGGGCTAACTAATTTCTGACTTTTACTTAACTAACTTTTCCGGGCTTTAATCCAGCTCTTTATATAGTAAGCTAATCGCATTCATAAGATTAATCATTACTATAAGCTTATTAACCAAACCATGTAGTGAAGTCCCATTATGACATAATAAATATCAGTAATATTTCACAAACTTGGCTATAATTCATAACTAAAGTTCGTTACACTCGTTCGTTACTAAAGTACATGAACTCGGCCATAAAACAGAAATTACTTCCTAAGATTAATTGGTAAGCAAACTCGGTTGCTACAAGATTAATGAAGACTTATGCCGAACTGATTTCACAGCTCTCTTATGTTAATATATCAAAATATCAGTAATATTTCTTCATACTTGAGATGTTAGAGTTCTGCTTCATGATAAATGATTAACTATAAATCTTTCCTTATGATAAACGATTACATCATAAACCGGCCTAGTGATTGACAGGTTCAGCTTTGAGAATACCAGTTTTGTTACATCAGTTCTTGTAAAGAATTATTATGTAGTAATATGTCTTAGTCGTGACTGCCAGATATATGGATTACCTGTCTTATATATTAATTGCCACTTCCTATGCCAGGAAACTTATAAATGACAATGGCCTTGAGTACAAACCTACATTTGTCCATCAAAGTCATTTGTTAGACCATACACTACAGTAGTCATTTCCACACTATATTTACTAAGAGAATAAAAATTGACTATAGTCATTTAGGAATAATAGCAAGACAGGAAACTATAAGAGTTTATTTTATTCAACTGTTGTTTAACTTATTGTTTTATTTTATTAGTAGTTTATTTTATTCTGTAATTTAAATTACTATTTTATAATAAAACTTTTATTATTTTTTACTACTCTCGGGTACGTTTCATTCACTCACTCAGCATTAAACAATACCCGCAGGTGTCACAACGGTTCTCACTATGACCACACAGCTGACGACCTCGAGAAGTAACGCCATGAGAGTCTCCTACCCTAAAGCTATCGACGTCTGGTACTCGGCCTGTATGATCTTTGTGTTCGGTGCCCTACTCGAGTACGCCTTCGTCAACATCAGCGTCAGAACCGAGAGGAAGAAGGTCAATGACCGCGAGGGTCAGGCACTGCTAGACTCTCACGAGCAGGATATGGTGAGTGAGGAAAAACGATAGGAGCAGAGACGTTTTAAAGGAGTTTCGAAGATCGAATCAGCAAAATAAACCAAAGGCAAGTTTAACGTTAGTTTCCTGTCTCGAAAGCATGCCAGTGATGGGTAGAGAACTTGATTTGAATCCGGTACCTACTACTAAATACTATCTTTTCTTCGCATGTCATTCCTAAAGTACTTTGTCCTATGGCAGACTGTCAGTTCCTTTTGTAAAAGGAATATCAGCGACGGATGAGTTCAGGATTTTAATTTCACATAATACTATCAGCAATGGAAAGCCTAACCGAATCTCATTAAAAATAAAGACGAGACACTGAGATGTTTTTCTCATAGTCTCATTCTCTATTTCTCTCTCTCTCTCTCTCTCTCTCTCTCCCTCTCTTAGTGCACTGTTTACTGGCAGGTCTATGAGCTATAGCGACTCCACTCATCTCTATGTTCCGTTTTTCTCTTCATGTCCATATACGAGTGGATCTTTAAATCATCTATAACATTTCTTTTAATATACCATTATTCTTTCATTATTCTGCATACGCTTCTTCTAACAATAATTTATTGATTAATCAATTCTCTTTTTATACGTAAGTCCGGACCCTAGTAAAAATTGGATTCACAGGAAGAAGATGAGGAAGATGATGATGATGATAGTGATGATGACGATGATGATAATGATGATAAAGAAGATGGTAAAGATGATGACGATGACGATATTTACATCATTATTATAAGCCTTTGATATTATTACATCTTTACATCTTTCTTTACATCTTTTTTCCGTCACTGACATCGCTTTCGAGTGAGGAAACTGACGTTAACCTTAGCTTTACCAGCTCTTTATTTGCTCAGGAGAGACAAGGACTCGGGGAGGAGGAGAAGAACTCGAGTAAGAACACGTCCAAGGCTCACTCTCTGGACTCTTGGTCCAGGAAGCTCAACAAGTGGAAGTCATCTCTGACGTCAAAGGGTATCGATCACCTAGCTAGGAGACTCTTTCCAGGCCTATTCCTGCTCTTCAACATGGTCTACTGGATAACATACGGCAGCTTCTACTACATTTTCTACTGATCTAATCACAAATTTGTACTATTTCTTCAAAATATTTCGTCTCGGACTTTTCATTTAGATTTATGTTTTAATTTTTGATTTATGGCAATAGTATTTTCATGTGTCGTTTCCGGGCTGTTTAAAGAATTGATCAACCGGTGACTGTATGTGTCGCAGAAGGCGAGTAAAGCACTAAGATCCATACCAACGTCAGAGAGGGTATTCGGCTGGTGAGCCCCTAGGCTCCAGAAATTGCTACAAAAATTCAAAAGAAATGGAAGTCTTAAATAGGGGATTGGCTGGTGGTGTGGTGTAGGACAGAGAGGATTTGAGACAGTCTATTTGTATTCCGACCCTGGTTAGACTGTGATTCAACGGATGATGATGATGATGATTATGATGATGATGATGATGATGATGATTATGACGATGATGATGATGATGATGATGATCATGATCATGATCATGATCATCATGATCATCATCATCATCATCATCATCATCATCATCATCATCATGATCATGATCATCATCATCATCATCATCATCATCATCATCATCATCATCATCATCATGACAATAGTATTGTTTTCAATTTATTATATCACACTTGACGCACACAGGATTCAGTTATTTGTACGAACTCTGAATGTTTTCATCTCTTGGTTTAGACTTGCCGCATTTCATCAAAAGTATTGTATTTGAAATTTTAGCCTTTACACTGATCTCTTAATTTTATTCAGAAAACTGAGCAAAGAAATGTATCTAACAGGATTAAATCAATGACAGAAATTCGCTTTGTAAAATAATCAATATTCACAAAATTAAATAGACGATATTTGTTACCTAAGATATAAAATTTTAATGCTATTAAATTAATGCATACATAGTGAAATTCCATCCCTTCATCCATATTTTTCGAACTAATGTTTATTCTTCGCTTCAAGCTTTGAATTCTTATAATGATGAACAGTTTCATAAACAAATAGAAAAAATTTATTTTTCTCCTTTATCACTTTCATTTATTGTCAATGAGTTAAGAGCTGTTCGTTTTTTTCAGTATTCTATACCCTTTTCCACTAGTCTTTAGAAAGGCTTCTATATTGAAGTTGTGCTCCTTTAGTGGGTGGGTATTTATTTTGGATATAATCATGGTTCCAGTTTTGCAGCATTTCAAATTGGCTTGGAGGAGAGCAGCCTTGTAATTAATTGTACTATCGTTATTTTTATTTCAACGTCATGCATATCATTGAAATAATTTCGCAAATATTTAGCAAATTTATATTTTTAACTTACGATTACGGGAACATTAAGATGACATATTGCCACTAAATCCAATTTTATCCTTCAAATAGATATGCCTTGTGGAGATTAAATTAATGGCATTGTACTATTATTTTATTATAATATAATAATAAAGGTTTAACGTCCGTTTCGTCATCCAAGGATGATATCAGGGACGTCAGATTATTGTAACGCTTTGTCATAATAACGATTTAAATTCATAAATAATGCCGTTCTGAATAATGGTTTCGCTTTAAGACTAGTGGAAATATCAAGACGTCTAAAGTTAATTTTATATTGAATGGTTTTGAAATTGGAAGGCATTTATTCAAGACTTATTTACTCGAATATTATCTAATAAAATAATTTGTGCGCAGTGACAAAACATATATCTTAAACTCAGTGCAGCCTTTAGCTAGCTGTACAACTGCAATATTCTTCTACTTTTAAAGTGGCAAATATTTTTTTACTATACGCATTACGCACTCTGGGGAATAGAAGCGTATTAGACACTAAATGCGAATTTAAGCAATCTAAACAGATGCAACATGGGGTATAACAATGGTGTTAACCGTGTTTTGTAGGCCTCCAGTTTTCTGTACATCTGATTGATTTAATCGAAGGAGTATTTCCAGCTACAGAAGTGGATAGAAAAGATTCTGTGTTCTCTAACTGACATGTAGTTAGTTGATTATGTGAAAGCAAGTTTCGAAGCAGATCTGTACAAATCCATGCAATGACTTACAAAACTTTACATAATTGTATAAAGTCTTCTAAGTGTTTTAAATTAGTCTCAATTGTTAAATATTTGGACAATATTTTCAGAAATAGTTGGAGACTTTCAAAATTTATTGCTTATATTTCATATAACTAAAAATTGAAGTAAATCGACCAAACTTGATTCTTTAACGTCATTTATAGAAAAGAAGATATCGACGTCAGGAATGTAAAATAAATAAACCAATTCGTGAAACCCGATCGCTTTGGTGTGCCAAGAAATATACTGAACACCAAGAAGCAATACCATAAATCAAGCTTGGGCCTATCAACTTCCTGCTGACGAACCTGTAGCTTATCGTTAAGTTACTCGAATGTGGATCAGTATATGCAAGCATAACATTCAATGTATTTTACAAATCTGACTTGTTTACGAAACAGGAAAACGACCTTGAACTTGCCTTTAACTCAAAATCGGTCTGCTCAACGGCATAGTAGTAAATGCAGCTATTACATCCGAGAACTGTTTATTTTGCAGCGAAATCTCGTCAGATTTGCTGTGATCATAATGTTATGAATTCCGTGTTAGTATCTGATAAAATATCGCAACTATTTCATAACATGCGGAGCGGAAAGAGTTCGGACCCAGCTTGTCTATCATTCTATTTCGAATTGGAATGTTGGTAAACAGGATAAGTTGCACAAACTGAAAAGGTTTCTCAAGTCACTTACTGTTTAACAACGACAAAATGTAATGTTAAATAACTGGGTACGGTAAGGTTTAGGTTTTCGTTAGTTTATGAAGCAACCAGTTGTCTGCATTGTTCTACTGTACTGCAACTTGGACGTTATAAGATTTCCAAAGCTACAGTCCTCAAGTGGCAGCTGTTGCTAAAGCGGTGAAGAATTGACGTCGATATAACTTAATATAACATAACGGCACACTGGGTCAGGAAACACAGATGCTTGTTTAAGACCCATTTTCTCCTTTCTCTCCATGGGTATTAGTAATCGTTGCCTTTTGATCGCACATCAATTGCAGCAGGCGCGGGTTTAAGTGTAACCTTCCAACACTCTGGGATTTTTCTTTCAAAGCTGTCAACACTCAGTCTTCCAAGGTGGTCACCCATAAAGTATTAGCAGAGGCCAGCGTAGCTTAACTTCGATCATTGACGCGTAACTAAACCAAGTGCGAAAAACCCCCCACGTATATTATGGTTTAGTCGTTTCTACTCTAACTCCAGCAACTTTTCGTAACTTTTCCCAGTCAATTGACGGGCTTACAGCTAGTGTTAATTAAATCCCCAGCTACATGCGAGTTTAGACTGGATTGAATCCTTAGTCTACTGATCAAAAGTAGGGCAACTAACAGATCGGTCTTCTTTATCTTTTGAGTAAATAGCTTTGTATTGAAGTGTCTCCGCTGGTGGTTATTAAAGAAGCGTTACAGATGCGTTGATTGAAAGTCATCCTTTAGACATAAAGCTGGTAAAGCTAATGTTAACGTCAGTTTCCTCACTCGAAAGCGATTTCACTGACGGACGAACCCAGGATTTGAACCCTACACACACACACACACACACACACACACACACACACATATATATATATATATATATATATATATATATAGTCTCTACATATATGTATATATGCACTGTGTCTTTTTTAATAACTGATACCTCTAATTATTTTTACAATAAAGCCATAAGGAGTTGATCGATATCCTTGACATTTACAGTACTTGACCAGTAGCCAATTCTCGCAAACACAGAAATTTCGTTTGGATATCTTTAATAACTTAAAATTTACAGTTTTGCGAATAGGAGTGGGGTCAGGTATGAAATTTCCAGTACAGGATTACAGGCATTTTACATGCAGCTAAAAATTATCTCCATAAAAATAATAGCGAACACGTCACAAATTCTCAGCTAATGCTATTTTAAAGAGTAATCACTTCTTTGCAAAATGACGTAAAATACGTGCAGATATGTTCTTAATTGATAAAGTTATTGAACTATTAATACATCCATTGCATGTCAGCCACAACTGCTATCGCCGCAGCTACTGCAACAGCGTCCTCTAGTGCCACAGTTAAAATGACTATTCGTTTATTCTCTTCAAGCCATGCATGCATTAAAAGTTCAATAACTTTGTCAATTAAGAACATATCAGCACGTATTTTACGTCGCTTTGAAAAGAAGTGATTGCTCTTCAAAATAGCATTAGCAAAAATTTTATATTGCGTGTTAGCTAGCATTTTTAGAGAGATAATATACGCTAATTGTAACACGCCCGTAATCCTGTATTGGACATTTCTTATCTAACCCCACTCCTATTCGCGAAACTATAACTTTCACGTTATTAAAGATATTCAAACAAAATTTCTCTATGTTTTGTAGAATTGGCTGTTGGTTAAGTGCTGTAAATTTCAAGAACATCGGTCAACTTCTTACGACTTTATTGTTAAAACAGTTTGGGGTATCAGTTATAAAAAACTCAGTGTACATGTATATATATATATATATATATATATATATATATATATATATGTATATATATATATATGTATATATATATATGTGTGTGTATATTATCTACATGTATATGTATATATATATATACATACAGTATATATACATGCATACATACAATGTATGTTGCTAACAACGACATTAAATTAGAATTTAGTCTCCATTTAAAGTTCTTGTCGCTGATAAGATACTGATACCGATAGTGACCTTCAACAAGAATAAAGAATCGGAACTTTTAAAATATTTATTACATATATAATTAGCAGCTGAGAATCAGTAGCTGAGAATTGATCATCAGAAGCTAAGAATTGATTATCAGTAGCAGAGAATTGATCATCAATAGCTGAGAATTGTCATCAGCAGCAAAAATTGATCATTAACAGCTGAGAATTGACCATCATCAACTGATTGTAAATCACAATTAGATGACAATTGTTCGTCAGCTTCTGACTATTGATAATCAGCAACTGATAATCGATTTGTAACATCATTGATCAAGCAGCAGCTGCTGCTTGATCAACAACTTTTTCTTTATTTATACCCACAGCTACCAGCCACTGATCATCAGTTGTTGTGACCCAGTAACTAACGAGGCGCAAGTTTTAACTCGTACTCTCGTATACGTTGTTTATCCCTTGCTCACTCGTTTTAGTCCGTAACAGTTTAGAAGTCAGTTCAAATGTGTTACAGTTCATCGAGTTACAAATACAATTTTATATGTAGTCATAATAATTATTAATACTAATATTAACTGAATGACAATATGATTTTTAATATACTGATTATTCATATTTGTGTCAGGGTCACTGAAGAATAAATCAATTCCCTTTCCCTCTCTCTCTCTCTCTCTCTCTCTCTTTCTCTCTTTCTCTTTCTCTCTCTCTCTATCTATCTCGATATATATATATATATATATATATATATATGTATATATATATATATATATATATATACATGTATATATATATATATGTATATATATATATATATGTATGTATAAATATATATATATATATATATATATATATATACATATATATATATATATATATATATATATATATCCCTCTCTCTAGGGTTCCGTCAAATGGCAGATCCAAGGTACATATTCTTAGTCATATACTGCTTTTCACTTTTCATAAAGAGCAAACCTTCGATCAAAGAGTTAATCACTTCACAAAAAAGCTAGGCCTTATCCACACGTTAATG